>CM044018.1:20675621-21219379 GCA_024085815.1 Flaveria linearis
TGTACGATGTATGATCACGTGTAAAGAATGAACGGTTTTAATATGAACAAAGTATGTTTATTATAAAACTAGAACTCACTCATCAACGCTGACTTTTTATGTGTTTCCAGTTGGCAGGTAGCGTTGCTGGGGATGGCACGAGGCGGCTACTCAGCTCTTTTGGGATGGCATTCTCCATTTGATAATGCTGCAACGTCATGCGTTATTTTATGATTATATACATTATGTATGTTTTACGTGCGATGAATCACCAACAGTAAGGCGCCCGGGAGCGGGCCTTACAAGTTGGTATCAGAGCAAAAGTTTAAGTAAAATGGGTAGTTTTTCAAAATAAACCTAAAACTTAAACTGAGAATGGACAGAAAGGGGATGAATGCCATCTGAGTAGCTGCGTGCCATAAGGTATTTTCTTAAAGATAATCAAAGTTATGTGCGCGTGTAATGTGGTTTATGTGTGCTTTTAGATTTAGATACTGATGTAGTCAGTAAGGGTAATGCTTGGGGTGCGAAAAGTATAGTAAGTGACTAATCACAACTGGCCACTGTAATTAGCAACTTACTGTACTTAACATAAACTGAGCTATTTCCTTGAATGACCGTGTTGTTATTTGAACCTTTCAGTGTGAGATAGAAGATGGTCGTGGTAGATCATCTAAAGCCCCACTTGGTGGAGGCAGTGGCGGAAGTGGTGCGGAACCACGAGCCATAGAGGAAGGCCTAGACGAGAGAAGGAGGTTCCTGAAGAACCTAATACTACTCCCTCGGGGGGAGTGGATGAGAGTGATGATTTGAGGGCCTCGGTGAAAGAGGCAGTGGTCGAGGAGGTGCACCAAGTCATGCAGACGATCTTACCATCTGTAGTGACCGAGGTGATAAAAGCTGTACGCGAAGATGAGAGACGAGGGAGGAATCGAGCCTCAGGGAGGCGGCAGCAGCAACAAGAGCCGGAAATAGTTCTTTCTGATGATGAAGAGGAGGAGGAGGAGGCCGAGCGTGAGACAACACAGGTTGTAACTACGGGGCATTTATGAGGTGCAAGCCCCCGACTTTTGATGGTTCTGGTACAGCTGCCGATGCTCACCAATGGTGAGAGAGATGGAGGCGGTCCTCGATATCAGTGACTGCCAGGAGGATAAAAGGTAAGTTTGCTACCCATTCATTTACGGGACGGCATTGTGCTGGTGGGACAATATTGTCCAGGCTGAGGGTAGCAGGGCCATTGGGAAAATGAAGTGGTCTGAGTTGAAGAGAATGGTGATCGAGGAGTTCAGTCCTCGTCGGGAGATGGACCGAGTTGAGAGAGAGTTTCTGCAGTTGGAGGCAGGGACGATGACCCACCAACAATACACTGCCAAGTTCAACGATATGGCGCGATTGTCCCAGAGCAGGTGACGCCGGTGTCTCGAAAGATCAACCGGTATATTCAGGGGTTGCCACCGAAATACGTTGGCATTCTGATTTCCGCTCGACCAGTACTTTCAGGTCGGCGGTGGATTTGGCGGGGAGGTTGTACGATGAGCGAGCTGCGTTGGTGAAGGCTGAGGGTGGTAAGAAAGGAGATGGCGAGAGGGGTTGGCAGGAAAGAGGTTTGGTCGAGGTGATACCTCGACAAGTAACAAGAAGGCAAGGTAGACGACCGCCGAGTGGTCGCGAAGGGAGCAGGGTTGAGGAAGTGTGGACGTGTGGGAAAGAGCACTCGGGGGAGTGTAAGTGGGGATCCAACATCTGTTTCAAGTATGGGAGGACTGGGCATAGGCCAAGGATTGCCGAATGGGCAAGTGTTTTAACTGTGGGGAAAGTGGTCATATGAGCAGAGATTGCAAGAAGCCGAGGGCTGAGGGCTCAGGGGAGAAGAAGACGGAGGAGAAGCACCGAGGGCAAAGGCTAGGGCGTTCACCATGACGCAGGAGGAGGCTAGAACGGACCCTGACGTTATGTCCAGTACATTCCTAATAGACCAAATTTTAGCCTCTATATTATTTGATTCGGGTGCTAGTAGGAGTTTTATTTCTACTACCTTCTGTGCTAAACTACCTGTTAGAAGTAAATGCCTCGATAAGTCCTTTGAAGTAGAAACCGCTATTGGTAAATCCACTAGGGTTACGGATGTGATAGAAGGCTGTGCCATAGAATTAGAGGGCCATAGGTTTGCTGCCAAGTTACATGTGATGCCTCTAGGAGGATTTGATGTAGTGTTAGGGATGGACTGGTTAGCAACCTACAAGCGAATATCGTGTGCCGAAAGAAGATAATTAGACTGACGGCGACGGACGGAAGTCCGGTGACAATATATGGCGATCGAGTTACGACGATTCTGAAGGTGATCTCGATGGCGGTGGCGGGAAAGTGTATAGGCGCGGATGTAGCGCCTACTTATGTTATGTAAAGAATGTAGAGACGCCAACACCACAGCTATGAGATGTGCCAGTGGTGTGTGACTTTCCAGACGTGTTTCCCGAAGACTTATCGGGATTGCCACCTGACCGAGAGTTCGACTTCCAGATCGACCTGATACCGGGTGCCCAACCTGTCGCAAAAGCACCATATCGCTTGGCTCCGACGGATGAAAGAGTTGATGGAGCAGTTGCAGGAGCTTGGATAAGGGGTTTATCAGACCGAGTATCTCACCTTGGGGTGCTCCGGTCCTGTTCGTAAAGAAGAAGATGGTAGTATGAGGATGTGCATCGACTACCACGAGCTGAATAAGCTGACGGTGAAGAACAGGTACCCCTTACCAAGGATCGATGACTTGTTTGATCAACTTCAGGGTGCCAGTTGGTTTTCAAGGATAGATCTTCGATCGGGTACCATCAACTGAAGGTGAAGGAGCAGATATCCCTAAAAGCCTTTCGTACGCGCTATGGTCACTACGAGTTTCTTGTCATGTCTTTTGGGTTGACCAATGCGCCGACTGCTTTTATGGATTTGATGAACCGAGTGTGTCGACCAATGTTAGATAAATCAATGATTGTATTCATCGATGATATCCTGATTTATTCGAGAAGTGAAGAAGAGCATGCCGGGCATATTCGGGAAGTATTGAAACGTTGAGAAGGGAGAATTGTACGCCAAGTTCTCCAAGTGTGCCTTTTGGTTACCGAGGTGCAATTTCTAGGTCACGTAGTGAATGCAGAAGGAATAATGGTGGACCCAGCAAAGGTTGAGGCCATGATGCAATGGAAGTCACCGAAGACGCCAACCGAGATTCGCAGCTTCTTGGGGCTGGCGGCTACTATAGAAGATTTATTCAAGACTTCTCCAAGATAGCCTCACCTTTGACAAAATGACTCGCAAGGATGTAAAGTTCGTGTGGGGTCGAGAACAGGAGGACGCTTTTGAGGAATTGAAGACGAGACTGACACAAGCTCCTGTCTTGACATTGCCCGAGGGAAATGAAGACTTGGTGGTCTATTCGGATGCATCCTATTCTGGGCTGGGTTGCGTATTGATGCACGCGAATGGTCATAGCCTATGCATCTCGACAACTGAAGACCCACGAAGTCAATTATCCCACGCACGACCTAGAACTAGCTGCGGTGGTTTTCGCGTTGAAGATTTGGCGGCACTATCTATACGGGACGAAGTGCACCATCTTCACGGATCACAAGAGCTTGAAGTACTTCTTCGAGCAGAAGGATCTAAACATGAGGCAGAGGCGGTGGTTGAGCTGATAAAAGATTATGATTGTGAGATCCATTACCACCCGGGCAAAGCCAATGTGGTGGCTGATGCCCTTAGCCGAAGGAAAGGCCCGAGCCGATTCGGGTGAAGGCTTATCAGCTGATTATGACCTCTGACGTGATGACACAGGTTAAGGAGTTCCAAGACGAGGCTTTGAAGGAAGATCGTCTTACTCCGAAGGATGAGAGGTCTAGTTACAGAACTGGGTGAGAACACTCTTGGTGTTAAGACCCGATTTGGGCGAGTGTGGATTCCTTGGTACGGGGATCTACGTGGAAAGATCATGGATGAGGCCCATAAGACTCGATATTCCATTCACCCCGTGCTACCAAGATGTACCAAGACATGAAGAATGACTATTGGTGGCCGGACATGAAGCGTGATGTGGTGGAATATGTGAGTAAGTGCATGACTTGTTCACAGGTCAAGGCTGAGCATCAGAAACCGTACGGGAAGATCCAACTGTTGATATACGCGAGTGGAAGTGGGAGCACATCACCATGGATTTCATCAGGAAACTACCACGTACCCCGAAAGGGTATGATGCTATATGGGTGATAGTTGATCGATTGACGAAGAGTGCCCACTTCCTACCGATCCGCGAGACGTGTTCATCTGAAAGATTGGCGATATATTATCAAAGAAATTGTAGCTCGTCATGGCGTACCATGTCTATTGTGTCTGACCGTGACACCCACCCGTTTACCTCCATTTTGGAAGAGGTTTCATGATGCAATGGGGACGAGCTACACATTAGCACGGCATATCATCCCCAGACAGACGGTCAGTCTGAGAGGACGATCCAAACACTCGAAGACATGCTTCGAGCGTGCGTGATCGATTTTGGAGGAAGTTGGGACGATCACCTGCCGTTAGCAGAATTCTCGTACAGTAACAGTTATCATGCCACATTGGCATGCCGCCCTACGAGATGTTGTACGGTAGGAAATGTAGGACGCCCGTATGTTGGGGAGACATTGGGCAGAAGGAACTGGGTGGTGTTGAGGTAATTGAAGCAACGACTGAAAAGTTAGAAAGATCAAAGCCTTCATGAAGGCGGCGAAAGACAGACAAAAGTCGTATGCTGACAGAGGCGAAGACCGATAGAGTTCAAGGTCGGTGATCGGTCATGTTGAAGGTCTCGCCTTGGAAAGGATTATTAGGTTTCGAAAGCGGGGTAAACTGAGCCTGCGGTATATAGGCCTTTTCCGAATTATCGCCCGTGTGGGAGAGGTGGCCTATAGTTTGGAACTGCCAGATGAGCTGAGTGGAATTCACCCGACCTTCCACGTATCTCATCTGAGGAAATGTTTGGCCGATGAAGATATGGTTGTACCGCTGGAGGATATCGAAGTAGACAAACGGCTCAACTATGTGGAGCAACCAGTAGCAATCATCGATAGAAAAGAGAAAAGGCTAAGAAACAAAGTAGTTCCTCTTGTGCGCGTACAGTGGAAGCACAGGAAGGGATCTGATTCTACGGGAGACTGAAGAAGAGATGAGACAACATTACCCACATCTGTTCAAAGAATAACAGGTTTCGAGGACGAAACCTAAATAAGGGGGGTGGACTTGTAACACCCGAAAATTTTCTAATCGAGTCAAGTGATAGTGATGGGCTCGGATGAAAACCATTTAATAAATATAAAATGGTTGCGGGTATTACACCGAGTTAACCCTCCGGGTCACGAGTTTAACGAGTTTGGGGTCCCGAGAACGCCTGGCATATAATAGATGGATCAGTTGAGCAACTCTCATTTTCACTCAAACGCCCATTCTAGAGAGAGAAAGTGTAGAGAGAGAAAGTGCCGGATTGAAACTCGGGTGGTCAAGAATCGAAGGCTGGTTTGTGGACTCCTAAACTACAAGAATCAAGGTAAAAACGTATCTAAATTGCTACATTTGGTGAAAAACCTGAGTGTGGGTTTTTGAGGTTTTAAAGTGGCAAAAATCGCCCCAAAACACACGTTTTAGGGTAAGAAAACGTGTAATGAGCTTAGATATAGCTTCCTGGATGATAATCCAAGGGTTTGGGTGGAAAGGATTGGATTTTTGGGCTAAAACGAGCTGATTCGTAAATTTCAGCTCGTTCTGCGAATTTAATGTCTCATCCAGCGAAACTGTAAGTTCGTCCAGCGAAACTGGAAGGATTTACAGCAAAGTTACAATTTCGCTTCGGCGAAACTACATATTCGCCTGAGCGAAACTATAGTTTCGCTGATGACTATGCCAATGCCCAAGTTGACCTTAATATTACGAAACTAGGGAATTCCAACGAAAGTTAGGCGCTCGAGGTAGCGAATCTGTCCAGCGAACTGGCAGAATGCTGCCCAGCGAACTAGCAGCGAAACTGCTAATTCGCCCGGTGAAACTACGGGCGATTTGCGGGCGAAACTACCTGCGAACTTAGTAGCGAAATTAGGCAGAAATTAACTCTTTTGAGTGTTAACCTATCTGCAGGCAGTGTAGTGTGACCCGCGTCTTTATGGCTTGATTGAGAAGCTGCTTGTCAAGCACGGTGAGTTCTAGGACCCCTCATTTACTGATTTTAAATGATTTTGGGGGCTGGAACACATATAAACTTGTTTATTGACGTATGTATGTATGGCCCATTGGGGTATAATGTAGTGTTATACGTCTAAGGTATGGTTGTGGACTCGATATGTTATATAAGGTCCTAGTATGAGTCCCCACGATCTTGGAGGGACAGTTAGTGCTACCGCACTCAAGATGACGCGTAGTAAGTCCCGGCTTCGGGAAGGATACGGGAGTAAGTCCCTACATGAATTTACGTAAGTGCCTAGTGACGATTGATGATGTAGGCTATGTATGTACGAGTTTATGTATATGATGTATGATGATGCATGTATGATGTTATGTATGACGATGTACGTATGATGCTATGTATGATGATGTATGTATGATGTGTGTGTTCCTTATAATAACGCGTGAATATCTTTCTATGGCTTTACGTATTAATGACGAACGAACGACGAAGTATTATGTAACGTAAAGTGAAAGATAATGAAAGGGGAACACGATGACGAATGCATGTATTAATGAATGAACGAATGATTAAAAGATGATGAATACATGCATTAACGAACGAATTAACGAAAGATGACTTGCAAACATTGGATAAGTTTAACGGGTCCTTCTTAGTGATTGACCATATGTATGGTATCCCTACCGCTTACCTCTAGTACCATGGCATACGTTTTTGCTGTTCATTTAATGACTTCGGCCCGGTAGCTAATAACGTTCGGGGTATAGCAGATGGTAGTGGTACAAAAGATATCCAATGTGCAAGAAAAGATGTAACGGGGTCCTTGTCATTCGACCACAGTAATCATGGCTGCGTGCCATGAAGTGGGTAAAGCTGACAGTACCTAAACGAGAAGTGAAAGATAACGATGTATGACGAACGAACGAATGAACGAATGAATAATAAAGATATTATCTATATGTATGTACGATGTATGATCACGTGTAAAGAATGAACGGTTTTAATATGAACAAAGTATGTTTATTATAAAACTAGAACTCACTCAGCAACGCTGACTTTTTATGTGTTTCCAGTTGGCAGGTAGCGTTGCTGGGGATGGCACGAGGCAGCTACTCAGCTCTTTTGGGATGGCATTCTCCATTTGATAATGCTGCAACGTCATGCGTTATTTTATGATTATATACATTATGTATGTTTTACGTGCGATGAACCACCAACCGTAAGGCGCCCGGGAGCGGGGCCTTACAAATAATAATAATAATAATAATAATAATAATAATAATAATAATAATAATAATAATATTAGTATAAATAATA
This sequence comes from Flaveria linearis, assembly GCA_024085815.1. Classification (NCBI taxonomy): domain Eukaryota; kingdom Viridiplantae; phylum Streptophyta; class Magnoliopsida; order Asterales; family Asteraceae; genus Flaveria; species Flaveria linearis. Next base: position 20,683,126 of record CM044018.1, read on the forward strand.
ATAATATAATAATATAATATAATAATAATATAATAATAATATAATAATAATAATAATAACCGTCAACCATTAATTTTTAAACATTGTAAATAATGATAAATACGTCTTTTTTTCGCAGATATGGATGCCGACGATGCTTTTATCCCCGGCATTGATGACTGCCCGACGCTGCAGTTCGAGCAGGGAACTACACCGTACGAGCGGTTCAGGACCCTGAGAGCACGTGTGCCAGCACCGGGGACCGTCCTGTCGGAGGACTTCTTACAGCTCGTTGGAGAGCGAGGCCGGTTTTTTGAGATCATCAGCGAGGACGACCCGTGGGAGCAGCTGTTCCGGATGTCCGACGATGCCCATCGAGAGCTCACCGTGGAGTTCTACTGCACATTCACGTTCCGTCCACGTGACCAGGGACTTGCGGAGCTGGACGAGGACGACATAGCGGACGGTCGTGAGCCCGCGGAGGTTGCTTTCCCGGTTGTTCGGGGTCCTCCACCGCATGTCACTTAGGGGTTCGCTGTTGTCAGCGGCCTCTACATGGAGGAGGAGACCCGACAGCCGATGTACACCACCGCCTTGATCCGCAGGCCAGACGACTCCGATCAGGTCTGGTGGCCTGCGATAGGCGACGGACCATACGGCGGTGATACGAGGTCCTCTCATATACGAGACCCTCTGTATAGATACATTCACCGACTCATCGCCACGTCCGTCGCTGGTCGTGGGGCGGGGACCGACAGGGTCACGCCGCCGACCTTTTTTTTCTTCGGTGTGTACTCACACACCGACACTACCACCTCGCGCACGCCCTCGCTGATTATTTTGCTAGTTATTATCATCGGTAGTCGCGAGGGGCGTTAGTGGGGGGAACATCGTTTCCTGGATCGTTCGGGGCTTGGGGTACGCACAGGCCATGTCCCAGCTCCCGCTACCTCCGACTCCTGTGCGCGTGGCCGGCCGGAGCACCGCCACTGGGATGAGGATAGTTCGGAGGTTCCCCGACGGCACGTGGCACCTGCTCACCAGATACCAGGAGCTTGTGCCATGGGTGCCCGAGCCGTTGGTGTACCCACCCGAGCTGGTGGGGCTGAGGTCCACCTTCAGGACGCCCACGAGGCCCTTGGCGGCGGGGAGGATCAGCCCATTCCCCCGTCGCACGACCAGGACCCGCCCCAGCATCCCCAGCGCGTGTACCACGCCGTGCGATTGCCTGCTCATGTTCTTGATATGATTCAGGACACACGAGACAGGGTCGCGAGGCTGGAGGATACGACCGCGAGGCTGCATGATACGACCGCGAGGCTCCATGATACCCCGCGAGGCTGGAGGATACGACCGCGAGGCTGCATGATATGATGGACTGGGTCATCCAGCACATGGTCGCGGACTATACCGCCTCGGGTACGCCGTTGTTGTCACAGCCACCGAGGCGGTTAGACCATGACGGTGCTAGCCCATCTGGCGCGGGCGGGTCTGGTCAGGGCAGCGATCCGGGGATGATGGATTAGATAGATATTTTATTTGTATTTTATTTCTTTTTGTATGTAAAAACTCGTTGTATATATATATGTGCAGTTTTAGTTATGATGATTTGTATATTTGGTTGTGTTTGTTTGGTTGTGTTTCTTTGTTTGTTTGCTTTATATTTGCAATGTTGATAATGTTAATTGTATATGTTTGATAACAACTGATTTTTACGATTAGGTTAACCATGTGATAAAATAACAACCAACTTGTTTAAAATTACTTGTAATATGACCATGAATTGCAGCAGATTAGGTTAACCATGTGATAATGTTAATTGTATCTGCGCTGCGTTTTGTCTCCATAAAGATTAAAGTCAACGCGTTCTAAATCAAGATTAAAGATAACAGATTACAAAGACTAACTAAGCAGATTAGAAAAAAAAAGATGAACTGAATCGCACGTTTGTTAATAATTAAAACCATAAAATAGTGCTTGTTAATGATTTTAAAAGTATATAAACCTGAGGATAAATCGGTGCACCACCATATGCAACAGCAACTTTCACACCAGTTTCATAGCAAATTTCTTAGCTTCTTCAAATATCTAACGAAATAATACAGATCATAAGAACAATAGTTATATTATATATTCACGAAAAGATAGAAATGATGTGACGGTGAAACTAGTAATCGATAATCAATCAAACTCCGATCGAACGGTGTTTCCCGCCTTTTCATTCTCAAGTTTACAGTGATAAAATTACGAAAATAAAAATAAATGTTTAATGCTTAAGGAAGATACACGAAATCAAACTCCGATCGAACGGTGTTTCCCGCCTTTTCATTCTCAAGTTTACAGTGATAAAATTACGGAAATAAAAATAAATGTTTAATCTTTAAGGAAGATACACGAAATAAAAATAAATATTTAATGCTTAAAAGAATAAAAAAAATAAAAGCAATATGTCACGGTTTGGCCAAACCGTGACATATAGCCCCCCCGCGCACAATCAATACCCCCATAATTACATACCCAATCAATACCCCCATAATTACATACCCAATCATTGATCCCAGATCTAACTGTCACGGGTAGGGTAAACCGTGACAGCTAGATGTCACACCTGACCTAGCGGTCACGGGGAGAGCTAACTGTGACAGCTTGGGTCGGTTTTCTCCAGGAAAAGCACGGTGCGCCTAAAATTTCCGTCATGGAAATCATTCCATGATTTGATTTCAATAGAAAGACGTAAATTCCATTACTCAAGGTTATCCATACATTATACCAAATTGATCTGTTTTAACCGGTAGAAATTAGTTATTAAACCTCCATAGGATTTTTTCTCTTATGTACTTGCTTGTTAATTATGTTAGACAATTGACATAATAACAATTGGTAAAAACACACTCGTATAATTTTTATTAAGTAGAACAAAAAAATATTTTTAATACACCTTGCAGCTTATTCCTACCATCTATTTATAAGGAAGAAAATAACTTCTAATTATAAAAGAGAATCATAACTAATAGTTTAAATCAAGTATTGCTTGCTTTATGCTTTTACTGGTTTATTATAAACAATTGTCTAATTATTAAATTATTAATTCCAAAATAAATTTTGGACAAATGCAGTTTTTTGACCCATGACCCATTTGATCAATTTTTGACCCGCGAACATTATAACCCACAAACATGATTAGAGTCATCATTCACCCCCCCTAATCTTGGTTTGCGCACTTCATTGTTCATAGCAACATTGGTTCGTCGTCTATATTGTGCTAAGTTAGCCTCCTCCTTTTTCTCCCACTTTGGACATTCATTTAGAAAATGTCCAAGCTCACCACACTTGTAGAAGCTAACGTGGATTTTAGGAAAAAAATTGACTTTTTCCCGCAACAGCAGCCTCAGTCTCACGATTAGCTCAATCGCATGACTGAATCCCATTCGCATAGTTCAATCGCACGATTGAACTCATTCGCATAGTTTATTCGCACGGTTAAGCTATTCCAGTCGGTTGACCTCAATCGTACTCTTCATTCACACGACTGAATCCAATCGCGTGATTGAAGTCATTCGCATCCTTCAATCGTACGATTGACCCAGTCGCCTTGTTCAATCGCACGTTCGATTCTGTCTTGTCTCAAGTTTGTCAAGTTTTAAGCAATGGAAGATCAGTTTGCTATGTTTACTGCCGGAAAAGACTCTCGTATCCAGAATCTTCTTCTTCTGGAAAATTAGATAGGGAATCATAACAATCTGCTGAAGTTGTTGACGTTGGATGAGTATCCTCAGTGGAAACAGCGGTTTGAGATCTACTTAAATGGTGTTGACCCAAATTACATCTATAGAGACTAGTTATACTGTACCAGTCAGTGCTAATAGGGTGAAGTTGACCTTGGGGGTATGAATGAAGCTCAGAAAGTTCTACATAACACTGAAAAGAAAGTGTATGCACTATTGACCCAATCGATACCTAAAGACATATTCCATCAATTCTCTGAAAACAAGCAGTTGAAGAAGCTGTGGGAGGCGTTAGAAAAGAGATATGATAGTAATGCAACCCTAAAGGCGCTGAAGGCTAAAGCTCTCAAAAAGGAGTTTGATAATTTCTCACTAATTGGAAATAAGAGCTTAGATGATATCGTTGATAGGTTCTATCATTTGATGAGTGAACTGCACACTCATGGTGTGGCCACATCTATGGAAGACAAAGTTTCTAGTTTTGCTGATGGTTTGCCAGACAAATGGGATCCATTTGTGTCTAGTCTGAGACAAAATGACACTCTTGCTACTTTAGACATAAATGATTTCATTTTGAAGTTAAGGGAGGAAGAACTACGGCTAAAATACAAGTCAAAGAAAAGGTCCTACGCACAGAATCCTTTACTGTATAATTCTGTTCCTACTCCAGCATCATCAGGCACACCGCTATAAACGGCGTTTGTGTCTAATTTATCTGCTACTTCCCAAAGTAGTTCCTCGGGAAGCGAAGCGTCAGGTTCATCTGGAACCCAATACATAGTTCCCGATTCTACCCCTACCAAGCTGAAGATCAGAATCTCGGAAACGTTACTGTGGAAGTCGCCAAAGACCACATGGATCTTTTAGCAGTAGTTGTTTAGTCTTATGATGGGTTAGTCGTTGGGAAGATTGGCAACTGTCATCTAGCTGACGAAAACTACGAGTAGGTGGATGAAACTGAGCTGCAAAGAATGGATATCATGTGGGCCTTGGCCAGTGCTGTTAGAAGGGCTAAGAAATTTGTGAAGAAGAATGGGTAGAACTTGGTTGCTACTAAAGACACTACTTTTGGGTTTGATAAAACCAAGGTCACGTGCTTCAACTGTGGTGAAAAGGGGCACTTTAAACGTGAATGTGTAAAGTCGAAGAGGACAGGTAATGGAAACCCTTTTCCTTCGTTCAACCGTCAGGATAAAGAGAAGATTGGGGCATCTTCAAGCAAAGAGTCAAAAGCTATAGTCACTCAAGGCGATGAAGGACAAGACTGGTCCTTCCGATTAGTATCTGAGGGAGAGTCCAATGTAGCACAGGTTGATGACTTTGATGATGGATCTGCTAGCAAGGGAGACATCATAGCTGAGGACACACGTTCAAATTTTGAAGAAGCTATGGATGTGGTAGATCATCTTGTGGAAGAAGAGTTGAATGCTACAAACTCAGAATCTTCAGTTATTGAAGAATCTGACTCTGCTTTTATGGCTGATTCGTCCAGTTCCGTACAGGTATACTCTAAAGACGAATTATTTGATAAACATGCTTGTTCTGAATGTGATAAATTTAGAGAAAACATTGACTTAAAATTTGCTAGGTTATTAGAACACAATGATAATTGGTAAATGACTTAAAACTATGCACTGAAGCTAACCGCGTTTTAAAACAAAATGAATGTAGTTTTAAAGAAAAGATAGATCTGCTAGGGAAACAACTAAGGAAACCGAGGTTGTCGCCCTAAATCAATCTAATGACATTAATTTCTATCTAAACTCTTTAGAGGAAACTAAAAAGGCAAAAGCAGTATTGCAAGTCGAAGTTGAATCATTAAAACAAAAACTGCATAGTGTAGCAAGTTCCTCTCATATAGTTCAGAACTTAGTAAAAGAATGAAATGGTGGGGAAGGTCTGGGTTATAAAGTAGTACCACCACTACATGCAATCCTTTTAAATACTACATATAAACCAATAAATAATAACCCGGTTAAGGATCGTGTGGTGACTACTGCTCTGGTCAGTGATCCAGAGTCCACAGGTAAAACTGTGCAGTCTGTCACTGAACAGAAGACTACTACTTTAGGATTGAAAGATAAGGTGCTTAAAGAGGATGTGTGCGTTAACGTTGAACAAGATAGTGTTGGGTCGGGTTCACAAACATCTATGTCAGAGCCTAAGAATTCTAAACCAACTAAACCTAAACGTGTAATTCCTCAAAATCATGATAAAAGGAAAGAAAAATGCGTTCAAAATGTCAAATCAATTAAATTTGTTAAAGAAGGTGAAGCATCTAAGAAGGATGGGAAACAGATCAGCTCCCGACCAGACTCAACCCCTCACAGAAGATCTCCCCCACCCGTCGAAGGGAGATCCTGCTATAACTGTGCAAAAAGAGGACATATTTCTCCAAATTGTCCTCATTATCAGACACCCAAAAGAAAATTTGAACTTTTTGATGAAAAATCAAGATTTTTCAAAAATAGATCTAATACTCCTCCAAGACACCAAAGTCAACACAGACAAGCTCAAAGCGAAGCTGTGTTGCCTAAGGCTAAACCTAGGACTATTAGTGAACCAACAGTTCATACCATAAACCAGTCGTCTGTTTACCACAAACAGGCCTTACACAAAACTGGTTTATGGAAAGAAAAATCAAGTAACGCGTCTGACAGTGAGGACAAGAAGAAGAAAGATGTGTCCTCATCCTCTGAAGGTCAGTGGGTTGAGTTCATGATGTGTGATATCTCTGGGAAACCTAAGCCAGTAAAGGCTTGGGTCCCCAACCTAAACTAATAATTTCCATTCTTTGTGTAGGTTGTCCGCTACAACGCTATCACTAATACCTGGATTATTGATAGTGGGGCTTCCAGGCACATAACCGGGAATTCGTCTCTCCTTTTCAACGTCAAGCAAATTAAAGGGGGACATGTATCGTTTGCAGGTAACAAAGGAGGTTATATCACCGCTCAAGGCGAAGTGGAAAGGACAAGAAGGATGGTGATGATGATGAGGATGATCAGGCAGGTGATGCAACTGCATCAGCCTCGACTCCATCGACAAGGGAGAGGCGGACCAAGAGAAACCAAGATCAAGGAGCCTTTTCCTAAGCTCCTCAAGCTAAAGAGACTCATGATGAAGGAAAAACTAATGTTTAAATGTTTATGTATTTGAAATTTTTGTACTTGAAATGTTTATTACATTAATGCAATTAATGAAAATTCATGTTTCATGTCTTGATAAATGATTAATGTATACATTGTTGGTTGTGTAATTGAACAGATACAACTCAACAGACCAATGATTATGATATTGCTCCCCTTCAGCAAATCAAGACTCAACTCACAATGATTCCTGATTTGCAAGGGATAGTAAGACGGTCTGTGAGTTACACTCCAGAGGAGGGAGAAATCATCCACGACTTAACTGAAAAGCAGCTCGCAGATATGTTCAGACTAAATCCAGACGAGCTTGTCAAAGATGCTCATGAGGTCGACGTTGTTAGTGATGAAGAGCTACAAGGCATGGATGAGATTGAGATTGAAGACATCACATCAGAGTATTATCCAGAGTACACTAACCCTGAGGGTAATGTTATCCCCAACTTGGGTGAAACATTTGGCAGTGATACTTTTGGAACTCTTGATGAGAAAGAGAAAGAGAAAGAAAAAGAGGAAGATAAAGCCCAAGCCACAGACGCTGATGTTGATATAAAGAAAGCTGAATGGGCAGCTTGTTTGAAAGAGATGAGAGCCCAACGTGAACCTCCAAAGCCAAATGCCAAACTGTACAAGGTTAAGAGACATCAGAAGGTGTCAGGGAAAATCATCAGTTGGGCCTATTTTGAAGACTTGGAGGTATATGCGGTGAAGCGAGAGAAGGGGATTAAGTACTTTAGATATCCACACAATCTGAAGACTCTTCCTGGTTTTGAGCTGAACAGGTTAGCATGTTTAGACCTTTTGAACGCCAACCGAGGAAGATGTCGGGCTGGTTCAAGATGGCACTAAAGAGAGAATACCACACCAGATGGGTAAACTTCAGACCTTAACAACCGAAGAGGTTCGTCCATAGGACTGAAGTTGACCCTAACACTGGGAAGCCAAAGGTAGTGATGAAGTGGAGTCCTCCATGCATAATGTCTAAGATCCTATTGCGGGAGATGCCTCAGGACTTCACTCCACACTTCAAATGGTGGTATTACGACTGGAGGACAGGGGAATCGGTCATAGTCCTAAACAGAGAGGGTAAAATAGAGACTATCTGGGTATTTGACCTAATGTGGCTCATAAACTTGTCTGCTGAGGATGTACATACATTGTACAAGTGGCCACTGTTCTATGACAAGCAGGATATTGTACAAGCTCTCCACTTCCAACATGTGATACGACTCTGCTTTGCATTCGAGATACAAGCAGGAGTCACAAAAGAGTAAAAGTACAAGAAATTCCAAGAACATATGAAGAATGTTAGACAATAGAATAAACTAGTTCCAAGGGGGAGTTTGCTAATACATTGTACCTAGTTTATGTTCTTAAATGTAAATATCATTCATTTTTTACACATATGTAATGACAATGTTTAATGAAATATGATGTGCGTTTGATGTTAAATTGTTTTTGTTTATATCATATTCTTATTGTAATTTCTATGACTCATATTCTTATTGTAATTGCTATGACTCATATTCATGAACATTTTATATAGGTTTGAGGTTGTTGTACATAGTTCTGAGTTAATAATGATTCAGAAATGTATTCAACTTAGTCAAGTGGTTATTCATGCTAATGGACCATACTTATTGACCATACACACAAATGAACCATACTTATGGACCAGTCACACGACTAAACCAGGTGACTGGATCAGTCGTATGACTGAGACATAAGATTGACTCAGTGTCACGACTGAGCATTCAGTCGTGCGTATGAGTCAGGCGCATGAGTCAGTCGCACGACTGAACCATGCTAATGGTTCAGTCGTACGAATGGACACTGAAAACCTATAAATGCCACATAATTCGTGGAAAAACATAACACTTGGAATACTATCATACCCTAGCCGTCCAGAGCATCTGAAGTCATCCATCCAAGTTCATAGTTCGTTCCTGATCGATTCCAACTCGTTCTAAACGTTTGTTTCATCGTTAGATCGATCAGATTGTTCATTCTCACTGATTGGATCGCCAATCAAATAGAATTCCGTGCTATTTGATTTGGTCTCACGCAAAATCCGTTAGTACTTTGTACGAAAACGGTCCTAACAAAATCCGTTAGTACTTTGTACCAAATCGAGAACCATCAAAAACAAACATCGAAACCAGTTTAGATAATACCAATGCCCTCAACGATGTTTTTTTGCTTGAAATTGATTCGGTTTGTCACGATAATAATGCTTAAAAGTAGTGTAACCAAAAGGGTTAACAAATAGTGGAGTTTTATAATTATATAAAGCCTATTGTTATTCTATATATTTTTAGAAAAATAGGAAGAACAAAAACGACACTTCAGAAAAAGTCAGCCAACAAAGAAACGAGATAAACTGTTGTGGCCAAAAACGAAACCCACAAAAATGCATTGTAGCACTTATGTAGCTTTTTAATATGTATATAATTAGTCATCACATTTTTATTATGTTTTGTGTATTTGCAAAAGGGAAGGTTTTCATACCATTCACATTTATTTTTGGTCGTTTCTTTGTTAAATCTTTTAATTCAAGTAACTATTTAAGTGAAACTCATATGGCAAAATAACAATTTAGCCCTCATAAGCATAGATTTTAAGCATTCATCTAGTAAAGGTCTCTTTTAGTTGAGCTCTAGAGTGTAGAGGAAAATTGATTCAATTCGTCTGTAAGGATCACATCTTGACTGGACATGACCATGTCAGTAAACTTATTTAAAATCATATATGAACATTGCCACACAAACTTCATTAAGTTTCAAATTAAAAAATTTTATCACACGTATGATCATTTACATAAAAAATAAGCCAAAAACATGCTTATGATTCACAATCATGTATGTTTCGAAGTAGTTATAGTTGATAGTTAGTTCTCTAACCCTGTGTTGCTTACAAAAAAAAGAGCGCGTGTATTTGGCCTTAGTCTTGACTTGATCATCATTGGGTTACTGTTTTACCTAGATTAAACACCACAAGTTAGTTAGGCACACATAAATAAAACTAGACATAAATACACGAATTCGATACTTTAATCAAAACTCACAAAAGTAAAATATTTCAACCTGTGTAGATTTTTCCTCTCATGTACTTTCTTGTAATTTATAGACATTCTATTTCCATTCAACCCATTCTTTTTTACTTTCAATATTCACATGTCAAATCCATCATGGAAATCATTCCATGATTTGATTTCAATAGAAAGACGTAAATTCCATTACTAAAAGTTATCCATACATTATACCAAATTGACCTGTTTTAACCAGTAGAAATTAGTTATTAAACCTCCATAGGATTTTTCCTCTTATGTACTTGCTTGTTAATTATGTTAGACAATTGGCATAATAACAAGTGGTAAAACACACTCATATAATTTTTATTAAGTAGAACAAAAAAAATATTTTAATACACCTTGCAGCTTATTCCTACCATTTATTCATAAGGAAGAAAATAACTTCTAATTATAAAAGAGAATCATAACTGATAGTTTAAGTCAAGTATTGCTTGCTTTATGCTTTGACTGGTTTATTATATACGATTGTCTAATTATTAAATTATTATTTCCAAAAATAAGTATCGGACAAATCCAGTTTTCTGACCCAAGACCCATTTGATCAATTTTTGACCCGTGAATATTTTAACCCACAAACATGATTAGAGTCATCATTCACCCCCCTAATCATGGTTTGCGCACTTCATTTTTCATAGCAACATTGGTTCGTCATCTATATTGTGCTAAGTTAGCCTCCTCCTTTTTCTCCCACTTTGGACATTCATTTAGAAAATGTCCAAACTCACCACACTTGTAGAATCTAATGTGGCTTTTGTTCCGTTGGAACGATTCACCACCTTGACCTTTTCCGGGACCCCGACCTCTTCCTCCACCACTCCTAAAGTCATCCCGGTTTGAACTTTCATAACCGCATTGCGCACATCTATGCTTTTTGTCTTTCTCCTTTTTAGAAAACATTAACCTCCCTTGAGTTTCTTCTTCTTTGTTGAGTCCCCTAATACGTTCTTCATAGACTCTCAACCTTCCAAAAACTTCATCAAACGACATTTTTCCCTCCACCCTTGCTTAAAGAGGCCTATCCATCGACAAAGAAAACAAGGTCACACCAACTTTATCATTTTGTTTCACCTGCCAAACAAAGCCAAATCCAAAGCCACCTGTTTTTACGTCTCTAGGAGCCCATTCTTCCACTCTAGTCTTTTTGGATGGAACAGGAGGTGCTTGTTCAATCAGAGAAGATTGAACAAGGGTTCTCTTAGGACGTCTCTGGTGTGTATATTTGATGGGACGAAGAGGTAGAGTTGTCAGTGAAATGGGTGGTGCTGGTGTGGGTTCATCACCTGTGGGGTTTACAGGTATGTCACCAGGAACCATTGGCTCGATCATACCTGGAAGGAGTACAGTATATCTTCGGTGAAGTTGGTGGACACCCTCTTTAGAACTTTGAAGTTGGCCGACCTCATGGGAGGGATAGAAAGTGTAGCTGCATAGACAAGCTTCTCTTGATCCAGCTCGCAGTTGATGATATGCATGTAACATGTATCCCTTTGAAGACTTGTGATGGTCTTCAAGGCTTTATGCTTTGAAAGTCATTGTCTTGAAATCTTCTAAGTGTTGATCTTCGGAAGAGAGATGACTACGTTTTAGAAGGCATGATTCCTCTTTGAAAGCTCTTTTATCGTTGATCTTCGGAAGTTTGGCTTTTTTCTTTCAGAAATCTTTCATAGTTGCACCAAACTTGTTCTAAGTGTGGTTTTGGTTGCACCAGCCTCATATATCCCAACAAACTTCTTGCAGGATCATTACAAGTCACTTAACACAATGGTTCTCTCTTAAACTCACTTGATTTCACTCAAATGATGAAACATAATCTTCTAAGAGTTGATAGTAATATATTAAGTAAGCAAGACACAAGAATAATTTTTTCAAGATACTTGTATATATTAATTCTCAACTCAAATATTACAAGACTCTTACAAGCATGCTCTGATGAGTTTACAATGAGAACTATATATACTACTATCTATAACCGGTTATACTTGGAAAACCAACTGGAAAATACAACTAGACAAAATACTACAGTTGCTAGAAGTATGTAAACTAAGATAAAGTATTATCCTAGTATTAGGTAGTCATGACAAGTCCATGACTTACCTTTTATCACCAACTAAGTATGGTAACTGTGCTAATCTATAATGAGTAAACAGATGATAAAGTAAGGTCAAACATACCCGCATGGAGAAGCTTCATGCAGTCTGTCAGTAAAGTAGTTGACTTTACTGATAGGTTTCTTACTTTTGTCCACTAGTCACAGTTGGTTCTTCCGAAGGTAAGTGTACTTCGGAAGACATGAAGTCTTCCGAAGTCACTTTGGCTTCGGAAATCAGCTGCTCTTTGTCTTGGTCTTCATGATACTTCCGAAGAGTAACTCTCTTCGGAAGTTCTTCTTGCTCGGCTTCGGAAGACTCTTGACCTAGCTTCGGAAATGCAGCATTGTCTTCGGAAGTCCATTGTATATGTACCAAAATAAAGCTAAGTATTGGGTTTTGATTGCACCAGCCTCATCAGACCTAACAATCTCCCCTAGGCTGATGCTACTAAAACTCTACTTATCTTTCTTCTCTAGTGCTTTCCTGATCACAACCATAATCTTTACATCTTTTTCTCGGTTCTCCTTAGTAGATGTGATTAGCATTTGAAACCAGTCTTTCCTGGTTAAGACATTAAGTCTGTCACTATGAATAACATGAATCCGTTGGTGATCCCCTCTGTATAGAGTAAGATGATGGGTGTTAGAGTCATACACCCATCAAGCTATAGGCTCCAAAGCTAGATCTTGAACCATCTATAGAAAGGCTTGACCTTTTACAGTGGCTTTAGCATTTGCATAGCTTGAGCTCTTCTTTTCAACTCTGCTTCTCTCATCTTGAGTATGTGCTCTCGAATGAGAGAAGCAATATGAGAGTTGGAGGGGTTGGAGAGTGGTAAATTAGCTAGATTATTTATATCAAATCTGCTAGAGTGTAGCAGAGATGGTGTATCTAGCTGGTTTGTTTCCCCACTCTCTCTCACTAGCTGAAAGGCATCTGAAGGCTCATTGAACCTCCACTGGACTATTGGGCTCCTTGGCACTTTAGAAGTAGTTAGAAAGTTTTCTATCTTCCTATTGTCCAGCAGAGTTACCAGTCTTCTTCTCAACTTCTTCTCCTTGTCATTTAGGTCATGTATGTTGAGGGAAAGAAGAATGAGACACTAGTCCAGGGTTGTTACAGGGAGATCCAGGAGAGCTTCCCTTAAGAGAAGATTGACTGAGTCATCAAGATATATCAGTTCTATCAAGTCTTCATCCTAACAGAGGAACTAAACCTGGTGCATTGGTTGAGTCCTTCCTGAATCTCCTTAAACTCTTGTACGGTCAGGGGACTTGGTGGTTTTAAGGATAGTTGGGTTGTTAGTTTGGTTCTGGGTATGGTTTTAGGTTTCAGAGTTGGTGGTGGTGGTGGTGGTTTAGATATTTGTGGTGTGGTTGACGGGGCTGGTTCAGGGGTGAAGGGTTTATCAACAGGTCTAGGTTTTACAGGGAAGGGAAAAGGGAATGGTGTAGGTGGTTCAGTGGTTTGTGGGAGTGATGTTTGTTTGGGTTTAAGAGTAGGCTTTGGTTTGTGTGGGTTTGGTGGCCATCCTCTGACTTGTAGTTTTCCATTGAACCTCCTACCGGCTCCCCATTCGATTGTCAGTCTTTATGTCACTGACATGTCGTTGGAGAGTCTTTGTAGCCATTGATCCTACTTGTCTAGCTGAGAAGCCATGAGCTTTCAGATAGGATTTCATCTAGTCCCTATCATCATCTTGTTTGGCAGCTAGCTCCTCAGCCTTCTCTTTCTTCTTCTCCTTCTCTCTCAGCTCTTCCCTGGCAGCCCACTTCCTTTCCTTCATGATTTTCTCCTGTTTTTATTTAAAGAAGAATGGGATAGTATCAAACTCAAGAGGGGCCAGGTCTTCTTCTTTACATCCCCTAGAGTAGAGAAATGCTATCTTCATTGCTCTCACCTTGGCCTGAGCCTTGGTCTTATCATCCTCTTTCTTCTTCCGTCTCTCCTCCTCCTTTGCCAACCTTGCTGCAAGGTTTTTCCTCTCTAAGTTGACAAGATCCTCATAGGGAAGTAGAAGAATTTATTCATTTTTGATCCTAAGGTTGAGGATCCTATCAATCAACTTTGTCCTTCTTTTGTTGGCAAAGTGCTCATGAGCAGCTACTGCTTTTGTTGCTACCTTTCTACTGTCAGCCAGCAGCTTCTCAGAGTCCACTTTTCCTTTCTTCTTTAGCTTTTCCATTCTTCTTTAGCTTTTCCAGTTTGTCTTCTTCCTCTAGCTCTTCAGCTATCAACTTCCTCTTTCCTTTAGGGTCTGAGGAAGCTGATGGCTTAGGAGACTCAGGTTTGGATGGTTCAAACTGGCTGGGCAGAGGAGAGATGGTGGCAGAGAGGTTTACTGTTACTTCCGCGACTTCAACCTCAGCCTCGGAAGAAATTTCCATAGCTTCAGAAGTAGATTTTATTGCCTCGGAAGTAGACAGTAAGCCTTCTTCGGAAGGAATTTCCTTCGCTTCGGAAGGAATTTCCTTCGCTTCGGAAGAGATTTCCTTAGCCTCGGAATAGATTTCCTTGGCCTCGGAAGTAACTTCCTTGGCATTGGAAGTAACTTTACTTTCTGGCTCTGCTAAGTTATGTGATGGGCCATCAGTTTGTGCTTCCCCTTCGAAGTTAATCTCAGGTTCCACACTCCCCTTAGGTTGACCAACACCTATCCCAGAGGTAGAAAGTCCAGTTAACCTTTGAAGCTCTTCAGCTCCAAAGTAAGTAAGAGTATGATCACGGAGGGAATGTTCAGATGGGGACTTCATCAGAAACTAGTCAACAAGATTGATGGAAGTCCTGGGTTCTATCTGAACAGAAGAGATGGGCTCGGGAGGGTTATGTGTAGGGGAAGCTAGGTTAGAGGAGGTGACTCCAAGAGGAGGGGTTGTGGCAATAGTAGGCTCAATGAGGGTTGATGCCTGCTCTAAAGAGTGAGCAGCCATCTCCCCCTGAGGTGGTACCTGCTCCGAAGAATAAGCAGATACTCCCTCAGCAGTTGTTTGATCCTGTAAATTCTCCCCTTTTTGGTAGCATCATCCTGAGAGTCAGACGAGCTAGATAAAGAGCTTGTAGAGACCTGGATCTGTACATGCCTAACAGATATCTCTATCAGTTTCTCAGCTTGTTGGGCGTTGAGAGTGTTAATCTCAAGTTGCTGAGTGGCAGATCTACTTTCTAAAATCCTAATCTGAGATTCCAGGTTTGAGATTTTAGAGAGTAGATACTTGATGGTAAGTTGCATACTACCCTTATCCTCATTGGATGAATCATCAGGAGATGAGATAACATACCTAGTATGCTCATCCTCACCACCTGATGCGGTTTCTTGGCACTAAGGGTTTCTCTGCTGATCCATGTCTCCTTCGGAAATATGGACTTGTAAAGTTTCTATGGATAGAGTCTGATTGATGTTACCACTGTCCTGAGGGACTAATGAACCATCCTCAGTAGTGGCAGCTCTATCCACATGAGTCCCCTCCACATCTGTGGGACTCACCTCAGTACTTTCTTCTCGATGTGGGCTAAATATCAGGGGCTGCAGAAGGCTCTGTTGATCAAAAGAGTGGTGAGAAGGATCAACTTCATGTTGGGGTTTGTAGATTCTTACCAAAGTAATATTAACCATTTAACATGTAAAACACAGTGGAGTTTATATAAAAAACGTGAGTTTATGTATCATATACACTTGTTAAAACAAAACCCAAGACAAGGGATCTATTTATATGAAATATCATGCTATCAAAACATATATCAACCATATAAACTACCTTTAGAATCGTGGATTTGGAGGGCTAGATGATGATGTTTGAAAGCCAAGACTTCAATGTAGAAGCCCTCAAGAGATGATACCCACAAGCACTTCCTTACACTCACTTGCTAGGTTGTAGAACACCAACTTCCCTTTCTTCTTGTAGATCTGAATCTACACAACTAAGGCTGAATTTTCAGCTCACAAAACTGATTTTTCAGCCAAGACTTGCTCTAATAATCAGCCCAAGAATTCAAAATTAGAGAGAGATTAGAGAGAAAAGATAAGCTCTTGCATGTAGGAGAGAGAGAGTGTTTGATGGAAGTCTGCAAGAGTGTTCAAGTCTTGCACTTACCAAGACTAAAAATTGGTCCATCCAAGGCATGGGGGGCGGCCGAAATAGACCCACTTGGTGGGTTTCCCTCCCATTTTAATTTTATAAAAAAGTCACACTCTTGCCTTTTTATTTTATAAAATTAAAACCCTTTTTTAATTTTATAACACTAACACTCTTTTATTTGTCATTGTTTAACTAACTTAAATAATGAAACAAATAATTTCTCATGAACATATTATGCACATAATGTTGTTCATTTACAAAAGCAGTGATTTAGAAAATCTATTTTTTTTTTCTGAATTGGTGTCAATATTTATTTGTATGATCTTATCAACGAATAAATATTTATTGGTGTTTTTTTGGCTTGTTATTGGGTATGACTCGACTTGGATCATATCACACTAGCCACATCAATTTAATATGTATCTTGGGCAGATCAATTCCTTCAATCTCCCACTTGCACAAGATTCATAGAAGATTGATGCAAGCAGCAAATAACGCCTAGCAACGGTTTGCTACCCCTAATGTATATGATTAAGTGCCATTCAATAACATCATCCTCTTCAAGTACCTTACTTGAAATGTTTTAGGTGAATCAATCATCTATTCTTTTGTTTCAGATGTCATGTTGAATCCCAGAGACACATAATTGTCATTCTCCGATGATTTAACTTTAACAATCCTTAGACGTCTAACTCTCAACGAATAAGAGGAACAAATTCCATCTTGACTACATACGTCTCTCACAATCACCTTATATCATACCTGAACCTAGCCTTATGTACTACCAATCTTTCAGAACAGCAAAGTACTAAGTCAAAGTACAACACTTGGTGAATATCAAGACCCAATATGTATCTCAGGTCTGAGGATACAATGATATTCGCCTTTACTCAATATCTCTTATGACTAATCACAAAGATTCCATGC
Source organism: Flaveria linearis (assembly GCA_024085815.1). Lineage (NCBI taxonomy): Eukaryota > Viridiplantae > Streptophyta > Magnoliopsida > Asterales > Asteraceae > Flaveria > Flaveria linearis. The sequence continues at coordinate 20,700,160 of CM044018.1, forward strand.
AGAAATAATTGAGAGCGGGTCAGTCCTATATCTATATCCCATAGATATCAATGAACCTTGGTAGCAACCCCTTGCTCTATATTCATACCTTATGAATATCAACCAATCCAAGTTCATTATAGTCTTACATTCATAGTTGTTCCCACAAGTATGATCAACTACGGACGTTTAGAATAACTTACTTATTTACGGATTTAAACATGCTAAAATAGAAGAACAAATGAAAATTATAACCATATAATTAAGTCAAATAACATAAGTTCCAATATCCAAATACAAAATTTGATCAAGTCCAATCACTAGAATATCAAAGTCCTAAGGCACAAGTATGACTTTCATGCTTTGACCTATCTAGGAGCTTCGTGAATGGATCCGCAATGTTTTGATCAGTGTGAACTTTGCGAATACATATCTTTCCCTTTTCAACTTCATCCCTTATGTAGTTGAATCTCCGTTCAATGTGCCGAGTCTTTTGATGTGCACGAGGTTCCTTGATTTGAGCAATCGCACCCTCGTTATCACAAAAGATCTCTAGGGGGTCTTGAATGGTAGCAACGACCCCTAGATCAGTAATGAACTTCCTAAGCCATGCAGCTTCTTGAGCTGCCAATGAAGCGGCGATGTATTCTAATTCTGTTGTAGATAGTGCCACTACATCTTGCTTTGAGCTCTTCCAAGAGACCGCTCCTCCATTCATAATGAAGACATATCCGACTGTGATCGAGAATCATCTCGATCAGTTTGAAAACTCGCATCCGTGTAACCCTTTACAACGAGCTCCTCCTCACCAGATCCATATATTAAGAACATATCCTTAGTGTTTCTAAGGTATTTCAAAATACTCTTAACACCATCCAATGACTATTACCAGGATTCGGTTGATATCTACTTGTCATGCTTAGAGCACATGACACGTTCGGCCTAGTACATATCATTGCATACATGATGGATCCTATAGCAGATGCATATAGGACTCCATTCATTCTTTCTTGTTCAACCTTTGAACCAGGGCATTGAGATGAGCTCAATATAGTCCCCTTTTGAATAGGTACCAAACCTTTCTTAGAATTCTCCATCATGAACCTTTTCAAGATCTTTTCAATGTATGCACTTTGGTTTAAACCTATCAACCGTCTTGATCTATCCCTATAGATCTTTATTCCCAAAATATAGGCGGCTTCACCAAGATCCTTAATGGAAAAACAGCTTCCAAGCTAGGCTTTTACACCTTCCAAGGTTGGAATGTCGTTTCCAAGTAGTAAAATGTCATCGACATATAATACAAGGAAAGTAATAGTGCTCCCACTAGCTTTCTTATATACACAAGCTTCATCAGCGTTTTTGATGAAGCCAAATTTCTTTACTTCATCATCAAAACGGTGATTCCAACTTCTCGACGCTTGTTTCAATCCGTAGATTGACTTCTTTAACTTGCATACCTTGTTAGGATGTTTTGGATCGACAAAACCTTCAGGCTGTTCCATATGGACATCTTCCTCAAGATATCCATTAAGGAAAGCGGTTTTGACATCCATTTGCCAAATCTCATAGTCATAATATGCTGCTATGACAAATAATATCCTGATAGACTTTAGCATTGCCACAGGTGAAAAAGTTTCATCATAATCAACCCCTTGAGTTTGAGTGAAACCTTTTGCTACAAGTCTAGGTTTATAAGTATCCAAGTTTCCATGCATATCGGTTTTCTTCTTGAAAACCCACTTACTTCCAACTACCTTGGACGTAAGAGGTGGTGTAACCAATTCCCAAACTTGGTTATCATACATGGATTGCATCTCAACGTTCATGGTTTCTTGCCATTTGTCAAAATCAGGTTTTGACATTGCATCACGGTATATGCTTGGTTTATCCGAATCTACCACATAGCATCCATCCATGAAAAATCCATCTCTCTCAGGAGGAACACTAGTTCTACCAGATCTGCGAACATTTTGTGTATCTTGATCATCCATATGATCATTCTCAACATCCTCATGTTGATTTCTAGTATCAACCAAATGTGTATCGTCTTGTGAATCTTGAACCTCTTCAAGTTCCACTGTTCTTCCACTAGTTTCTTCCGAAAGGAACTTAGTTTCCAAGAACTCTGCCTTTCGAGCAATAAACACTTTCTGCTCTGTTGGATCATTGAAATAATATCCAATACAATCTCTAGGATATCCAATGAAGATACACTTTGTGGATCGAGCTTCCAGTTTGTTTTGAGTGTATTGCTTAGGATAAGCCTCACACCCCCAAACTTTTAAATATGATAATGATGGAACCCTTCCATGCCATACTTCAAAAGGTGTCCTTTCCACTTTCTTGGTTGGGGCCATATTTAAAATACGGGCCGCGGAGAGCAATGCGAAACCCCAAAATGATAGAGGTAGTGTACTTCTAGCCATCATAGATCGAACCATATCCAATAAAGTCCGATTCCTCCTCTCAGATACACCATTATGTTGTGGTGTTCTAGGTGGAGTAAGTTGTGAGACTATCCCACAACTTCTAAGATACTCTTGAAATTCACTACTTAGGTATTCACCTCCTCTATCTGTACGAAGAATCTTGACCGTTTTGTTGAGTTGATTTTCTACTTCATTCTTGAAGATTTTGAACATTTCAAAAGATTCATGTTTGTGTCTTAACAAGTACACATACCCATAACGACTATAGTCATCGGTAAAGGTAATGAAGTATCTTTCACCATTCCTAGTTATTGGTTTAAAAGGTCCAAATACATCCGAATGTATGATCCCTAATAAATCTTTTGCCCTTCCATTAGTCCCACTAAAAGGGGCCTTTGTCATTTTACCTTGTAAACAAGACTCGCATACATCAAATGAATCATTTTCATTAGTTTTCAAAAGACCATTCTTTTGAAGTTTTTGCATACGATTCTTGTTTATGTGACCAAGGCGACAATGCCAAAGATAGGAATCACTCAAATCTAATTTGAGCCTTTTGGTGGTTGCTTGGTACATTGAGCTATCATATGTTGTGTTATCATGAACCAATTCATAAATACCATTACAAGGTATAGCCTTAAAATAAAACACATGATTTAAAGAAACATGAATATCATTGTCAACAAACTTGAAATCATAATCATATTGTCTTAAACGGGAAACAGAAATAATGTTCCTAGTCAAACTAGGAGCATACAAAACATTCTTTAAAATAACTTCCAAACCACTTGGAAGCTTCAAAATGTAGTCTCCTTTGGCTTCCACGTGAACCTTTGCACCATTGCCCATAAAGAGACTAATTTCCCCTTTGCATAATGCTCACTTCTTTTGAACCCCTGCAACAAATTGCAAATATGAGTTCCACATCCGGTATCCAATACCCATGTGTTAGAAGAAATAACATTTAGCTCAACATGTATCATAAAGATTGTACCTGAGGTTTGCCCCGCATCCCTCTTCGATCTCAACTCTTTGAGATAGACCGGACAATTGCGTTTCCAATGGCCTACCTCACCACACTCAAAACATGGGTCATCATGAGCAACCTTTTGCTTCTTTTCTTTCGGTTTGGGCACGGTTTCACTTTAGCTTTACCCTTATCCTTCCCCTTGACGTGCCCCTTCCCTTTGGCAACACTTGCCCTAGGGTCGGGGAGGTTCCTTTTCCTACTACCTCCTTCATTGATCGTAAGGACCGGTAGAACCTTTCTACCAATGCCCGCCTCGGCCGTTTTGAGCATTGAAAGAAGCTCACCAATGCTCTTGTCCCATCCATTCATGTTATAGTTCATAACAAAGCTATCAAACTTCTTGGATAAGGAGTTGAGGATCAAATCCGTTGCCAACTCGTTGGACACACTACAGTTAAGCCTTTCAAGGCGATCAATGTGGCTCTTCATCTTAAGAACGTAAGATGATACCGATTAGGTCTCGTCCATCCGACATGCATGGAGTGCTCGAACCGTTTTGAAGCGCTCCACCCTTGATTGTTGTTGGAACATTTCCTTCAACTGGGTGATCATGTCATAGGCATTGTGGTTCTCAAAGTCTTTTTGCAAATCGGGAATCATACTCGCTAGCATGAGACATGAGACTTGCACAGAGTCCTCGGTGTACTTGACCCACTCGGCAAAGGCCTCTACGTCATTCTTATCAGGTTGATCGGGAATGGGATCGTCTAACACATAGGACTTCTTTTCTTGCCTGAGAACGATTCTCAAGTTTCGGTACCAATCCATGAAGTTCCCATGGTTTAGACGTTCCTTTTCAAGGATAGTTCTTAGTGATAGGTTATGGACGGTTGGGATTGAGTTGTTGTTGTTAGCCATCTACAATTTTACAAAGTTCAATTTTTAGTATTTTTTGATATCAAAGCATTTAATTATTAATACCCTTTTATGTCTCATAGACAATTAATAATTAAAATTTAGAATCCAACGTTACATTTAAATATCGGTTAGGTGACCTTTATCCCTTAATTTAAATTAACAAGGTAGTCAACGTTTGACAATTGTAACCTATTACAATTTCTAGTTGTATGGGATCGGTTTAAACATCTCATGTTTTGTTTGGCATGTTTATCCCATCAACACCGTTTGTACGTCATGCTTCGGTGATCCTAATGCATGATTTCCAAATCAAGTCGTCCTACTTAGACACACGTGTGATTTTACAAATATAAGTGGTTAGGTGACCTTTATCCCACAAATATGGTAATTTCACCTCAACTTCACAAGTTTCTACATTTATGGTTAGGTGACCTTTATCCCATAAATAAGTTGCAAGTGAATTGAGTGTTGTTTAAAAGGATGGTGTTAGACTTGTTTTGAAAAGGGTTTTGTAGTTTCTAAAATTCTAGTTTTTAGAAAAATCCTTTTATACCATACTATTTGTATGCATTCAAATGCATGGTATTTTATGAAAAACTATTTTCATGATTCCTTTTAACAAAACTAATTTTTATTAAATCATCAACCCTTAATAAACTCATTTTATTAATTCCTTTAATGATAGAACCAATTTTATGCTTGTTTTAATTTTAGTTGTTTAACTAGTTTATCTATTTTCAATTAAAATATCAAACTCAACCAAACAACCAAATAATCGACCAAATATAAAATATAAGTGCATAACCATAGCCAACTATTTTGACCACACTTGCTTGCCATAACAAGTGTGTCAAGATGTCATTCCTAGGGTAAAAAACATGACACAATGTTGTGTTGATGAACTCCCACTTGAACTTGCATCCAAACGCTTCAAGTATTCCTTTTGTGTTGTGATTCCACCACCATCTTTAGGCACCTTCTTTGTCTTACAAATCAGCCCCAAAATGCTTGTTACATAGAAAAATCCTAATACATTTTTTTCTAGGAAAATAAAGTGCAAACTAATCTATTTATTACATACCAAATGAAACAAATAAATTACATAGCCTTTATGACAACCAAATGAAATCACAACCACAAACAATCAAACATAAGGTCATGGCTAGGTTTTATGCACTAAAAACACATCCAAATATGTATAAAAAACCGTGAATGTTAGCCCCTTTTGTACCCAAAATCTCGGCCAAAACAAACCAAGAACAAGTGGGTTTTTGTCCAAACAAACAAACCATCTCATGATTTTAATTTTTCAAGATTCTTACATGCATATAAAAGTAATATCTTGAAAACAAGGGACTTCCATGTGTGAAATTTCCAGTCCACTTTTTATTAAAAAAGGACCTGAAAATTTCAATTTTTGAAGCATGTATCCATATAACCGGCTCTTGATGCCATTGTTGGGTTTTGTAGATTCTTACCAAAGTCATATTAACCATTTAACATGTAAAACGCAGCGGAGTTTATATCAATAACGTGAGTTTATGTATCATATACACTTGTTAAAACAAAACCCAAGATAAGGGTTCTATTTATATGAATATCATGCTATCAAAACATATATCAACCACATAAACTACCTTTAGAACCATGGATTTGGAGGGCTAGATGATGATGTTTGAAAGCCAAGACTTCAATGTAGAAGCCCTCAAGAGATGATACCCACAAGCACTTCCTTACACACACTCGCTAGGTTGTAGAACACCAACTTCCCTTTCTTCTTGTAGATCCGAATCTACACAACTAAGGCTGAATTTTCAGCTCACAAAACTGATTTTTCAGCCAAGAGTTGCTCTAATAATCAGCCCAAGAATTCGAAATTAGAGAGAGATTAGAGAGAAAAGATAAGCTCTTGCATGTAGGAGAGAGAGAGTGTTTGATGGAAGTCTGCAAGAGTGTTCAAGTCTTGCACTTGCCAAGACTAAAAATTGGTCCATCCAAGGCATGGGGGGCGGCCAAAATAGACCCACTTGGTGGGTTTCCCTCCTATTTTAATTTTATAAAAAAAGTCACACTCTTGCCCTTTTGTTTTATAAAATTAAAACCCTTTTTTAATTTTATAACACTAACACTCTTTTATTTGTCATTGTTTAACTAACTTAAATAATGAAACAAATAATTTCTCATGAACAAATTATCCATATAATATTGTTCATTTACAAAAGCAGTGATTTAGAAAATCTATTTTTTTCTTCTAAATTGGTGTCAATATTTATTTGTATGATCTTATCAACGAATAAATATTTATTGGTGTTTTTTTGGCTTGTTATTGGGTATGACCCGACTTGCATCATATCACACTAGCCACATCAATTTAATATGTATCTTGGGCAGATCAATTCCTTCACTTCACTGCCCTATTGCAGCATGATATTCTCATCAGGACGGGTTAAAAGGTCAAGGAAAGATTCAGCAAATATATCTAATGACCCGGGACCTTGGTCAGCACCTAAGGATTCTCCTGCATCAACAGTAGATTCCAAGATGTGGCTGTCCCTTTTAGGTTGCTCAGGAGAGTGTTGTGACTCAACCTAAGGGCTTAAGGCTTGGTTAGTGGGCTCGTCTAGTTGAGACTGAGGAGACTTAACCATGGCATTGAGGTCTACGTAGGAGGAAGTTGAGACCTCAGACTGAGTGGGAGTCCTTGTTTCCACTCTAGTCTTTTTGGGTTGAACAGAAGGGCTTGATCAATCAGAGTAGATTGATCAAGGGTTTGTTTTGAGCATCTATGATAAGTGAGCTGTATGGGACGACGGATAATGAGTAAAACTGGTGGGGGTTCATCACCTACTGGGTTGGTAAGGATGTCACCATGAGCCATTGGCTCAAACATACCTTAGGGCAGATCAGTAAACCTGCCAGTGAAATTGGCTAAAACCTTCTCCAAAATCTTGAAGGTACCAGGCTTCATGTGAGGAACCGACAGTGGTTGACGAAGCTGTAGTCGGTCCTGGTCCAATTCACAGTTTATAAAGTGCTGGATGAACCGAGGATACATGAAGAAAGAATCCCTAGTTAGATTGCTGATTAGGTTCATGAGCACAAACTTGGACTAGTTGAACCTTCGATTCCTTACCATTCCAATGACCAGGCACCCGAGATCATACGGGATTTGATCCCATCCCCCAGACTTGTTTGATAGGCAATGGAGTACGATGTGCAGAAGGAACTTTCAGTTGAATGAGAAGTTGTACTTATATACTGTCAACCTCTACACATTTCCACCATAGCCTATTTGAATGTAAGTTTCTTTCTAGTCTGTTTTGGGGAAATCCACAGGGGCACCCGCATCGTGGAGCTCCAGATGCTCTCGGATGGTGGTTTCAGAGATGATCAGCTCCTGGCTGTTTATCATTGATCGAATAACCTGCTAATCATTCAGAAGTACACTCCGTCCATTGGCCCAGAATTTGGCCATATGATTGGAGTAAACCGTTGGGTTCATGGTGAGGGCGGTGAAGTATGTCGATTGGTATAGGAATTGGATGATTGGGGCATAGTCGGTATCCTTGGTGGAATCAAGGCGTGCGACCTGATTATGTTGGGGATTAAGGGCCATTGTTTTCAGAAATCTAGTTGAGTGGAGGAATAGATGAAGAAGATGATGGATAATGGGGGATTTTGGGAGGTTTTCTCTGGAACTTGGGTATTTTGTAACGGTAAGAAGAGTGGGATAGTCGGAGGTTGTGTATAAATGGAGTAAAACAATCTTATCAGATAGGGTGAAAAGATGTGAAAAGACAGTTTAGGTTTGTGATAAGATTTAGGCGGTAAGATAAATCCATTTAAATAATCCGACATCATTTCCTTTTGCTGATAAAATTTCACCAGAGTGGGGCTCGAAAATGTATCCGTAACAGTAATGTTCTTCCGAGGGTTAAATTGCTTCTGAGGAAAAACACTTATGGGTTCCTCAACGTGCTTCTTCCGAAGCAAATCTTTCCTTCTGAAGGCAAATGATGTCCTAAGACGCATTTGCTTCTGAGAGTAAGATTGCTTCCGAGAACATAAGTTAAAGAGCTTCAGAAGAGAATTTTGATACTTGATCAAAAGTTTTCTAAAGTCAAAAACTTATGCGGAAGAGAAAACAATTAGAGTAATTTATCCGCAGAAGACTGAGATAAACTCTTCCGCAGCTAAATTTCTCTTCAGAAGAATTTATACTTAGAAAATTTTGTGAAGAATCTTTCTATAACAGGGATTAGATTGTAATCAATAGACAAAAGGCCATGACATATTTAAAAAGGTTTTCAAAAGAAATATAATCAAGGTTGATCATCCCAATAGCTGTAATTAAATATTTAAATCTCTATTCATCAAATGCCTTAGTGAACAGGTCAGCATATTGTTCATTTGTATCAACCTTAATAAGTTTTATGAGATTCTTCTCATGAATATCTTGAATGAAATGATACCTGATGTCAATATGCTTGGTCTTTGAGTGCTTCACTGGATTCTCTGTGATTGACATGGCACTCTTGTTGTCTATATGGATAGGAGTCTATATGAAGTTGAAGCCATAGTCTATCATCTGGTTTTGAATCCATAGCAGTTGAGCACAGCAGCTAGCAGTCGTAATGTATTCAGCCTTCGCAGTTGATATAGACACACAGGATTGCTTCTTGCACTGCCATGAAATAACCCTTCCACCAACAAATTGACATCCTCCTGATGTTGATTTATTGTTGATGTTGATTTCTTGTTGATGTTGCAACCTCCATAGTCACTGTTAGTGTAACCATAGAGGTTGAAATCCTTATTCTTGGGATACTAGAGTCCGAGTTTGGGAGCTCCTTTGAGGTATCTAAGGATTCTTTTGACAACAACCAGGTGAGACACCTTTGGAGCAGCCTGATATCTTGCACAAATGCAAGTTGCAAACATGACATCAAGTCTACTTGCAGTCAAGTACATTAGAGACCCAATAATTGCCCTGTATTGATACTGACCAGTATCCTCCCCCTTAGAGTCAGGACATAGATTGTGATTTCTGGCTATAGAGGTCCTGGCTGGCTTACAATCTTTCATCTCAAATCTCTCTAAGATGTCTTTGACATACTTAGATTGACTGATGAAAATCCCTTCATTCATCCGCTTCACTTGAATTCCAAGGAAGAAGTCCATCTTGCCCATTGAACTCATTTCAAACTTCTTCCTCATGGTGCTCTCAAAGTCTTTACATATTTGGTCATTTGAGGAACCAAATATGATATCATCCACATAGACTTGTACGAGCAGCATGTCCTTACCTGATTTCTCTATGAACAATGTCTTGTCTGTGGTGCCTCTGGTATAGCCATTGTTGATAAGAAATTAAGACAAAGTCTCATACCACAGCCTAGGTGCTTGGTGTAGGCCATAGAGTGTCTTGTCCAGTTTGCACACATAGTTAGGATGTTATGGATCCTCAAATCCAGGTGGCTGGCACACATAGACTTCCCTATCTATATCCCCATACAGGAATGCACATTTCACATCAAGTTGGTAGATAATGAAGTTCTTGGATGCTGCAAAAGCAAGGAAAATACTAACAGCCTCAAGTCTTGCAACTGGTCCAAAAACATCTATGTAGTCAATTCCTTCATCTTGTATGTATCCTTGAACAACAAGTCTGGCCTTATTCTTGATGATCAAACCTCTGTCATCCTTCTTGTTCCTGAACACCCATTTGGTACCTATAGGGACTTGGCCTTTTGGTAGAGGATATAAGTTCCATACCTTTTACCTCTTGAATTGAAGCAACTCCTCTTGCATTGATTCAGCCCAATTATTGTCCTTTAAGGCTTTTTCCACTTTCCTGGGCTCAAATTGGGAGAGGAAGCTTGAATATAAGTAGATATTCACTTGATGGGTTTGACTCCTTGTTTTTACTCCCTCTGTGACATTCCTAATGATGTTCTTAGCTGGATGGATGTCATGGATCCTGAGCCTAGTAATCACATCTAATTGTAGAGATAGATCAAGGTTAGAGATGTTTTGCTCAGAATTGCAAACATCGCCACCAGTTGTTGTCTCATATTCATTTAATGAGGACTGATTCAATGAATGTGTTATAGCATCAGTTATGAGTTGCTGTGAAGTAGGATCAACAGTTTCTTGTTCCTCTAAGTCACTGTCTTCATTAGCTTGGTGTTGATTTCTGAAGTTGTCTATCGGTAAAGATTGGGGCTCATGACAGACAAGTTGTTGATGCTCCATTGGTTCTAGAGATGGTGAGCCTCTCTGGATTACCAGCTATGGGAGTTTGATCTTCATATCTTCTTGGAGATCTTAAAAGAATCCTTGGTAACTCAAACATTTGATCTGTATAGGAATCTATTTATCCATCTGTTCCAGCTGAAACAGTCTCACAAAAGGTTTAGAATAGTTGGGAAACAATTCTAAGTTGAAGATATATTCAGGGCCATTCCCATTAACACAAGGAGTGTGCTCATTAACAACAATATTGGATGACTCATCAAATTGTTGATTCTTAATGTTGTATATTCTATAAGCTTTGGAGCTTGAGAGTATCCAACAAAGATAGCATCATCTGACTTTTCAGCAAATTTTGCTAAATTGTCCTTTGTGTTAAGTATGGTACACCTGCCACCAAAGGACCTAAGAAAACCAATGAATGGTGGTCTCTTGTTCCATAATTCATAAGGGGTTTTACCATAGGGCTTAACTGTAAGAACTCTATTCTGTATATAGCTGCAGTGCTACCTGGCTCTGCCCAAAATGTTAGAGGCTGCTTTGAATAAGCCAACATAGTCCTAGCAGCCTCAATAAGTGTCCAATATTTCCTCTCAGTGACACTATTTTGTTGAGGAGTTCTAGGAGCACTATATTGTCTGGTGATCCCCTTAGAATCACAGAATGAGTCAAGAACTTGATTCTTGAATTCAGTCCCTTGGTCACTTCTTAATATCTTTACCTTATGATCTATCTAATTCTCTATTTTAAGAATAAAAGATTTTAAAATTTCAGCAGTTTCATCCTTAGTTCTTAAAAAGAAAACCCATGTATACCTAGTGAAGTCATTAACAATCATAAGGCATTATGATTTCCTTCCAATGCTTATTATACTTGTAGGACCAAAGAGATCCATGTGCAACAAGTGTAATAGAATGGTGATAGAATTCGCTTCTTTGGATTTATGAGGTACTTTGTGTTGCTTTCCTTTTAGGAAAACAACACAGTTAACCCAACAAATAAATTGCTTCTTTGGCACACCATGTACCAAGTCATTCTTGACCAATTTGTTCATGGTCTTGAAATTGACATGGCATATTCTCTTATTCCATAAAATGGACTCATCACCATTTGCTTTGGAAAGAAAGCATGATACTTCACCCAAAAGGGAAGCATTGTTCATGTCCAGCTTGTACATATTCCCTCTCCTGGGAGATCTAAGAAGCACCAATTCCTGAGGAATTGTCATCCTAGGTTTGAGAATGATGCACTCATGTTCTGTGAAAAGCATCTGGTGCTTTTGATCACAGAATTAAGAAACACTAAGTAAGTTATGTTTAAGCTGTTTGACAAAGTTAACTTCGTCAAATTTTAACTTACCGTTGGATACACAACCTCTACCTGATATGTATCCTCCTGCTTCACCTCCAAACTACACAGGGCGTCCCTCAAAATGCTCAAATTGTTGTAGGAGAGCCTTGTTTCCAGTCATATGTCTTGAGCATCCACTGTCCACAATCCAAAGATTGCCATTTTTATCATGTGGATGTCCCTGCACATAAGGTGAAAGAATTAGTTTTTGTTGGAAACCCAAGCCTCATTGGTCTTGGGTTGTTCCATTTCAAAAGTAATTGAACCGAAATGAATGCATGATGGTCCAGCTTCATTGTTTGAAGAAGAGGGTTGGGATGCAACATCATTTTTGATCTTCCACTCCATCCTATGGTTGATCAATGCTGATGAGCTAGAGCAGGCTTGAGCAGCCAGATTTGCTTCTGAGGCTTCTTTGTACTCAGAAGAAGCCATAACCACCTTTTCTTCCGAAGGCGTCTTCTTCTTGGAAGATTTCAAGGAGAGGTTTTTATTCTTTTGTTTTACTTCCGAAGCTCCTTTGCCTTTGGAAGAACTTGCTTCCGAGGGAATTTTTGCTACAGAAGAAGACTTAGGAATTTCCAAGTTGTCTTCCGAAGCTGTTTTCCCTTCGGAAGAGTTATCTTCTTTAAGTAGCTTGGCTTTAGAGACAGGTTTGCCTTTCCTTTTCACTTGGTCCACTTGAAATAGTCCAAATGTGAAGTCCTGCTTGGCTCCTTCCTTTTTGGTGTGAGATGCATAGTGAGTGGTTGCAGGATTGTAGTAACAATCTTTGGCCATATGATTTTGCAAGCCACAAAATATACACTCAACCTTCTTTCCATTGGGGAGAGATGTTTGTTGTTCTTTGCACTTGACAGATTCGGCAACTTTCCCCTTCAGCTTCAGATCCTTCTTCTGAGGAAGTGAGCTGGTACTACACAATGTTAGGACCGTGTACGTATGGAGTACTAAATGATAATGCGTGAAACCAGATCAAATAGTGCGGAATCCTATTTGATTGGCGATCCAATCAGTGAGAACATTACTTTGATCGATATTAGAATAGACTATACGTTAAGAATGAGTAGAAATCGATCAAAAACGAACTATGAAGTTGGAATGATGAACAGAGACGCTCTAGACGGCTAGGGTACATAAGTATTCAAAGTGTTTTCAATTGTTATGTTTTTCCGCGAATTAAGTGGTATTTATAGGTTTAGAGTTTTCATTCGTGCGACTGAACCATTAGCATGGTTCAGTTGTGCGACTGAATCATGCGATTGAGTCATACGCACGACTGAAGGTTTAGTCGTGCGACTGAGTCAGTCTTATGTTTCAGTCGTACGACTGATCCAGTCTCCTGGTTCAGTCGTGCGACTGGTCCATAAGCATGATGAATTCATGCGTATGGTCCATTAGCATGGGCCGTTAGCATGAACTATCAAACAACATCAAACCTATATAGTTAGTTCATACATGTGCAACACATTCAATATAATGATATCATGACATAATCAAAGTATAAATCAAACATCACAATGCATTTTATATCATTCATTCAAACCATTACATCAATTACATGTGTAAGACTTGAAAGACTTTTACATTTAAGCTCATAAACTAGGTACATTAACATGTATCAACAAACTCCCCCTTGGACCTAGTTTCCTCTATTGTCTAACACTCTTTATATGTTCTTTGAATTGATTGTACTTCTCCTCCTTTGTAACTCCTGCATGTATTTCAAATGCAAAGCAGAGTCATATGACGTGTTGAAACTGGAGAGCTTGCACAATGTCTTATGAGTCAGAGAAAAGTGGCAACTTGTATAATGTATACACATCGTTAGCTGACAAGTTGGTTAGCCACATGGGGTCGAATACCCGGATAGTCTCTATCTTTCCTTCTCTATTCAGCACTATGACTACCTCACCCGTCCTCTAATCATAATACCACCACTTGAAGTGTGGTGTGAAGTCCTGAGGCATTTCTCGCATAGGAATCTTAGACATTGTGCGCAGAGGAATCCACTTTAGCATAATCTTAGGCTTTCCAGTTATGGGATCCGCTTCAGACCTACGGATGTACCTCGTCGGTTGTTGAGGTCCGAAGTTTACCTACCTGGTATGGTATTCTTTTCTTAATGCCGCCTCAAACCAACCTGACATCTGTCTTGGATCAGCATATAAAAGAGTTAGGCGTGCCAGCTGGTTGAGCTCAAAACCAGGGAGAGTCTTTAGATCATGTAGATATCTGAAGTACTTTATTCCCTTCTCCCTCTTAACTGCATAGACGTTAAGATCCTCAAAATACGCCCACGTGATGATCTTGCCAGACACTTTTTGATGACGTTTGACTCTATAAAGCTTTGTGTAGGCATTCTGCTTTTGAGGCGCGTGCTGGGCTTTTATTTTAGCAAAACAAGCTGCCCATTCAGCCTTTTTGGCATCAACATCAGCATCCGAGGCTTGGGCTGGCTTTCATCTTTCTCCTTTGCTTTCTCAAGTTCATCCAACTTATGAAAAGTACCATTGTCGAAGGTTTCTCCCAGATTGGGGATAGCATGTCCTTCCGGATTAGTGTACTGAGGAAAGTGAGCAGCAGTGACATCCTCTATGTAACATCCGTCATTTTACGATAGTTTAAAAAAAAAATGACAATAATAATAATAATAATAATTTAATAATAATAACAATAATAGTAATAATAATAATAATAATAATGATAATAATAATAATAATGAAAATATTATTATTAATGATAATTATTTATAAAATTTATTAAATGGGATTTGATAAGTCCAGGGGCTAGTTTGTAATTTTTGAAAACTATTTTGAAAGGTTTAAACATGAAATAATAAACTTAGTAAACCTCAGGGACCATTCTGTAATTTCTTAAAACCTCTTTCCCTTTCCCGTTCGTTTTCCGGTCACCGGACCGGCCTTCCCTCCGCGAGCCCGCAGCGGCCAAATTACTCAATTTTCAATCAAAACAAACACACCGACACCTTCACGTGCAAGATTCGAACGCGTGACTATAGTTTAATTTGAAATCTAAGTGCGATTCAACCTCTGTTTATTCCCTCACGTGGTCGACAACTTTTCAGGTCTCAGATCGCATTACAAACTTTAATAATCAAATTGAGATCGCACTAACACACTTAAGATCTATTATAACACTCCTGTGACTTCAATTTCGTTCAAAACAATTGAAAACACTCCATCGATCATCATCCTCATCGCGAACCTGCAACTCAATCTAACCCACTGTACGAGCATTCTTAATCGATTTGGATTGAGGGCTTTCACTACTCATCACCATAAGAAGCTGCACACAGGATTAATTGGATTTTCATTGCTTATTTCGTCTCCTTCGATCGACTCCCCTGCCGCGACTGTTCTTCGTGGCGTTCACCCTCGATTCGAACTCGATCAGGTAAATTAAATACATGAACCTGCTCGATTAAGCATGGGGAACAAAAGCCCCATGGTTAATTTGATTGTAATCATCGACTAAAGGCTCGATTGATTCGTTTTCATATTAGGGTTCATGGATTTCGGGGGATTTAAGGGATTAGACTTTAAAACAATTAAAAACCGAGGCCTAATGCAGCCACGGCCTTTGGTTCACCGGTAATGCATGCACAATATACACGGAGGTCCCGGGTTCGAACCCGGCAACCCCCATTTTTTTTAAAAGGCCTTTTTGGCCCTTAAAAATCGTATAAAAATTCTAAAATTTTTGAGACCAGTTTTATAAACTCTAAATATTTTTCTTTACATCAAATCAAATTCTGCAAATTTATTTCTTATAATATCTTAATATTTTATTTTATTTTATTGAAAAAAATAATAAAACTAGTTAAATAATTTATAAGATAGACTTTAAAAGTTGTTTATCTTAACAAAACATTACAATTGGATTATTTTCATGTTTTAGTTTTTAGTTATTATTGTTTCAAATAATGAATAATTATTTGTCTCAAATATTAAATAATAAAAGTTTGTAGAAATTATATATTTTATAATTTCATGAATCATTCTAAATATTATTCTCTTATAAAATATACTAACTAATGGTTAGATTAATAATTTGTTATTAATCAAACGTTATTCCAATTAATCCTAAATAATTATAAAGTTTTATATATATTAAACCTTATCAATTTCCATACTTAAAATTTATTCTTAAAATACTTAAACACACATATAAAATTCCCCTAATGGATCGAACGCGAATAATCTCTTTATAAATTTAATTACTCGACAAACCTCACAATTCCAAATGAAACCCTAGTTCACGTTAAAACATTAAAGCTTATTATTAAGACTTTAACCTTGTGAATATATATTTACATATTTAGGTGCCTTGTAACGATTCACGTTGGAACGACGCCTACTATCATCTTGTTTATACCAATGTGAGTTTTCCTTGCCCCCTTTTACTTTATTTCACACCATTTTGGGGTGAAACATGATACTTATACTTTACACACTTATAAACGTTTGAGACTTGTAAAGCACTTGCAATTCATCTTTATATCTTGTCATGGTTATTTGTATGTTGTAAGTGATTATATGAGATACAGAGTTTGTTACAATCATTAACTATTGCTAGCCTGGTGACGTCTTAGATCTTTGGGCCTGACAAGCCTATTTGGTGCTAAAGTCGATGTATTGCCGACTCCTAGGAGCCGTATGCTTGTGCACTAGGGAACCAAATACACTTAGCCAATCTTATATACTTGTAATCAAGTCGAGGTTTGATTGTGAAGATATGTGTTCTATAACCTTACTAGCTTATAACCTATGACATGAATTGCTACTTATAATCTTTTCGTATTATGTATGAAAACCTTGGAAACTCACCAACTATTTTTAGTTGACCTTTTATTTTTATCATGTTTCAGGTAACCCCCGAGTTTAGAGTGGTCTTTTGAAGCTTGCAATAAAACTAGGATGTGGACCTAGTTAAATAAATGAAATGTTATGTTATGTTTGATATTTGCTTGAATGTATTTCATGATTTAGACTTATGTTGTAATTCCTGTTGAAACTATTAATCTGATTATTTACATTTAAACATAGCGTTATGTGGCTGTGAACAATCGTATTACTCACGCCTCGACGATTCCGCCGTCTAGGTTGGGGTGTGACAAATTGGTATCAGAGCCCATAACTATAGGGATTTAGGTTATTAGAAATGGTGACCTAGACTATAGTTGCATGAACCTCATAGAAAGATCTTTATACTTTTGTGCTCACATATTGTTTAAATGCTACATAATGCTATGCCTTTTGTGCAATTTGATGCCTTAGCATAGGATTGCCTTATGTATGCTTAAAACTTAGCTACTTGACTCCTTAAACTTAACTTTGACTTTTGACTCTCCCCGACAAATGAACTTCCTAAACCTATTCTCAACGACATGTGGAATCTACACTTATCATCGTAGATTTAATTCCTTAGACGCTATGTCTAATCTGTGAAAATCTCATCAAGGTTTTGATTTCATAAACCAAAGAAATTTGTGTGGCACATAGACACCTGTATTCTGGATTTCCTGGCAAAAAGCCCTCGGGCTAAGGCAAGCGTATTCGTATAAATCTCATTGAGGGAACCGTTACGCTACCTGGGGATTTCTGGGATGAGTGATAAACTATGGTCAACATACACAAGTTTCTAAGGTAAATGGGTCAATTTACCTTGACGTGTCAACGATTCCAAATGGTAATGCGTTACCAAATGGAACCATCCTTTTGTATCTTAAAAATCCTTAAATCCTTGAACTAGTTTATCATCAAAGTTTAAACACTTTCTCATCCTTAACCTAAATAATATTCCTGTTAATATTAAACCCATTCTACAATTCAACTCTTACGTTTAAACACTCAACGTGTAACGTGCAACGGTATAGAACCCAGCCTTTCATGTAACTATTTCTATACCTTGACCAACGTGAACATGGATTTTAACATACCCAAAGATATTGGGAATCTAAACCGTATGTCTTTAAAACTTTAAACCGTTACCTATGGTTCTCAAGTCTTCTTAAGGATGTGTCCCATAACTAAGAACATGCAATGCTGTAAGTGGAATTTCTACATCTCGGGATACTTTGTCTAAACAAAGTGTAAATGGTGATTTGACTCAATCATTGAATCCATTTACTTGACTCGAAACCTTTGTGATGATTGATCACTTATAAGTATGCGTGTCTTCAATAAGGTTATGGCTGACCTCATATTTTGAGAAGTCCATATGTTCCTTTCGATTGTGAATCGAATGTTCACATCTCATTGTGATGTCGAATCATTTTGTCCTTGATTTTGTCTTCCCGACTTAAACCATCCAAGATTTGAACATCATAACAAATCCTGTTATCTCGAACTTTGATCTTAAATTTTATAAGCATGATTTTCCTTTTGGTTTCATTGACGTAACCTGAAATTTCCTGAATTTCTAATTAATATTATTTTCCTTTCATCTTAAGTCAAACTTCGTACCGCTTGCATCGCGGGAAATGTGAAGGTTTGCAAGTCAATCTATGACTAAGAACACTCGTATCACCTAAATGATTCAATCTCATCAAAACAGGGTTGATTCCCTTACTTTGATGAATCTCTATTCATTTTGATAAATGGTTTCTAATTGTGTGTTTTATGAAATGTTATCCTCTGGATTAGGGTGATTACCTTATCTTGAGGATTGACTTCAAGTATTCTCTCTGGAATGGCTTTTCACAAATGACATGACCTCACCAAAATAGGATTGAAACCCATACTTTGGTGACAAATGTTAATCTTTGATTGTTTCCTTGTTATTATGAAGCTCAATCATCAAGATAGGCGTGAATTCCATACCTTGATGATAATTTCATTTTTATGGATTGTATTCTCTCAAATGAAACGATCTCATCAAAGTAGGAGTAAGTTCTGGATTTTGACGAAGAAGTTCATCCTGTTATATTTTGCTTTTGTAAAACTTCATCGTTAAGATAGGAGTGATTTCCCTTACCTTAATGGTGAGTTACCTCGTCTTATTTCTATGGATCCTTAACAATGAGTTGGGATCGAACTTTTTGATTGGTAAGTTAATGGTCATATCTTGGGAATACATCATCAAGTTAGGAGTGAAAACCACACCTTGATGACTAACCTCATTTATTGATCTTCAACTTACCATGGTTGTAATCAAGTGACGAGAAGCATGTAGTAACTTGACGGGTGAAACAATGTTAGTGTTTTGACCTATTAAGCCAAAGCATGATCTCTGAACTTGAAAGGAGACCCGATTGTTTTAAGATGATTTTGATTCCAAGCTTGAAGCATGTAAATTCTTAAATTGATTTCTTTCCCTTATCTTCATGTTTTGACTCGGTCTAGCTACATCGAACCATTTATTCCCTACTTATCAACTTTCATTTTGAGTTATCATTAAAACCTAATTGCGTAATGATAACTTCCTAAACAACCTTCCTGCCAAATAAAGACATTACTAATTTGTGTTCATGGCTTCCTAGCCACACGAATGTTTCTCAGCTGTGATTATGAGTTTGATGAACCGCGTGTGCAAGTCGTACTTGCAAAGCTACTTGTGTTTCTCTATATCAGCAATATTCCGAATTATTTAAATTTTAATCCAATCGTAAACGCTATCGTCGTTGATCAATGCAATTCTAATTATTGTGTCATTTCTGGACCACCTTTGAACTCCTTATAACAACCTCTAGTAATCTTTCTGAATGTCTTTCCCTTAAAACACGTTTATTCTGAAAACCCATTACAACGATTTTCCTCATACTAAAGTAAATCTTTAATCTTAACAAAAACGATACTTGTATCAACGTTACACTAATAACACTTTGAACCCTCATTGACATGAGTGAACAAGAAACGATCACCTAGAAACCCGTTAAAGTTACTTGCTTGAGAAGCTCTTATGAATTCCATCCAAAAACATCCGAAACTTATTTCTCATGTTCATTAAGCCGAGTCCCGTATCGATCTTATGTATGGCGTTTCACACATAACAATTTTTTTAACTGTATTGAACCGTTTGGAATACCAACGTTTATCACTTAAAAATATTAAGGAATGACTTGCACACTTTGTCAAGGAACATATAAGATTTTGAACGGTGAAACTTAACAAACTTAAGAATCATAGTCAAACTTATTGAATTTCAACATTCCCAAGAATGCACTCATAAACACGAAATGACATCTAAGTCTCCTCATAACCTTAAAATTTATTCCTCATGATTAAAATTTCGGGACGAAATTTCTTAAAGTAGGGAGACTGTAACATCCGTCATTTTACGATAGTTAAAAAAAAAATGACAATAATAATAATAATAATAATTATAATAATAATAACAATAATAGTAATAATAATAATAATAATAATAATAATGATAATAATAATAATAATGAAAATATTATTATTAATGATAATTATTTATAAAATTTATTAAATGGGATTTGATAAGTCCAGGGGCTAGTTTGTAATTTTTGAAAACTATTTTGGAAGGTTTAAACATGAAATAATAAACTTAGTAAACCTCAGGGACCATTCTGTAATTTCTTAAACCTCTTTCCCTTTCCGTTCGTTTTCCGGTCACCGGACCGGCCTTCCCTCCGCGAGCCCGCAGCGGCCAAATTACTCAATTTTCAATCAAAACAAACACACCGACACCTTCACGTGCAAGATTCGAACGCGTGACTATAGTTTAATTTGAAATCTAAGTGCGATTCAACCTCTGTTTATTCCCTCGCGTGGTCGACAACTTTTCAGGTCTCAGATCGCATTACAAACTTTAATAATCAAATTGAGATCGCACTAACACACTTAAGATCTATTATAACACTCCTGTGACTTCAATTTCGTTCAAAACAATTGAAAACACTCCATCGATCATCATCCTCATCGCGAACCTGCAACTCAATCTAACCCACTGTACGAGCATTCTTAATCGATTTGGATTGAGGGCTTTCACTACTCATCAGCATAAGAAGCTTCACACAGGATTAATTGGATTTTCATTGCTTATTTCGTCTCCTTCGATCGACTCCCCTGCCGCGACTGTTCTTCGTGGCGTTCACCCTCGATTCGAACTCGATCAGGTAAATTAAATACATGAACCTGCTCGATTAAGCATGGGGAACAAAAGCCCCATGGTTAATTTGATTGTAATCATCGACTAAAGGCTCGATTGATTCGTTTTCATATTAGGGTTCATGGATTTCGGGGGATTTAAGGGATTAGACTTTAAAACAATTAAAAACCGAGGCCTAATGCGGCCACGGCCTTTGGTTCACCGGTAATGCATGCACAATATACACGGGAGGTCCCGGTTCGAACCCGGCAACCCCCATTTTTTTTTAAAAGGCCTTTTTGGCCCTTAAAAATCGTATAAAATTCTAAAAATTTTTGAGACCAGTTTTATAACTCTAAATATTTTTCTTTACATCAAATCAAATTCTGCAAATTTATTTCTTATAATATCTTAATATTTATTTTATTTTATTGAAAAAAATAATAAAACTAGTTAAATACTTTATAAGATAGACTTTAAAAGTTGTTTATCTTAACAAAACATTACAATTGGATTATTTTCATGTTTTAGTTATTAATTATTATTGTTTCAAATAATGAATAATTATTTGTCTCAAATATTAAATAATAAAAGTTTGTAGAAATTATATATTTTATAATTTCATGAATCATTCTAAAATATTATTCTCTTATAAAATATACTAACTAATGGTTAGATTAATAATTTGTTATTAATCAAAACGTTATTCCAATTAATCCTAAATAATTATAAAGTTTTATATATATTAAACCTTATCAATTTCCATACTTAAAATTTATTCTTAAAATACTTAAACACACATATAAAATTCCCCTAATGGATCGAACGCGAATAATCTCTTTATAAATTTAATTACTCGACAAACCTCACAATTCCAAATGAAACCCTAGTTCACGTTAAAACATTAAAGCTTATTATTAAGACTTTAACCTTGTGAATATATATTTACATATTTAGGTGCCTTGTAACGATTCACGTTGAAACGACGCCTACTATCATCTTGTTTATACCAATGTGAGTTTTCCTTGCCCCCTTTTACTTTATTTCACACCATTTTGGGGTGAAACATGATACTTATACTTTACACACTTATAAACGTTTGAGACTTGTAAAGCACTTGCAATTCATCTTTATATCTTGTCATGGTTATTTGTATGTTGTAAGTGATTATATGAGATACATAGTTTGTTACAATCATTAACTATTGCTAGCCTGACGCCTCTTAGATCTGGGCCTGACAAGCCTGTTTGGTCTAAAGTCGATGTATTGCCGACTCCTAGGAGCTGTATGCTTGTGCACTAGGGAACCAAATACACTTAGCCAATCTTATATACTTGTAATCAAGTCGATTTGATTGTGAAGATATGTGTTCTATAACCTTCTAGCTTTAACTGCATATTGCTACTTATAATCTTTTCGTATTATGTATGAAAATCTTGAAACTCACCAACTATTTTTAGTTGACTTTATTTTTATCATGTTTCAGGTAACCCCCGAGTTTAGAGTGGTCTTTTGAAGCTTGCAATAAAACTAGGATTGGACCTATAAATAAATGAAATGTTATGCTTGTTTTATTTGCTTTGCTTTCTGTTTAACTTATGTTGTAATCCTGTTACATTAATCTGATTATTTACTTAACATAGCGTTATATATTACTCACGCCTCGACGATTCCGCCGTCTAGGTTGGGTGTGTCACTCTATCTCGATTTCATC
Source organism: Flaveria linearis (assembly GCA_024085815.1). NCBI lineage: Eukaryota > Viridiplantae > Streptophyta > Magnoliopsida > Asterales > Asteraceae > Flaveria > Flaveria linearis. The sequence goes on from CM044018.1 coordinate 20,722,853, forward strand.
AACATCGTGAAGCTCATCATCACATGCCACATCAACTGTAAGAGCATCTTGACCAACTCGTCTGGATTCAGCCTGAAGATCTCAACCAGTTGCTCATCTGATAGGTCGTGGATTATCTCTCCTTCCTCTGGCGTGTAGCTAACAGACCGTCTGACTATCCCTTGCAAGTCAAGAGTCATTGTTAATTGACCCATAACCTGCTAAAAGGGTTTGGACATCAAAATCATCGGTCTGTTGTTTTTCATCTATTTGATTAAACATTTCAGAACAACACAAGCACATCAGTAATCAAAACATTTATATTAATAAACATTGATAAACATTAATTACATAAATGTAATACATATTTCAAAGTACAACAGATAATGAAAATTAAAACATCTAAGCATTACTCTTGTCTCGATCACTTTGCTCTTCAGATTGAAGGGCAGAGGTGGACGGTCCTGATTCTTGACGTCTTTTGGACCTTCGCTCCTGAGCCGATGGATCTGAGGCTGATGCAGATGCATCACCTTCTGGCTCATCCTTGTCTCCCCCTTCCCTATCTTTTCCACTTCCCTCTCCCCCAACATCATCATCATCATCAAGCTCATCATCATCAGATGACTCATCATCATCATCATCATCACCATCGTCACCAACCCCTTTAATCTTGCAGGGCTCGCCTTTAGTGCCCTTTAGCCTTAGGCGCAGCTGCTTGTTCTTCCTCTCAACCTCCTCAATATGCTTCACCGATGCCTTCAGAAGATCATTCTGTGTGGTTAAGGCACGATGAGCTCGGGTCATAGCTCTCTTAAGTTCACCTTCCCTCTCAATCAGCTGTGTAGTCTGCTAACTCTGAGTAGTCATCTTCTCTATCAGCAGGGCAATCTGTTTGCCCTGTGTAGCATTGACAACCATCAACTGATTTATCTGGTTTGCTCGTATATCATCGGTGGCGAACAGTTTGAGAACCAGACGGTTGAGGCTGGCAAGCTGTTCCTCTAGCCTAACGTTGGGCAGAGAGGATCTTAGTAGAACTGATGAGGTGGAAGGTCCGGCCTAGGATGTGGTGGGTGGAGTGGTGGATGTGGTATATATGGGAGTAGTGGTGGCTGTAATGGGTGTAGTGGTGGCTATAATGGGTGTAGTGGTGGTGGGGATGGATGAAGTGGGTGTAGTGGTGGTGGCTGTAGTGGTGGTGGCTGTAATGGTGGTGGTAGGTGTGATCGGTGTAGTGGATGAGGTGGATGTGTGGTGGTGGTAGGTGTGATGGGTGTAGTGGATGTAGTGGCTGTAGTGGTAGAGGAGGTCATCAGCACTATACGTCTTCTTTTAGCCTTCTTGCCATGTGGCTGAGCCATCCTCTTAAGCCGAGAGCCCCTTGAGCTCTATCCTTCCCCTAGGCTTGGCTGAGGAGGAGAGTATGTAGGGTCATCAGTGTCTGTCCTCTCTCCCTCAGCCCGGTGTCCTCCAACCACCTCCATGCCCCTCTCTGTAGCTACTACACGACTACTCACAGTCCATGTGAGTGGCTCTTCATCCGACTCCTCATCTCCCTCATCATAAGAAAGTCCCGATGGATGGGCGCCTGCTCCAATCCATCGGGAGCTAATGAACTGACATGTAGGGGTGGTGGAGACATAGTATCTGTCTCAGTGGCCCTTGGTGCACTCGGCCTGTATCTCTACCACCCTGATGATCGTCGTCGTCCTCATCGTCCTCGTCATCAATCGGAGCCAGTATCGGCTCAACATCCAAATCACTATCATCGTGACGCCACTTTTTCCTAGCTGGCGCCACGTAATCCTCACGGGCCAGATGCCAAAACAGCCTCCTGACCAGGGGTTTCACCTGCTTCCCCCGGTACACTCTCATCCTGCCCAAGGTGGTATCATCCATCACCTCAAGCACCACAGCGTCATCGTTCTCCATCGGCTGGGAAGGAAGCTTCTGATCTATGATCATCTATAGAAATCTTGGGTACATGCAGAACCTTTCCTTCCCCTTGGCCTCTATATTCTCGACCATATACGAAAAGATCATCCAGGAGAAACTGAATGGGTGGTTCAGCACCAGAGCCACATAGGCATTCTGGATTTGATCTGAGAGCTCGTCAAATCCCCATCTCCTCGAAGCAATGCACTTCAGAATCACGTGAGCTAAGTACTTGAACTGGGGACACAGATTGCTTTTGTTGAGCACACCTGCGTTGATGTCCCCAGTGTACTTCATCCATAGAAAGCACCCCCTAACCGTCAAAGGGTGAAGCTTGGTTGGGTGATCCTCATCATCACCCAACTCCAGCACTTGCCTTAGATCAGCTGCAGTAATGTTGATCTCCTGTCCGAAGATCGAGCTCCGTATATAGTATGGCTCAGGACCTATCAGCAGTGGCCCCTTCCCAGAAGGTCTGCTGGAGTGATCTGTATGGAGTACACTATGTAGATATAGCCCTGAAGATCCTAGAACGTCGAATAAAAGCTATAATCTCTATAAACTCGAAAGCATTCCGAGATGTGGGGTCCAGATGAGCACATATGTTGTGCTTAGTACTCATCGTCCAACGATCCGCCATATTTCTGCAATACAAGGGGCAAACAAGTTAGTTCCGTTCATAATTGATAAACATTTTGACTTAGAACAGATTTTGACCAATATGGTTCAATCGTGTGATTGAACCATAATACTGGATTCAATCATACGATTGACCATGCGATTGAATTTAGTCGTATGCAAGTCCATGCGGTTGAGTCAGTCATGCGACTGAATCACCGATTGGTTCAATCGTGGGATTGAAGCATGCGACTGGCTCAATTGTACGATTGGAGTTCATTATTCTGTCCAATCGTAGAAACCCCCGTGCGACACCATAATCTTGAATCTTGGTATTAAGTGAAATTAGTCATTGTATTTGGATTCATATGGTTCGCAGGGACCCGATATATCACTTAAACACCTTTGAATCAACAATCTTGTTAATTTAAGTGATCTATTTTAGGGTTTATCTTTGGTTATTTGATTTAACAATTTAGGTCATATTTGATTGGTTTTAACTGGTTGTTTGACCTTGAATCGTTCGCAAATTACCTGTAGAAAAGTATAATCAATGTTAGAACTCAAATCAGAAGGTAAACATAAAAGTTCAAAATTTTGACAGCATAACAGTGTAAAGGCAGTTTTTGGAAATTTTTGAAGTCTGGTGGGGATTCCGACCGACTGAGCCTCTATTTATACTGATTAGGGTTTCAGTCGTACGACTGGACCCATAAGCATGGCTCAATCGTGCGACTGAGGTTCAGTCGTGCGACTGAACCATACTCCTCTTTTCTTTCGTACGACTGGCTTAGTCTTGTAGTCCAATTGGATGATAGCCTCATACTTATGGTCCAATCGTATAACCAGCCCCATTCTCATGGTCCAATCGTAAGGTTGGCTCACACTTATGATTCAATCGTATGACTGGTTCATGCTTATGATCCAATCGTGCGATTGAGTCATACTTTTGAGTTGACTTCATACTTTTCCAAACTTTCAATTTTACTTTTCATTGATAAAACATTATGCGCACCGATCATCTCAGACATGATCCTTTTAACGAAAAACCATGTGATCACCTCAGACGTGATCCTTTTAATTAAAGCGTTTTGATCACCTCAGACGTGACCCTTTTAACTTTAAAACTTTGATCATCTCAGATATGATCCTTTTAACTTTGCAATAATCTGGTCACCTCAGACGTGACCCTTTTAAAGTATGATTCACAGAGTTCATCTTGTTACATAGTCCGACATAAAAGACAATAACTAGTAATTGAAAATAACTTGAAACTTAAACAAAACAAGACATATTTTTGTGTTTTTGTTTGAGGTGGGTTGAAAACTATTAAATTATCATTTAACCGATTTCTCCCCCTGAGCAGAACGGCTTAAATTTGATTGATCATCTCTGGAGAGATTCATATGGAATCATACAGGTGTATCATAATCATTTGGGACTCTTGGATATATCTTTAAATTAGTGATCCTTATTACTCTCAGAGTCACAAGCGCTCACAGGAAATCATACTAGGGTTGTAAGAGGCACACAATGATTTTGACTGTCGAGAGTTGCAGCCACGACGATTATCAGTATTGTTGTCCACTTAAATCCATACACAGACTTTTGACTCACATTGGTGATTAGATTGTATTATTTCAACAAGCATTTGTGGATCCCACACTTATATGGTAATCAATATTCCTCAGGAGATTTTTGAGCGGTCTATAGGTATTGAGACAAAAAGAAACTATTCTAAGAGCTTTCAAAGAGATGCAAAGCCTCAGGTCAGTGCCATCGCACAGTAGAGAGGCGCAAACCACAATGAATTCTATAATATTTAGGTTGTGCTTATCCTCAGGTCAGTGCCATCGCACAACAGAGAGGCACACAACCTATCTTCTTATAAGAGCCATTTTTTCTTTTACACATAACGCACCAACAACATTAGTCGTTAGTTTGATTGCGTTTATCATTCTTTTCATGTGCTTTGCTCATTCTTATGGTCGTTCGCACACATTTATAGCATTTATTTGCTCGTCACCCCTTATTGGAAATACGTTGATTGTGTTAACCAGGGATAAGATGGAAGCCCACAGCCTGCTGAACAATTTAGTTTAAATTGTTTCACCAAAGAAGTCTAGTTGTCTATTGTGTTGAATCTACCGACACATCATACAATGAATTAGCAACCTCTAGGCCTACTTTATCTATGTAACCTCAGTAACAGACTAGTGTACTATCGTTTTTCCTTTATTTGACTTAGACTTTTCAGACTTGTAATTTTAATGTACATTATGATCTTTTCAGTCCTTTTAAAGTCCCAAACAATTAGTTCCCTGTGTACTATCATTTTCCATGATTTTGAATCAATCTCACAGTTTTTTATTTGATTTCAGCCTTTCTGCCCGCCCCCTTTTTTTAACTAAATGAATACTGAATAAATACCGAACCTAGACTAATCTCCCCCTAAAATTCTAAAACGGAAAATCTTTTTGTGTTTTTGGATTTTTAAGACAGGTAAAAATAAAGAAAAATAAAATAAAATTAGAAAGACGGACTACGAACTCGATTCCTCTGGAATCACATCACTTTTCTTTTTCACGCCATTGACCTCTAATTGATATAAAACCCGAGGTTTATCAAATGCTTTAGTGTAGAGGTCGGCGCGTTGAAAATCCGTATTAATTTTGACAACATTGATTAATTGCTTTTCTAAACAATCACGTATAAAGTGACACTTAATGCCGATGTGTTTAGTTTTAGGATGTTGGACTGGATTTTTTGTTACGGCTATAGCAGCAGAATTATCAGCATAGATAGGAGTGTTAGAGAATTGCAAACCATAGTCGCGCATTTGCTGTTGAATCCAGATGATTTGTGAACAGCAACTTGCAGCAGCAACGTATTCAGCTTCACAAGTTGACAGAGCAACGGAGGTCTGCTTCTTACACTGCCAGGTGACTAACTGTCTACCAAAGAATTGAATCCTGCTAATGTTGACTTGTAATTCATTTTGCATCGGCCATAATCCGAGTCACTATACGCTGTAAGCCCAAAATCATTGTCATGAGGATACCACAACCCGAGTGTTGGAGTACCCTTTAGATAGCGAAAGATCCATTTAACACCAATGAGATGGTTGACTTTCGGTTTCGCCTGATACCTGGAGCAGAGACACGTTGCATACATGATATCAGGATGAGATGCTGTGAGATACATCAGGGATCCAATCATTCCTCTATACATTGTAGCATCAACCAGATCACCATTTTCGTCAGGTGCCATGTCATGATTCGTGGCAGTGGAGTTCCAGCTACTGAAGCATTCGCCATATCGAACCGACTTAGGATATCTCCTACATACTTGGTCTGATGTAGAAAGATTCCCTTTGGTGTCTGATCCACCTGTAATCCTAGGAAGAATTTCATCTCCCCCATTGCACTCATCTCAAATTCTGCTTTCATGACAGACTCAAATTCTTTACATAACTCTTCATTTTTGGAACCGAAGATTTTGTCATCAACATAAATCTGTACAAGCAGTAAGTCTCCATCCTTTTCTTTGATGAGTAGTGTACAGTCAATAACTCCTCTGCGAAAATCGTGTTTCACCAGATGAGTTGAAAGTTTCTCATACCATGCTCTCGGGCTTGATGGAGCCCGTAGAGAGCCTTATCCAGCTTGTAAACACTATCCCGATGGTAGGGATCCTCAATCCTTCGGGTTGACTGACATACACTATCTCACGAATTTCCCCATGAAGGAATGCACTATTGACATCTAGTTGATAGACTTTGATCTTCATGTAAGATGCATAGGCTAGGAAGATACGGATTGCTTCCATTCTAGCCACAGGTGCAAACACTTCATTATAATCGATTCCTTCGACTTGTCTAAAACCTTGAACGACAAGTCGAGCCTTGTTTCGAATTATGACCCCTTGGTCATCTTTCTTGTATTTCAAAACCCATTAGAGCCAATTACTTTAGCACCTTTTGGTCTATCCTCCAGTGACCATACCACTAGCTTCTTAACTGTAGAGTTCTTCTTGCATGGCACTGACCCATGCCTCATCATTTAAAGCTTCACTGACATATTTTGGCTCAAATTGAGACACAAAACATCGATACGCATCGTCTTGAAGATAGCCTTTTTCCATGACAGAGGCATAATCAGCTGAGTATAGCTGATTTATGGTCTGTACTCCCGATCTAATATCTCCAATGACATTTTCCAAAGGATGATTGACATTTATCCGGGTTCCAGGAGTGGTGGGAACAACTACCTCATTATCCAGATTTGGAATCACATGTGCTGTTCGAGTATGAGGTTCCGACGCTTAGGCAGCTACTGGTTCGGTTGTGGGTGTACTTAAATTAGCAGGAACCTGTTCTACCTGTTCCACATTTTCAGTCTCAACTGCTTCATCATCAGAAGATGAGTCGCTTACATCAAGTGCTCCCCCTAAAGTATTGAGGAATCATCTAGTGGAATCGATGCTGTTGAGTCTTGTGGTGGTGAGTTGAGAACCTTGTACATCATTTTAGTTGATAACTCATCATCAGTGGGAGAAGACGGTAGATTGAAGGATTTAAAGAAACCATCATAATCAAAGAAAAATGATGGTCCTTTTCCAACAGGGGGTGCTGAATCTTTGAACATCAACGTTGCACCACACTTCTACCTGACCTGTTGAGTTGTTATAAACTCTCTTGTCGGGTATGCTGTATCCAAGAAATATACCTTCTACTTCCTTCTCACTAAACTTTCCTGTCTGAGTTTTCTTCAGTAGCATGCATGGTGCGCCAAACGGTTCTAGATACTCCAGATTGGGTTTACGTCGCTGGAGCAGTTCATAACATGTTTTCCCATGTCGTTTGACTACTAAGACTCGATTGAGCATGTAGCAAGCATTGGCTAGTTTCGAGTCAGCTAGCATTGTTCTGGCGGTCTCTATCAAGCTTCGATTCTTCCTTTCAGCAACGCCATTCATTTAAGGAGTGTAGGCAAAGTAAATTGATGTACAATTCTTCTTTCTTTATAGTAGTCTCCATCCACTGATTTTTGAACTCAGTGCTATTGTCTGATCGGATCTGTCATACTTTCAACTTGTAGAGTGATTCCAAGGTAGTAACCAGCTGTTTGAATGAGTCAAAAGTTTCTGATTTGGCTTTCAGAAACATCACCCAAGAGAACCTTGAGTAATCATCTGTTACTACAAAGCAATACCTGTCACCAGCAATGCTCTGTGTACTGACAGGACCAAACAGATCCATGTGTAAAAGCTCAAGTGGAAGATCAATTGAATGAACTTTCTTGGACTTGTGAGCTTTCTTGGTCTGTTTTCCTTTCTTACACGCCACACAAAAATCAGGAACTTGGAAGTTTTTGACAGTTACTCCATTTACCAAATCATTCTATACCAAATGATTCATCTTCCTTAGATTAATGTGTCCCATTCTCCTATGCCAGGAGATTGACTCTTTCTCAGTTGCCTTTGACAAGAAGCATTGAACCGTGTGATCAGTTGCGGATGCTTTTGATAGATCCAAGACATACAAATCGTTGTATCTTGAAGCTGACATAAGAACTTTATCCTCATCAATAACATAGTCCTTTTTCAACATGTAGCACTTCTTGTTGTCGAATACAACCTTAAATCCTTTGTCACAGATCTGGGACACAGAAAGTAAGTTGTTCTGTAGTTGCTGAACGTAGTTGACCTTGCCAAACTTAACTTTCTCATTTCCTACTTCGCCTTATGCTGTTATGTAACCACCTTTGTTCCTAGCAAATGAAACTTGTCCCCCTTTAATTTGTCTGACGTTGAAAAGGAGAGACGAGTTCCCTGTCATGTGCCTGGACGCCCCACTATCAATAATCCATGTATTTGTGATGGCACTATAGCGGACACCCTTCACATTCAAAGAAACTTATCAGTTTATATTTGGGACCCAAGCCTTAACTGGCTTGGGTGTCCCGGAGGAATCGCACATCATGAACTCAACCCATTGACCTTCAGAAGATGAGGGCATATCTTTCTTCTTAATTTCCTCACTATCAGACAAATTACTTGACTTTTCTTTCCATAAGCCAGTTTTGTGTAAGGCCTGTTTGTGATAGACAGACGACTGGCTTATTGTTTGAACTTTAGGTTCACTAATACTCTTTGGTAGAGTAGTAGATCTCCTTTGAGTAAAACTTTGTTTGGTATCATTAAGTTCAATTTTCTTTTTAGGAGTCTGATAGTAAGGACAATTTGAAGATATATGTCCTCGTTTTCCATAATTGTAGCAAGATCTTACTTCTATAGATTTAGGAAAATATTTATGAGGGTTTGAGTTTTACACAGGTGTGACCTTTGGGTTTAACAACTTCCTTCTTAGATGTTTCAGTCTGATTAACAAAATTAATTGTTTTAACGTTCTGTACATCTTTAACTTGCACTTTATTTGGAATTTGACATGGGCACGTGATTGGTTAACTGATTTGGTCGTTTTAGATTCAGAAATAGACATGTTTGAACCTGACTTTACATTAACCTTTTCAAATTGTTCATCCAAATTCATAACAGGCATCTTACCTTTAGATTTCAAAGTAGCCTCCTTCTATTTAGTGATCTTCACTACAGGTTTAACTGTGTAATCGGGATCACTAACCAAAGGAGTGGAGACCACATGATCCTTTACTGGGTTGTCATTTACAGGTCTACACTTTGTATTTAAAAGGATTTCATGTGGTGGTGCTACTGCCTTGTACCCCAGACCTTCCCTATTGTTCGTTCTTTCACTAAGTTTTGAACTATGTGAGAAGAACTAGCCCAACTATGCAGTTTTTGTTTTAATGAATTTACTACGACTTCCAAAACTGCTTTTTCCTTTTTGGTCTCTTCTAAAGAATTTAGATAAAACTTTATATCATTTGATTGATTTAATGCAACAACCTCGGTTTCCCTTAGTTGTTTTCCAAAAGTTCTATCCTTTCTTTAAAACTGCACTCGTTTTGTTTTAAAATACGATTAGCCTCAGTGCATAGTTGTAAATCATTTATTAAGTTATCATTGTGTTTTGATAACCTAGAAAATTTCAAGTCAGTGCTTTCTTTAAACTTATCACAGTCATGACAATCATGTTTATCAAATAACTGGTCTAGAGAACTTACCTGTGATGAATCAGTTGGGTTAGTCATCAAAGCAGATTTAGATCCTTTTATGACAAAAGATTCAGTACTTTGCTCTAAGATTTTCTTCAACACGGTGATTTTCCACGTTCGCAGCTTCTTCAACAACCGACATTGCTTGCTCAGCTGCACCCTCACTTCACTAGCAGACTCATCATCTAGTGCTTCAACAAAGGCAATATTTGATTCTCCAGGAGAAACAAACCTGAAGGACCAGTCTTGTCCTTCATCATCTTGAGCAGTAAGATCTTTTGTATCCTTGCTTGAAGAAGCCGTTCCAATTTGTTCCTTGTCTTGACGGGTGAAGGATGAAAATGGGTTTCCATTACCTGTTTTCTTTGGCTTTACACATTCACGTTTAAAACGTCCCTTCTCACCACAGTTGAAGCATGTTACTTTGGTTTTGTCAAAACCAAACGTCTTGTCCTTTGTGGCTACTAGGTTCTGTCCCGTCTTCTTGACAAACTTTTTAGCTCTTCTGACTGCACTTGCCAAGGCCCACATAATATCCATTGTTTCTAGTTCATTTTCATCAACTTGCTCGTAGTCTTCATCAGCAAGGTGACAATTTCCAATCTTCCCGGCAACTAAACCATCATAGGATTGGACAACCGCTGCAAGAAGATCCATGTGCTCCTTTGCAACTTCTACAGTGATATTACTGAGATTCTCGATCTTCAACTTTGTAGAATTGGCTTCATGCACTATATATTGAGTAGGAGATGACCCTGATGGCTCTGGTGCTGAAGCTGTGGACGAGGCAGTAGCAGATGAGTTGGACACATAAGCTGTTTGTAGAGGTGCTCCTGAAACAGCTGGAGAAAACTGAGTTGTAGAGTGAAGGATTCTGAACATAGGATCCTTTCTTTGACTTGTACTTCATCCTCAGTTCTTCTTCTCTTAACTTCAAGATGAAGTCATTTATGTCCAACGTTGCTAAAATGTCATTCTGTCTGAGATTGGACACAAATGAATCCTATTTCTCAGGTAACCCATCAGCAAAACTTGAAACTTTATCTTCCATTGATATAGTTACACCATGTGTGTGCAGTTCACTCATGAGATGATAGAACCTGTCAATTATGTCATCCAGGCTCTCATTCCCAATTGATGAGAAATTGTCAAACTCCTTCTTAAGAGCCTTAGCCTTAGTGCCTTTAACGTTGCATTGCCTTCATACCTCTTTTCCAAGGCCTCCCATAGCTTCTTAGACTGCTTATTCTCAGAGAATTGATGAAATATGTCTTTAGGTATTGACTGAGTCAGCAGGGCATAAGCTTTCTTTTCAGCATTATGTAAAGTCTTTTGTGATTCACTCATTCCCCCCAAAGTAAGTTTTACCCCATTAGCATTGACTGGTGCCATGTAACCAGTCTCAATAGAAGTCCAAAGATTAGGATCAACTCCATTTAAGTAAATCTCGAACCGCTGTTTCCATTGTGGATAATCATCTAACGTGATGAGCTTCGGCGGTTTATTGTGATTTCCTATCTCATTTTCCAGAAGCAGAAGGTTCTGGATGCGTGAGTCCTTCCCGGCAGTAAACGCAGCAAACTGATCTTCCATTTGTAAAAACTTGAGACTTGGAGAACAAAACAATTCAATCGTACGAATGGACTATACGGATGGTTCACTTGTGCGAATGAAGGGTGCGAATGAATTCAATTGTGCGATTGGATTCAGTCGAGCGTATGAACTAGACGAATGGACTCAAACGGCTGGAGCTGTTCAGTCGTACGAATGAAGGATGCGACTGAGTTCAGTCGTGCGAATGGAGTGTTCGAATGAGTTCAATCATACGAATGAGCTATTCGTTCGACTGAAGGCCGCTGTTTTGGCAAAATCGATGGTTTTGACACTTGGACACAAAAACGCGATTTTTCAAGAACCCTAATCTGCCGTATAGTGAACAATCGAAACTTTAAGGTCATAAAACTTCGAAAACACCTTTTGACTCAAAAATTAACTCTTTTGAATGAAAACGTTAAGTTTAAAACCAAAAACTAATCGAATCACACGCAAAATCAAGAGCCAAAGCTCTGATACCACTTGTTAGGACCGTGTACGTATAGAGTACTAACTGATAATATGTGAAACCAGATCAAATAGTGTGAATCCTATTTGATTGGTGGTCCAATTAGTGAGAACGTTACTTTGATCGATATTAGAATAGACTATATGTTAAGAATGAGCAGAAATCGATCAAGAACGAACTACGAAGTTGGAATGATGAACAGAGACGCTCTAGACGGCTAGGGTACGTAAGTATTCGAAGTGTTTTCAATGTTACATTTTTCCACGAATTAAGTGGTATTTATGGTTTGGAGTTTTCATTCGTGCGACTAAACCATTAGCATGGTTCAGTCGTGCGACTGAATCATGCGATTGAGTCATACGCACGATTGAAGGTTCAGTCGTGCGACTGAGTCAGTCTTATGTTTCAATCGTATGACTGATCCAGTCTCCTGGTTCAGTCGTGCAACTAGTCCATAAGCATGATGAATTCATGTGTATGGTCCATTAGCATAGGCCATTAGCATGAACTATCAAACAACATCAAACCTATATAGTTAGTTCATACATGTGCAACACATTTAATATAATGATATCATGACATAATCAAAGTATAAATCAAACATCACAATGCATTTTATATCATTCATTCAAACCATTACATCAATTACACATGTGTAAGACGTGAAAGACTTTTACATTTAAGCTCATAAACTAGGTACATTAACATGTATCAACACACAACTTCACAGAGTCAGGATTTCCCACTACCTGGAATCCTGCTAAGATGAAAACACCCTTTTGCTTGGGGTCTATCTTCAACTTCTACTCTATCACTTTCTTAGCAGTTCTCCTTGCTGCCTTTGCTATTCTTTTTCTTTCTTTAGTGGGCATGGGTTGAGTTTCAGTAGTGTGGTTCAGTTTTTCTACCTTACCCTTTTTAGTAGTGGTTGAACCATCCTTCAACTCAGAAGGCTGAGGGTCAGCAGATGGAACCTCTTACTCTTTAGTACCACACCTTGGTTGTCTTACATACACAAATGAGTGTGGTGGAGCAATTTCATTGGTTCCTAACCCTTTCTTGTTTTGGTAACAATCCTTAGAGTGGGAGAATGATGCTAGGATAGTTTTGAAGTTATGCTCCTCAATGGCATACTCCTGTGCTTGAGCCTCAGCTATTACTAGCTTAGCGTGAGCTTCAGTCAGTTTGGAAATTAGATCTTTGATCTGAGTCCTGTAGTTAGCCTGTTCATGTTTCAAAACAGAAACTGTTTTCTCTAACTCATCAATTTTCATTTTATAGTCAGATTCAGCCTTTTTGAAATCAGATTTAAGATATTTAAGGACTCAATATCAGATCTAATTTCCTTGTTATAGTCCTGATACATCTTAACCTTTGCAACACAGGATGGAGTGCAAAGATGCTCATACACCTTTGCATCATCAGTGCTAGCCATGAGTGCTTGAGCTGAAGTCACATCCTACACCATGAAGCTCCAATCCACTTCTTGAGCAACTGCTGTAGATTGCTGCTCAGTAGGATTTTTGCAGCTTTGGTTGTAGTAGGATGTTAAGTGGCCTGTGGGGCTCCAGGGTTGGATCTTGGAGCCTTGCATTCCCTGGCAAAGTGTCCGAGTTGGTTGCAGTTGTAGCATATTGCCTTGGTCTTGTCAATCCCAAACTTGCTGTTAGTTAGGTTCTGAGGAAACTACCTTCCTATTCTTTTGAAGTACTTCTTGGCTCTGTAGGTTAAGAGGGCCATTTGCTGGACAATGTCCATGTAATCCACATCTGGGCTGAAGCACTCTAGAGCATCAAAGCAGAATTGAAAGTCACTTGAGTGGTCACTTCCTGAGACAAAGGCACAACTATCCTGGAAGGGATTTTGCTGAGCCTGCTAAGACTTGGGTGTTTCAGGGAAAGTGATGTATGGTCCAGAGGATGAAGAAGGCTGTTGAGAGTAGTTCAGGTATAACTGGGACTGACTGGATCTTGGTCCTTCAGCAACATGAAGAACATTGCTAGTGGAAGGACTAGAAATTCTGTTTATCTAATGGCCTTTCTGAGTCTCCATCTCTACACGGTATCCATCAAGAATACTGAATAGTTCAGTCATTGTGAGAGTGTTTAAGTTCTCTGTTCTCTTGATAGAGACACAGTAGAAAGTCCACTCTTAAGGAAGTGCACTCATGAACTTCCTTGCTTGGTCTCTTTTCTCAAGAGAAACTCCAACTGATTGAAGTGATGAGATAAGAATCATGTACCTGAAATATTGCTGGGTAAGAGTTTCTCCAGTAATATAGGTGAAGTTTTCAAACTGCTATTTCATGGAGTCTTTCTTGGAGTCATTCGAACCAGAGTACATCTGAGTCAAAGCATCAAAGAGTTCCTTGGCTGTCTTGCAGTGCTCAAAGCCTACCATGATGGAGTTTGGTATGGCTGTAAGCAGTACAGTCAAGGCTTTGCTATCGATGTCCATCTTCTTGTGGTCTTCATTTGAGTAATCTTCAACATCCTTTTCTATCATGGCACCTTTCCCATTAGGTGATGCCACCTTTGGTTTGTAAGGTCCATTAATGATAGATCTCCATATTTGGCTGTCTTGATACTTAATGAAGCCTTCAATCCGTATCCTCCAAGATCTGAAATTTTCAGGAGTGATGATAGGAGCTTTAGTCATCGTTCCTATTTCAAATTCTGGAGATTTCTGGTTTTTGGCCATTTTGAGTGAGGTGAGTGTATGAGTGAAAAGTCAAGATGATTTGGGATGGTAAGATCTCACAATCAAGATCATGGATGCTCTGATACCAATTGCAGGATCATTACGACTCACTTAACACAATGGTTCTCTCTTAAACTCACTTGATTTCACTCAAATGATGAAAAGGAATCTTCTAAGAGTTGATAGTAATATATTAAGTAAGCAAGACAAAGAATAAGTTTTTCAAGATACTTGTATATTTTAATTCTCAACTCAAAGATTACAAGACTCTTACAAGCATGCTCTAATAAGCTTACGATGAGAACTTATATACTACTATCTACAACCGGTCATACTTAGAAAACCAGCTTGAAAATACAACTAGACAAAATACTATAGTTGCTAGAAGTATGTAAACTAAGATAAAGTATTATCCTACTATTAGGTAGTCATGATAAGTCCATGACTTACCTTTTGTCACCAACTAGGTATGGTAACTGCACTAATCCATAATATGTAAACAATGGATAAAGTAAGGTCAAACATACCCGCATGGAGAATCTGCATGCAGTTTATCAGTAAAGTAGTTGACTTTACTGACAGGAACCTTACTTTTGTCCACTAGTCACAGTTGGTTCTTCCGAAGGTAAGTGTACTTTGGAACACATGAAGTCTTCCGAGGTCACTTTGGCTTCAGAAGAAACAACTTCTTCTGAATCATCTACTCCTTGTCTTGGTCTTCATGATACTTCTGAAGAGTAACTCTCTTCGGAAGTTCTTCTTTCTTGGCTTCAGAAGACTCTTGACTTAGCTTCAGAAATGCAACATTGTCTTCAAAAGTCTATTGTAGATATACCAAAGTAAAGCTAAGTATTGGTTTTGGTTGCACCAGCCTCATCAGACCCAACACCCCTAGGATGATGCTACCAAAACCTCACTATCTTCTACTTCTTTAAACTTTCAGCACCAAAGAGAGCAAATATTTATCTGTCTCTTTGTTCTTTCCAGAAGTGTTCTTTGTTGATAACATGTCCAGTCTGTTACTTTGGATCATATGCACCCTTTGTTGTCGCCCTCGGAAGAGAGATAGTTGACGACAGTTGTAGTCATACTCCAATCTAATTATAGGTTCCAAGTCCGGACCTTCAATAATTTGAAGGAAATTCTTTCCTTTGATTGTTCCTTCTTTTTCAACCTGCTCTCTTCGCTTGAACTCTTCTTCAATCCTTGCTCTTGCAGTTAACTCAGCAAGGTGAAGGCTGCTCAAATGATTTCAAATATGAGCAGCTATATGAGAGTTGGAGGGGTTGGAGAATGGATTCTCTGCTAACTCTGCAACATCAAACCTGCTTGAGTGAAGCAAAGATGTATTGTTGAGTCTGTTGACTTGGCCATTCTTTCTTCCTACAACAAAGTTAGGAGAAGAGGTTTTGAACCTCCATTGGACGATTCATTTCCTAGGAATGAAGGGTTCATTTGGCAGCTTGTTCCCTTTCTTGGTGTCCAATAGAGTCACCAGTCTTCTTCTTAGTTTCTTCTCATTTTCATTTAGCGAATGAGAGTTGACTGCTAAGAGCCGAAGTGCCTGGTCTAGAGTTTCCCTAGGCAAATAAAGAAATTCATCTCTTGTGCGGGAACTGGAGGATCCATCAACAAATGTTAACTTGATGGACTCCTCTACACAAGATATTTTGCTCAGAGTAGTACAATTTATGAGCTTTTTCTTGATTTCCTTGAATTTCTCCTTGCTTTTTCTTGATTTCCTTGAATTTCTCCAAGGTCAGAGGTTTACTTGGCTTAGAAGATAGCTTAGTTGATGAGTGAGTGGTTAATTGTTGGGTAGAAGAGGGTTGAGTTCTGGAAGTGTTTTGGGTTTTAGGATGGGTAGTGGAGGTGGTTGTTGAGAGGCAATGGGTGATGAGGGTATGGCTGATCGTATAGGTTTAGGGGTGTAGGGTTCAGTGGTTGGTTCAGTTTTTATTGGGAAGGGAAAGTGTGTTGGCTCAGGTTTAGTTTGGGGTTGAGATTGAGGTGTAGGTTTGGGTGTTATCCTCTAGATGAGTAAACCTCATTCTTCTTCCTGAGCGAAGTCAGCTTTGATGTCACTGACATGTCGCTGCAGGGTCCTATCAAACATAGGACCAACTTGTCTACTAGAGAAGCCATGGGCTCTAAGATATGCTTTCATCGATGCTCTGTCTCCCATCTTCTTGGCCGTAACAAGTTGGGCTTTTTCTTCCTTCTTCTTCTTTGCCTTGAGCTTTTCGCTAGCAACCTTTCTCATCTCCTTGTCTATTTGATCTTGTTCTTTGTTGAAAAGCCACAAGATCATGTCGTTGTCAAGAGGAGCTAGTTCTTTAAAAGAGTAACCACTATAACTTAAGAAGGCTACCCTTTCTCTTCTTATCTGCTGCTTAGCTTCCTCTTTCTTCCTCTTCTCCTCTTCTTGTAAGGGCAACCTTGCTGCTTCATCTTGTTCTTTTTGCAATAGCGTTGCCTTTTCTAACTCTACCAGCTCCTCAAGTGTTAAGAGGAGCACATCTTCATTAGCTACACCCAAATTTACAAGAGATAATCTCCACTCTCTTCACGTTATTGATAGCCTCCTGGGCTGCCACAGCTACTTTGCTACTTCCAGCTAGTAGCTTTCCAATAGAGACTTTACCTTTCCTTCTGAGCTTCTCCATTCTATACTCTTCTAACAATTCTTCCACAAACATCTTTCTTTTTCCTTTGATGTCTTTAGAAGCTTGAGCCTTTGGAGACTCTATTGTAGAGGATTCAGGTTAGTGAGTGGTGATTTGAGCTTGTGATGATGAAGGTGGTTGAGCAGGAGGAGTTATGAGATAGTCTTCACTATTTATCTTAAAGGCTAGTTTGAGAATTGCCTCTGTGATAACTAGATCATCAGACAAGGAAGATAGTCCTTCCGTAGCTTGGACTTCAGCTTTAGAAGTTAGTGAGTATTTTCCGTAGCTTGGTCTGCAGCTTTGAAAGTTGGAGGGATTGCACTACCTATTCCAACTGATTCAGTTGCTAGGCCATCAGTCCCTATATCCCTTTCAAAATCAATCTCTAGTTCAATATGGACCTTAGGTTGACTAACTCCTTCCTCAGTGGTAGGAGGTGTATTCAACCTTTAAAGCTCCACAGCTCCAAAGTAAGCCATAACGATATCTGGACTTGGTTGTTCAACTGAAGATCTCATTATGCTCAGTTGATCTTTGGATGGGTGTTGTAGATCAACTTCATGGCCTTGGAGGAACATGAGATCTTCATCAATACCACTAAGTAGGTCAGTAAAGGATATTGTGGTTATGCCTAATGACCCAGGACCTTGATCAATATCTAAAGGCTTAGAGCCTATGATTTAGCTGTCCCTTATTGGTTGCTCAGGGGAGTATTGTGACTCAACCTGAGGACTTTCAGCTTGGGTTTGGGCTTATAGGATTGAGATTGAGGAGACTCAATACCCATATTGAGGTCAATGGTGAAGAATGGTTGAACCTCAGACTGAGTGGGAGCCCATTCTTCCACTCTAGTCTTTTTGGATGGAATAGGAGGTGCTTGTTCAATCAAAGTAGATTGAACAAGGGTTAGCTTGGGACGTCTCTGGTATGTATATTTGATGGGATGAGGAGGTAGAGTTGTTAGTGAAGTGGGTGGTGCTGGTGCGGGTTCATCACCTGTGGGGTTTATAGGGATGTCATCAGGAGCTATTGGCTCGATCATACCTAGAAGGAGTGCAGTATATCTTCTGGTGAAGTTGGTGGACACCCTCTTTAGAACTTTAAAGATGGCCGGCCTCATGGGAGGGATAGAAAGTGTGGCTGTACAGACAAGCTTCTCTTGATCCAGCTCGCAGTTGATGATATGCTGAATGAATCTGGAATACATGTAGAATGTCTCACTTTGAAGATTTCCCCTAAGGTTATCCAGCACAAACCTAGAATAGTTGAACCAGCGGGCTTTTACAAACCCATGAACTAGGCATCCTAGGTCATAGGGAATTTGATCCCATCCCCCTGATTTGTTAGATAGACAGTGAAGAACGATATGGAGCAGGAACTTCCAATTGTAGGAGAAGTTGAACTTGTAGACCGTTGACCTGCTCACATCGCCACCATACCCCATTTGGGTATAGGTGTCCTCCAAATCAGATTTAGGGAATTCTATATGAGAACCCATATCATGAAGCTCTAAGTGCTCCCTGATGGTCTATTCAGATATGACCAATTCTTAGCCACAGATTCTTGTCCTAATAATCCTAACTTCATTCAGGGTGTCAATCTGACCATTAGCCAAAACTCAACCATTTGGTTAGAGTAAACGGTGGGCTTAACGGTGAGAGCTGTGTAATAGGTGGACTGAATCAGAAACTGTATGATTTCAGAGAAGTCGGTATCCTTTGAGGAGTCAAGGATCGCAACTTGGTTGTGCTGAGGGTTTAAAGCCATTGTTGAAAGAGATCAGGAAGAACAGGGTAAGTTTGAGAGAGTGAGACTAAAGATGAAGAGTTGTTAGGGCTTGCAAATTGGTAAAATGTTTAATGAGAGAGGTCAGAAGTATTTAAATGTGGTAAAATAGCGGATGGATAAGGTGAAATGACAGTTTGGGGTATGATTTGAAAGGAGCGGTAAGGATAAGTCATTTAAATATTTCGACATCATTAAGAAAATCTTTATCTTTTTACAGAGTGGGGCTCAAAGATTTACGTTACACTGTAAAACTTTCTTCCGAGAGTATGAGTATTCTGAGGGTAATATCTTCCGAAGCCAAACTTACACCCGAAGGTAAGATAGTGTCACTTTTGAGAGTAAGAAAGTCTTTTGCGAAGGTAAGATAGTCTCACTTTTGAGAGTAAGAAAGTATTTTGAATGAAAAGTTTTATCACTTCGGAAATGGATTTGATAATACTTTGAATATTCTTCCGAAGCTTAAAACCTTTTTCGAAGATAATACAAGTTTAAAGAAGTTTTCTTTGGAAGATAAGTAAGATATCTTCTCAGAAAGTTTTCTTCTTCGGAAGAACTCACACTTAGCAAATTTTGAAAGAAATACCTTTGTAACAGGGCTTAGAGTGTTTGACATAGACAAAACACATATTATAGGAGATAAGTTATTCAATGTTTATCATCCCAATAACTGTAATCAGATATTTAAATCTTTGTTCATCAAATGCTTTTATGAACAAATCTGCATATTGTTCATTTGAGTCAACTTCGACTAGTTTGATCAGATGCTTCTCATGACTATATGTAATAAAGTGGTACCTGATGTCAATGTTCATTGTCTTAGAGTGCTTAACTAGATTTTCTGTAATGGAAATGGCACTCTTGTTGTCAATGTAAATGGGAGTCTCCATAAAATTGAAGCCATAATCCAACATCTGATTTTGAATCCACAGTAGCTGAGCACAACAACTAGCAGCATCGATGTATTTAGCTTCAGCAGTTGATGTTGAAACACAAGATTGCTTCTTGCATTGCTAGGAGATTATCCTTTCACCAAGAAATTGACATTCTCCTAATGTTGATTTCTTGTTAATGTTGCACCCACCATAGTCACTATCAGTGTAGCTATAGAGATTAAAGTCTTGATTCCTAGGATACCAGAGGCCCAACTTGGAAGCTCCTTTGAGGTATCTAAGGATTCTCTTTATAGCAACAGGGTGAGACACCTTTGGAGTAGCCTGATATCTTGCATAAATGTAAGTTGCAAACATAATATCAGGTCTAGTTGCTGTGAGATACATCAGAGAACCAATAATTGCCCTATACTGATGTTGATCAGTATCCTCCCCCTTAGAGTGAGGACAAAGATTGTGATTTCTGGGTATAGGTGTCTTTGCTGTCTTATAATTCTTCATTTCAAATCTTTCTAACATATCATTGACATATTTAGATTGATTGATGAAGAACCCATCTTTCATCTGCTTCATTTGAATTCCAGGGAAAAAGTCCATTTTTCCTATGGAGCTTATCTCAAACTTCATCTTCATAATGCTTTCAAAGTTTGCATATTTGGACATTTGAGGAGCCAAATATGATGTCATCAACATAGACTAGTACTAGCAAAATGACTTTTCCAGTCTTTCTTATGAATAAAGTCTTGTCAATGGTACCTCTGGTGTAGCCATTCTTTCGGAGAAACTGAGACAAAGTCTTATACCATAGCCTAGGTGCTTAGTGTAACCCATAAAGAGCTTTGTCCAATTTACACACGTAATTGGGATGCTGTGGGTCTTCAAATCCTGGAGGTCGGAACACATAGACTTCTCTGTCTATATCCCTATATAGAAAAACATACTTGACATCAAGCCGGTAAACTGTAAAGTTCTTGGATGCTGTATAAGCATGAAAGATCCTAACTGCCCCAAGTCTTGCAACAGGTACAAAGACATTGGTGTAATCAATTCCTTCTTCTTGAGTGTATCCTTGAATTACTAGTCTTGCCTTGTTCTTGATAATCAATCCTCTATCATCCTTTTTGTTTCTGAATACCCATTTTGTGCCAATAGGTAGTTGACCAGGTGGTAGTGGACATAGGTTCCAAACCTTTTATCTTTTGAATTGAAGCAATTCCACTTGCATTGATTCAACCTAATTACTATCCTTCAAAGCGTATTCTACCTTCCTTGGTTCTATCTATAAGAGGAAGCATGAGTATAAGCAAACATTTCCATTATGAGTTTGTCTTCTAGTTTTCACGCCTTTAGAAACATCTCCAATGATGCTTTCAGCTGGGTGAATGTTGTATATCCTGAGCTAGGGATTACATCCAATTACATGGAGAGATCTAGATTTGAAAAGTTTTGCTCAAGATTGTGAACATTGGGCTAGCTGGGGTTTCACATTCATTCAACGAGAACTGATTGAATGAAAGAGAAACAACATCTGTAGCTTTTTGATGCGAAATAGCATTAACAGTTGCCTGTTCTTCCTGATTGCTACTTCCATCAGTTTGGTGTTGTGTAGTGTTTGAGTTGTCACTTGATGAGTTTTGAGGCTTACTTTGTTGACAACTGGTTGAAGCTCCACTTGTTATTTTGATTGGAGCTTGAGCTTCAGAAATTCTTGGAAAACTTGGAAGAGGTCTGGGTAACTCAAACAGTTGATCATCATCTGAGTCATTTTGAGTTCCTGTTCAGCTAAACATTCTTGCAAGAAGGTTTAGAATGTTTAGAAACAATTCTAGATTAAAGATATGATCAGGGCCGTTCCCCTTAACACTAGGAGTGTGCTCATTAACAATAATATTGGATGATTCCTCAAATTGTTGATTCTTGATGTTGTATACTCAATAGGCTTTTGAGCTTGCAGAATATCCAACAAAGATAGCATCATCTGATTTTTCAGCGAATTTTGCTAAATTGTGCTTTGTGTTAAGTATGGTACACCTGCTGCCAAAGGACCTAAAAAAACCAATGAATGGTGGTCACTTGTTCCATAGCTCATAAGGGTTTTTTCATGTGGCTTAACTATAAGAACTCTGTTATGCACATAGCATGCAATGTCGACTGCCTCTGCCCAGAATGTTAGTGGCAGGTTTGAATAAGCTAACATGGTCCTAGCAGCCTTAATAAGTGTCCTATTTTTCTTCTCATGTAAGGCTCCATTCCCGGGCACCTCACAGTTGGTCATTCATAGCACTAAACATACATAATATATATATATTTCATAAGGCATTGCAGCGGAATTACATTAACAAAAGCCCATTCATTTCATTAATAAATTACTGTTGTTATGCAATACAACATTGTTAGTTGTAAAAGAAAACATCCGTTAATTGCATTACAAAACAACAATAATAACAAGCGTGAATAGATGCCAGTCTTGTCCTGCTGAGTAGTCTCCACATGTGCCATCCTCAGCAACATTACCTGCCAGCTAAAAAATGCATAAACATTAGCGTTGCTGAGTTTGTTCTAGTTTTGTATGTATCAAAATACTTAATATGGTTCATACTAGAAAATACTATCTTTACATTCATACGTAAGTATTCATCGTTCATGTAACAAGGCATAACCCTTTTCTTTATTCCTTGTCTCACTTATTCATTCGTTTTGCACTTTATAATTATCTTTCGTTAACGTTCGTTTCGTACTTTATCGTTTCACTCATTTCGTACTGATTCTAGATCCTGTCAAGCTTTTCCCCATCATAACCCGAAGCTACCATTTTGGGCACAAAGCCTCATCATTATTTGGCACAAAGCCCATGGCCCGAAGCCACCATTCCGGGCACAAAGCCTCATCATTATTTGGCACAAAACCTGTGGCCCGAAGCCACCATTCGGGCACAAAGCCTCATCACTATTTGGCACAAAGCCCTTGGTCCGAAGCCACCATTCCGGGCACAAAGCCTCATTATTTCCGGGGTCGGATGACGATGATCCTGTTTCGTACTATGGGTCAGTCACCAAGACTGATTCCCCTATGTGTGAACCCTCATGGGTTAGCCAAAATCGCACGCTATCATACACACAGTTGAGCTGACAACTCGCATGAGTTGTGATCTTCCTTCTATTCTGCTTGCAAGCCTTTTCTTGCTTTCATTACATTTCATTTTTTTAATCTTTGTTGTCTTTCACTTCATTACGTTATACTTTACGTTCATTCATTCATCATACTACGTAAAATCATAACATAATACTTAACGTATATTATAATAAATATATACGTTTGAAAATCATTAGAAGATAACACTTCATACAATATGCATATCATACATTCATCATAACATCATGCATATTCTATTCAAGACCCTTACATACTCATGCTTAAAATAGGCCAAGACAGTCCATAAGTCAAACTAGGGTCAAACCCTAAAATTCTGGTTTTCCCAAAAATTCAAAAATTTTCCAAGTCTTTGGGTGCATGAGAACTGTTTGAGCGTTTCTCCACTATGCAGGCGCATGGGCCTACAGTAAACAGTTTCAACACTTAGGCGCATGAGCCTCTTGGGCGCATGGGCAGTATTTAGGCGCATGAGCTTTCACTTAGAAATTTCTAAGGCATTTCTGGCGCATGGGCTATTGTTTGGGCGCATCATCATATACTTAGACTTTCTAAGGCATATTTTCAGGCGCATGGGCCCTATTTGGGCGCATGACCTTACTTAAAACTTTTCTAAGGAAAAATAGTAGGTGCATGGGCCCTGTTTGGGCGCATGACCATCAACTTATATCTCTCAAACGTATTTTTCAGTCCTAAACACAATCTTAACATGTTCTAAGCATTCTTACTACCATTCTAAGCCTTAAAAAGCATGCACAACCATAAAATACCAACATACAAGCATATATACATATGGTCATACATACAAAAGTTTCAAAAGTGTTTTACATGCATTTTCGGCCCCTAAATCTTTAAAAACAAGTAAAATATGGGCTCTAAAAACTCACCTAAGCTACTTCCAAGCTTAACTCCTTCGACCTGAACTTTTCAGAAGTTTCTAACACCTAGACATGTCTAAAACACATACCCGAGCACATATAAACACATAAGAACACTTAGAAACGGGTTTCAGGGTCAAAAATCCATAAAAACGAACCAATTATACTAAAGTTACTTACCTTAACTGAATTTAGCTGCTCTCTCTCTAGAACCGAAGATCTTTTGCTTTCTCTCTCTAAAAAGCGTCGAGCAGTTGAAATGCAGAAGTTGTGGGCGGCCATGCCCACTTTAAACAGAATAATAATATTATTTTGTCCTTTTTGCACTTTTAGTCCCTCCACTTTTGTCCATTTCTTTTTTTATCAAGATACTCTTCTTTTCCCTTCTTCTTATGTCTTTTTCTTTTCTTTTCTTTTTAACTGACAAAATTTCCGGGTGCTACAAGTCCACCCCCTTAAAGAGGTTTCGTCCCTAAAATCCGTCACTCTTTGAATAACTGTGGGTAATGTTGTCTCATTTCTTAGACTTGTACTAGCAAAATGTCTTTTCCAGTCTTTCTTATGGATAAAGTTTTGTCAATGGTACCTATACTGTAGCCATTCTTTAGGAGAAACTGATTCAAAGTCTCATACCATAGCCTAGGTGTTTGATGTAACCCATGAAGAGCTTTGTCGAATTTACACACATAGTTGGGATGTTGTGGGTCTTCAAATCCTGGAGGTTGGAACATATGGACTTCTCTGTCTATATCCTCATATAGAAAACATACTTGATATCAAGCCGGTAAACTATAAAGTTGTTGGATGCTACATAAGCATGAAAGATCCTAACTGCCTCAAGTCTTGCAACAGGTGCAAAGACATCGGTGTAGTCAATTCCTTCTTCTTGAGTGTATCCTTGAATTACAAGTCTTGCCTTGTTCTTGATAATCAATCCTCTATCATCCTTTTTGTTTCTGAATACCCATTTTATGCTAGTAGGTAGTCGACCAGGTGGTAGTGGACATAGGTTCTAAATCTTTTATCTTTTGAATTGAAGCAATTCCTCTTGCATTGATTCAACCCAAAGCGTATTCTACCTTCCTTGGTTCCATCTGTGAGAGGAAGCATGAGTACAAGCAGACATTTCCATTATGAGTTTGTCTTCTTGTTTTCACACCTTCAGAAACATCTCCAATGATGCTTTCAGTTGGGTGAATGTAGTATATCCTGAGCCTAGGGATTACATCCAATTGCATAGAGAGATCTATATTTGAAAAGTTTTGCTCAAGATTGTGAACATTTGGGCCAGCTGGGGTTTCACATTCATTCAATGAGGACTGATTGAATGAAGGAGAAACAACATCAGTAGCTTTTTGATGTGAAATTGCATTAACGGTTGCGTGTTCTTCCTGACTGCTACTTCCATCAGCTTGGTGTTGTGCAGTGTTTGAGTTATCACTTGATGAGTTTTGAGGCTTACTTTGTTGACAACTGGTTGAAGCTCCACTTGTTATTTTGATTGGAGCTTGAGCTTCAGAAATTCTTGGAGAACTTGGAAGAGGTCTGGGTAACTCAAACAGTTGATCATCATCTGAGTCATTTTGAGTTCCTGTTCAGGTGAAACATTCTCACAAGAAGGTTTCGAATGTTTGGAAATGATTCTAGATTAAAGATATGATTAGGGCCATTCCCCTTAACACAAGGAGTGTGCTCATTAATAACAATATTGGATGATTCCTCGAATTGTTAATTCTTGATATTGTATACTCTATAGGCTTTTGAGCTTGAAGAATATCCAACAAAGATAGCATCATCCGACTTTTCAGCAAATTTTGCGAAATTGTTTTTGTGTTAAGTATGGTACACCTACTGCCAAAGGACCTAAGAAAACCAATGAATGGTGGTCTCTTGTTCCATAGCTCATAAGGGGTTTTTTCATGGGGCTTAACTATAAGAACTCTATTCTGCACATAGCATGCAATGCTGACTGCCTCTACCCAGAATGTTAGAGGCTGCTTTGAATCAGCTAAGATGGTCCTAGCAGCCTCAATAAGTGTCCTATTTCTCTTCTCAGCAACACCATTTTGTTGAGTAGTTCTAGGAGCACTATATTGTCTGGCAATCCCTTTTGAGTTACAGAATGAGTCAAGAACTTCATTCTTGAACGCAGTCCCTTGATCACTTCTAATTATTTTAACCTTATGATCAATTTGATTTTCTATTTTAAGAATGAAAGACTTTAAAGTTTCAGCAGTTTCATCTTTAGTCCTTAAAAAGAACACCCATGTATATCTAGTAAAATCATCAACAATCACAAGGCAGTATGGTTTTCTTCCAATGCTCATTATACTTGTGGGACCAAATAGCTCCATGTGCAATAAGTGTAATGGAGTGGTAATAGAGTTAAATTCTTTGGATTTATGGGGGTCCCTTTGTTGCTTTCCTTTGAGACATGCAACACAGTTATACTGATAGAAAAACTTCTTTTTAGGCACAGCATGTACCAAGTTATTTTTAACTACGTTTATTCACAGGGGCGGAACTATGCCCTGGACAACGGGGTCAAGTGACCCCATTGAAATCTAAACACGTAGTGCATCGTATAATATCAAAATTTTTTGTGAACCCATTGGTTTTCAGGAGATGACCCCATTAATTTTAATTAAGTTCAAAACATTACAAATTTATGCTCCTTAGCTCACTGGTTGGTCGTGCGCGCATGGAAGCCTGTCAGCCTGAGTTCGCGAGTTCGAGCCATAGCAGTTTCATTTATTTAAACTGCTTTAATAGTAAATTACTTATTTACCCCTACCCTTAAACTAAATATTTAACCTAATTCCAAAACCCTCCCCTTCATCACTGCTTATTGCTTCTGTTAGGCTGAGAACTCCAGCCTCCAGCCTCCATTGACTCGACGACCCTCGGCCCTCTCGACATCGCCGTCGTTCTCCACCTCCCCTTCTTGTAGGCTGCCGCTTCACACCGTCTCAGAATCCACACTCAGTCACTCACACAGGTTAGGGTTTTCTTTAGTATTGTGTACTTGGAAAATGAATAGAAGTGTGTTTTACGATTATGAATTTGCTGCAATGTTATGTAAGATATTATTCAAATATATATTTGTCTTGATTTCATCTATATATAAATCACTGCATTATGTGTGATTTCATTAGTATACTTGCTGCAATGTTATACAAGTATGATTTCATTAGTTTACCGATTAATGGGTTTCGAAACAAACTTAGTGGCAGATGGTCAACATTTGAATACTGGAAACTGATTAATTCATTGTTAGAAACATTTGATACTGTCGCAATTGAAAGGGATTTGAATAGATTTAAATTATATATGGCTAGATTTACATTTCTTTTTATTATTGTTAATTGATATTTGTTACTTGAAATCTTGAATACGTGTTAAGTTGTTAGTTAATTTGTTTACTTGAGTTTAATATCTAGATTTGTGTTTAGTTAATTTCTGAAGGGATGATCATAGAGGGAAATATTTAGTTTGGTTTGGTTTTTACTCGACAATCATTTCTTCTATTAGTTCTTTGATCCTATTGATTAAATTGTTGAACATAAATGGATATTATATTCGGGGAATTGGATGATAGTAGCAAATTGATTAGATGATAGTTTACATGAGAGAACTAACATAAAAACTAGAAACCTTTACGCTTTACGCCATAAACTAAAGAAAATTTTCTATAATTTCTTCAATTTGAGTTTGTTAATATGTAGATGGTCAATTCAATGGTTAAATCATATATGAAGTATATTGAAATATAAACTCAAATGGGTACATTCAAAACAAATAATTATCACAAAGTAACCTAACAATATGGAAATGAAGTGGTTATACTACAGACCTTCACCAATATTATTAGTAGATAAATAGAAACTGCAGGACCGTAGAAGGGTATGCACTTACAACACAATAACACAATGAGGAGAGTTCTTTAGAACACTTAACAGATCAAATAGGGAACTGGTAACTTATGTGAAAGATGTTAAGAACATAAGTGAAAATGAGACAGAAGAAGATAGCTAACACACAAGTATATGGTTTTCAAGAATGCTGTATATTGTTTCACAAGTTCTTTTACAAAGTGTTACAAAGCATTGATTCAAAGTTACAAGTACTTGAGATACTTTATACTACATCCTACAGCCGGCCATACTTTGAAAGCTAGCTGGATACATAAGACTAGACAACAACAAAATCTAATGTAGAGTCAAAAGGCAGATTGCCTTTTGACTAGTGACTATGACATACCATAGCTCTCATCCTAATATATTACAAAAAGGATAAAAGTACATAAAGTAGAAATCTCAGACCCAAGACTGTAGGATTCGATCTGCCCAAGATACATATTAAATTGATGTGGCTAGTGTGATATGATCCAAGTCGGGTCATACCTAATAACAGGCTAGACAAACAGCTGCAATATTTATTTATTGATTTGATCAGTTAAATAAATAACAACACCAAGACATTTAGAAAAATGGTTTTCTAAATTAGATTCACATAAGAAATTAATAAATAACTTAGGTTTATTTATTTTGAGAGAGATTATTTTATAATTGTTATTTAATGGTTAATTAACATTTATAAAATAAACTATAACATGGCATGTAAGGTGTTACAAATTAATTAAATTGGGTTTTAGTTAATGTCATGTTAGAGTTATTTGAGTGTACAAAATAAAATGTAATTGTTACAAATTTATTTTGGGGTTTAGTTAAATAAATTGGATGAAAAACAAAAGCTAGACCACCCATTGGTGGCAGCCATGTCTCGGCCCAAGAGGCTGAAAAGAGGGGCCATCCAATTGATTTAAAGATGCCTTTTGCACCCACAAGTAATCTACATGCAAACACACTTCAATCTCTCAAGCATTAGTGGGATAATCCTCTCTTCTCTCCTCTTCTTGTTCTCGGTAGCTAGCAGGGAAAAAGAGCTGGAACTTTCACTTTTAAAGTGTTTCAAAGTGGAACTTGGTGTTGTGAAATCCTAGCATTAAAGGGGTCTTTGTTGGAAGCTTGGGGTATAACTCTCTTGAGGTCTTCTTGCTTGAAGATTCAGCCACTAACTTCATCATCTACACCTTCATAATCTCGGTTTCTAACAACAAGAAAGGTTGTCTTCTAAACATCCTATGGTTGTCTTTATTGTATGCATTTTGTGTATGGATCCATGGTTTGGGTTTTGATTATCAAATGGGTTTAATAATCAACTTATTAACAAGTTTTTAAACCTATAATCCGCTGCGTTTTTCATATAAACAAGCTTATATGAACTTTGATAAACTTGTTAAAACCCTACAATGGCATCAAGAGCCACTTATACGAATGCATACATGTATAGATTATACAATTTCAGGGTTTTGTGGTGTGTAACACCATATGGCCGAAACTTTTAGGGCTGAAATGGTTACCCTTTTGTTTTTTTAAAGATTATACTTTACATGCATGTGGTAATCTTTAAAAATCAAGTAACATTGATGGATTGTTTTGTTTTGTTTGGACAAAACCCAAAAATTTTCGGTTTGTTTAACCTTGGCCGAAAATTTAGGGTTCAAAAGGGAACCATTTTAACTAGAAATGCTTGCATATTTGGATGTGTATTTGAATGTATAACCTAGCCAATACCTTGTGTTTGGATGTACGTTTGGATGCATTTTGTGTTATGATATTGTTTGATCATTAAAATTGGGTTGTAATATTTATTTATTTGGGTTTGTAATCTATTTATTATTTAAGTTGGTTTGTAATAATAAGTAGATTAGTTGTATTTCTTTTACTAGTAAAAAATATTAGGATATATTTTGTAAAAGAAGTTCAACAAGACTTGGGTTTTTGGTTTGGGCCATTTTAGGCCCAAATGGGCCTCACAGCCCAAGATTGGTTTTAAGCCCAATAACCAAAGCCCAAAGCATGGAGGCCCAAGGAGGCTAGGAGCTGAAGTTGGAGCCCAAAAGAAAGCCCAAATAAAGCAAAATGATGACGACACAAAATGGACACTTAATGCATTAGGATGCGGGATCAAGTGGGAGCACACCATCTCAATGCCTTGTGTCATGTTTGTGCTTTATAATAGACCCTTTTGGCACACTTGTTTTGGCCAACAAGGGTTGCCAAATCCATTGGCTATGGTTATGAACTTGTGGTTGTTTTATTATGCATGTATGGTTGATTTATGTTCATATTATCTTATTGTGGAATTGGATAGTTAACAACAAGAAATCAACAACTCGCATAAAATTGGTTCATTAGAAATCAATAAGAAATAAAATTGTTTTACCAAAGGTTATTGATTTCATAATTAAATGAGTTATTAAAAGGAACTTTGAAATAAGTTTTCCAACAAACTACCATGCATTTGAATGCATGCAAATGCAAGGTATGAAAATTGTTTTCCAAACTAGAATTTTGTAAAACACAAATCCCTTTTAAAATAAGTCAAACACCATCCTCTTATACACACTCAAATCATTTGAGAACTTGATGTGGGATAAAGGTCACCTAACCATATTAGAGGGAACTTATGATTTTGAGGTGGGTTTGCCATATTTATGGGATAAAGGTCACCTAACCACTTATATTAGCAAATCCACACGCGTGTCTAAGTAGGACGACTTAATTTGGAAATCATGCATTAGAATCACCGAAGCATGACGTACAAAGGGTGTTGATGGGATAAACATGCCAAACAAAACATAAGATGTTTAACCGATCCCATACACTAGAAATTGTAATAGGTTACAATTGTCAAACGTTGACTACCTTGTTAATTTAAATAAAGGGATAAAGGTTACCTAACCGATATTTAAATGTAACGTTGGATTCTAAATTTTGACTATTAATTGTCTATGAGACAAAAAAGGGTATAATAATCAAAATACATTGATATTAAAAGTACTAAAAATTGAACTTTGTAAAATTGTAGATGGCTAACAACAACAACGCAATCCCGACCGTCCATAACCTATCACTAAGAACAATCCTTGAAAAGGAACGTCTAAACCATGGGAACTTCATGGATTGGTACCGAAACTTGAGAATCGCTCTCAAGCAAGAAAAGAAGTCCTATGTGTTAGACGATCCCATTCCCGATCAACCCGATGAAAATGACATTGAGGCCTTTGCCGAGTGGGTCAAGTACACCGAAGACTCTGTGCAAGTCTCATGTCTCATGCTAGCGAGTGTGATTCCCGATTTGCAAAAGGACTTTGAGAACCACAATGCCTATGACATGATCACCCAGTTGAAGGAAATATTCCAACAATAATCAAGGGTGGAGCGCTTCGAAACGGTTCGAGCACTCCATGCATGTCGGATGGACGAGACCCAATCGGTGTCATCTTACGTTCTTAAGATGAAGAGCCACATCGATCGCCTTGAAAGGCTTAACTGTCGTGTGTCCAATGAGTTAGCAACGGATTTGTTCCTCAACTCTCTATCCAAGAAGTTTGATAGCTTTGTTATGAACTATAACATGAATGGATGGGACAAGAGCATTGGTGAGCTTTATTCAATGCTCAAAACGGCCGAGGCGGGCATGGGTAGAAACATTCTACCGGTCCTAACGATCAATGAAGGTGGCAGTAGGAAGAGGCACCTCCCCGACCCTAGGGAAAGTGTTGCCAAAGGGAAGGGGCACGTCAAAGGGAAGGGTAAGGGTAAAGCAAAAGTGGAACCGCCCAAACCGAAAGAAAAGAAGCAAAAGGTTGCTCAAGATGACCCGTGTTTTGAGTGTGGTGAGATAGGCCATTGGAAACGCAATTGTCCGGTCTATCTCAAAGCGTTGAGATCGAAGAGGGACGCGGGCAAACCTCAGGTACATTGAGCTAAATGTTATTTCTTCTAACACATGGGTATTAGATACTGGATGTGGAACTCATATTTGCAATTTATTGCAGGGGTTCAAAAGAAGTGAGCATTATGCAAAAGGGGAAATAAGTCTCTTCATGGGCAATGGTGCAAAGGTTCACGTGGAAGCCCAAGGAGACTACATTTTGAAGCTTCCAAGTGGTTTGGAAGTCATTTTAAAGAATGTATTATATGCTCCTAGTTTGACTAGGTACATTATTTCTTTTTCCCGTTTGAGACAATATGATTATGATTTCAAGTTTGTTGACAATAATATTCATGTTTCTTTAAATCATATGTTTTATTTTAAGGCTATACCTTGTAATGGTATATATGAATTGGTTCATGATAACACCACATACGATAGCTCAATGTACCAAGCAACCACCAAAAGGCTCAAACAAGATTTGAGTGATTCCTATCTTTGGCATTATCGCCTTGGTCACATAAACAAGAATCATATGCAAAAACTTCAAAAGAATGGTCTTTTAAAAACTAATGAAAATGATTCATTTGATGTATGCGAGTCTTGTTTACAAGGTAAAATGACAAAGGCCCCTTTTAGTGGGACTAATGAAAGGGCAAAGGATTTATTAGGGATCATACATTCGGATGTATGTGGACCTTTTAAACCAATAACTAGGAATGGTGAAAGATACTTCATTACCTTTACCGATGACTATAGTCTTTATGGGTATGTGTACTTGTTAAGACACAAACATGAATCTTTTGAAATGTTCAAAATCTTCAAGAATGAAGTAGAAAATCAACTCAACAAAACGGTCAAGATTCTTCGTACAGATAGAGGAGGTGAATACCTTAGTAGTGAATTTCAGAATATCTTAGAAGTTGTGGGATTGTCTCACAACTTACTCCACCTGGAACACCACAACATAATGGTGTGTCTGAGAGGAGGAATCGGACTCTATTAGATATGTTTCTATCTATGATGGCTAGAAGTACACTACCTCTATCATTTTGGGGTTTCGCGTTGCTCTCCGCGGTCCGTATTTTAAATATGGCCCTAATCAAGAAAGTGGAAAGGACACCTTTTGAAGTATGGCATGGAAGGGTTCCATCATTATCATATTTAAAAGTTTGGGGGTGTGAGGCTTATCCTAAGCAATACACTCAAAACAAACTGGAAGCCTGATCCACAAAGTGTATCTTCATTGGATATCCTAGAGATTGTATTGGATATTATTTCTATGATCCGATAGAGCACAAAGTGTTTATTGCTCGAAAGGTAGAGTTCTTGGAAACTAAGTTTCTTTCAGAAGAAACTAGTGGAAGAGCAGTGGAACTTGAAGAGGTTCAAGATTCACAAGTTGATATATAATTGGTTGAAACTAGCAATCAACATGAGGATGTTGAGAATGATCATATGGATGATCAAGATACACAAAACGTTCACAGATCTGGTAGAATTAGTGTTCCTCCTGAGAGATACGGATTTTTCATGGATGGATGCTATGTGGTAGATTCCGATGAACCAACCACATACCATGATGCAATGTCAAAACCTGATTTTGATAAATGGCAAGAAGCCATGAACGTTGAGATGCAATCCATGTATGATAACCAAGTCTGGGAATTGGTTACACCTCCTCTTAAGTCCAAGATAGTTGGAAGTAAGTGGGTTTTCAGAAGAAAACCGATATGCATGGAAACTTGGATACTTATAAAGCTAGACTTGTAGCGAAAGGTGGCACTATCTACAACAGAATCAGAATACATCGCCGCTTCATTGGCAGCTCAAGAAGCTGCGTGGCTTAGGAAGTTCATTACTGATCTAGGGGTTGTTGCTACCATTCAAGACCCCCTAGAGATCTTTTGTGACAATGAGGGTACGATTGCTCAAATCAAGGAACCTCGTGCTCATAAAAAAACTCAACACATTGAACGGAGATTTAACTACATAAGGGATGAAGTTGAAAAGGGGAAGATATGTATTCGCAAAGTTCATACCGATCAAAACATTGCAGATCCATTCACGAAGCTCCTAGATAGGACAAAGCATGAAAGTCATACTTGTGCCTTAGGACTTCGATATTCTAGTGATTGGACTTGATCAAATTTTGTATTTGGATATTGGAACTTATGTTATTTATCTTAATTATATGATATAATTTTCATTTGTTCTTCTATTTTAGCATGTTTAAATCCGTGAATAAGTAAGTTATTCTAAACGTCCGTAGTCGATCATACTTTTAGGAACAACTATGAATGTAAGACTATAATGAACTTGGATTGGTTGATATTCATAAGATATGAATATATAGAGCAAGTTGTTGCTACCAAGGTTCATTGATATCTATGAGATATAGATATTGGACTGACCCGCTCTCAATTATTTCTACATGGAATCTTAGTGATTAGTCATAAGAGATATTGAGTAAAGGCGAATATCATTGTATCCTCAGACCTGAGTTACATATTGGGTCTTGATATTCACCAATTGTTATACTTTGACTTAGTACTTTGTGTTCTGAAAGATTGGCAGTACATAAGGCTGAGTTCAGTTATGATATAAGGTGATTGTGAGAGACGTATGTAGTCAAGATGGAATTTGTTCCCTTATTCGTTGAGAGTTAGATGTCTAAGGCCTGTTAAAGTTAAATCATCGGAGTATGACAATTCTGTGTCTCTGGGATTTAACATGACATCTGCAACAAAAGGATAGATGATTGATTCACCTAAATCATATTCAAGTAAGGTACTTGAAAGGGATGATGTTATTGAATGGCACTTAGTCATATACATTAGGGGTAGCAAACCGTTGCGACGCGTCATTTGCTGCATGCATCAATCTCCTATGAATCTTGTACAAGTGGGAGATTGTAGGATTCGATCTGCCCAAGATACGTATTAAATTGATGTGGCTAGTGTGATATGATCCAAGTCGGGTCATACCCAATAATGGGCTAGACAAACAGCTGCAATATTTATTTATTGATTTGATCAATTAAATAAATAACAACACCAAGAACATTTAGAAAAATAGTTTTCTAAATTAGATGCACATAAGAAATTAATAAATAACTTGGGTTTATTTATTTTGAGAGAGATTATTTTATAATTGTTATTTAATGGTTAATTAACATTTATAAAATAAACTATAACATGGCATGTAAGGTGTTACAAATTAATTAAATTGGGTTTCAATTAATGTCATGTTAGAGTTAGTTGAGTGTACAAAATAAAATGTAATTGTTACAAATTTATTTTGGGGTTTAGTTAAATAAATTAGATGAAAAACAAAAGCTAGACCACCCATTGGTGGCAGCCATGTCTCGGCCCAAGAGGCTGAAAAGAGGGGCCATCCAATTGATTTAAAGATGCCTTTTGCACCCACAAGTAATCTACATGCAAACACACTTCAATCTCTCAAGCATTAGTGGGATAATCCTCTCTTCTCTCCTCTTCTTGTTCTCGGCAACTAGCAGGGAAAAGAGCTGGAACTTTCACTTTTAAAGTGTTTCAAAGGTGGAACTTGGTGTTGTGAAATCCTATCATTAAAAGGGTCTTTGTTAGAAGCTTGGGGTATAACTCTCTTGAGGTCTTCTTGCTTGAAGATTCAGCCACTAACTTCATCATCTACACCTCCATAATCTTGGTTTCTAACAATAAGAAAGGTTGTCTTCTAAACATCCTATGGTTGTCTTTATTGTATGCATTTCGTGTATGGATCCATGGTTTGGGTTTTGATTATCAAAAGGATTTAATAATCAACTTATTAACAAGTTTTTAAACTTATAATCCACTGCGTTTTTCATATAAACAAGCTTATATGAACTTTGATAAACTTGTTAAAACCCTACAAAGACCTCAACGTACAGTTACCAAAAGCATGGACCTTTTCACCAACTCATGTAAGTTGGTCACCAAAACAGAACTGTGCAACGGAAAGGTGGTCCAGCTTTATGGTACAGTACATCAGATAAAAGCATGTTCATAAAAGTCTTCGGAAGAAATCTATCTTCACTCTTTGGCTTCGGAAGACTTTGTCTTTGAAGCTTCGGGAGACTTCACTTTTGGCTTCGAAAGATGTTGGTCTTGGCTTCGGATGACTTTACACTTAGAATGTTTTTTCTAGTGCAAGGTGTAAAACTTCCGAAGCATTTCTACTTCAGTTCTTTAGAGCATGCATGCAGAGAGACTTTGGATGTTTTGGCTGCATCAGACTTATAAGGACCCTTACAAACTCCCCCTAGGATGATGCTACCAAAACATTTGAAGATTCTCAACTATTGATAGTCCTCATTATGATGATGACCATACCCTTCTTCATTAGATGGTCAGGGTCACTCAGACTCTCATAGTATCTTCTCATCTCAAAGAGATCATGCAGAGGTAGGTTGAATAGGTCTTGCCATGTTTAGACATCTTCACCACCTTGATCTCTGATCACATGCCATCTTTCTAGATTAGTTGTGTAAGTCCAGGATAAGATGGGCTCTCAGATGCAAGAGGAGCCACTTGGATTTGAGTTGATTAGGCTGCCTCTTCATGCTCTTCCTCAGGTTGATTTGACTCATAGTATAAAGGTGGATGATTTAGACTTCTTCTTCTCCTTTGACTTTGGTTTAGAAGCCATCCTCCTCTTCCTTTTTAATGACTTTAACTAAGAAGACTGGTCTACAGCACCTTGTTGATCAGTCTTGTCTTGCTCAGTTGGGTGTTCTTCCTTCACAGGTTCAGAAGGAGAGGGAGTTTGACCCTGCTGTGGATCAGAAGATGAAGCTTGTTGAGACTCAGCAGGAGGTCCAGGTTGTGTTGTCTTAGGTTGTTCAACCTTAACCTCCACTTCTGGAGGGGCTTGACTTGGGGGGGAGTGTAAGTCAATTAGCTTTCCACTTTTGATCTTCTGCTTGATTACCCTGATATGCTCATCCATTTTGGATAGAAGCATAGGGCGAAGTCTCCTTCTAGAGAATCTGTACAGCTTCAAGAAGATCATCATCTTTTGTCTGTCAGCAGACTTCTTCATACTCTATTTGATGAGAGCTCTTGACTTTGCAGCCTCTTCCCTCATCTTTCTCTTTATTGCCTTTTGTTCTTTGAGTACTTGAAGTTCGAGCTGTTTGAGATATTCAAACTCAATCTACTCAAAGGACAAGGGAAGAAATGCGGATGCCTGGTAGAAACCTGTGGCACTCTGATAGTTGATCATATTTTACCTATCTGTTTCTTTGTCTATCTGAGGTTCTTGTGTAGATGCCACAATCTCTTGCACAGGGCTTTATTGAACTGGGGAGAGAGTGGGAACATGCTTGTATAATATTTTCTGTCTCTTCTCCTCTTTGATTTAGAGAAGTATCCTTGTATCCTCTTCTTCCTTCCTCTCTCTTGACATTTCCATATCAGCAGTTCATTAAGTTCCTCTAAAGGGAGAGATATGATCTCATCAATGTCATAGTACCTGGTCAGCAGGTAAGTAATCCTGAGTGCCCTCAACTCATCATCTTGAGTGTTTGGTCTGGGGGCAGACCTGATTGCCGCTTGCATGAATCCTGAAGACCCATAGGAACTTTCTCCCTTTAGCTTCCTCTTCCTCTCTCTCTCCTCCTCCTCAATCTCCTTAGGAGTTAGAATCCTTTTCCCTTTGTCACCCACAAACCTTTATGACACATGGTGGAGAGAGCTTTGGCCTTCATTCCTTGGTGTAGCATCCAAGCTCTGGCCAAAGAGAGGTTGTGATACACCTTCACCAGCAGGTGTTTCACTAAGGGAATGAATTGCTGAAGTAGTTGTTGGTGTGACAGGGCTCTCAGGCTGTATCACTGGGCCTTCAGTCAAGGTTTTCCCTTTAAACATCCATTGACCAATGATTTACGAAATTGCCTTTGTCTCCTTCTTAGACGGAACACTTCAGTAATTCTGTCTTGAATCCTTGGTGCCAGCCTGTCAGCTTGTCTAGATTGACTTGGGTTGACAAGTGGCATGTTGATCAGGTCAAGACCTTCATAGTAGTTCAAGATCTGAAAGTTGAATACCTCTTGCTGCCCATGAACTCTTTGAAGAATGAGGGCTCTTCTATCAGCATCATATCTCCATCTAGTGATGTAGTTTGAAGTCCTTGGGGTGGAGATGGCATAGCCTTTAGAATGCCTTCCTCAAAGAGACTCTGAATTAAGGAGTCTATAGAGTCCACATCAATATGAACTTGAGGAAGTTGCTGAGTATGCACAATTGCAAGTGAGGATGGTGAGTCCTCAATGCCCATACTCCATGAAGAACTCCCAAGTTCTGTGACTGTACTGACTTTCTCCCCCTTTTGGTAGCATCACCCTCTTGCATAGGTGAGCTTGGAGTTAGGTCAATCACATTCATAGGTTCTTGTGTTCCTAGTTGAGCTCTTCTTAAAGGTCTCTCAGCTAGTTGTTCCTTGAGATAGGATATCTTAAGTTGTTGGTCATTGACCCTGTTTTGTAGGGTAGTCACCTGAGATTCAAGGTGACTAACCTTAGAGACTAAATAGGTGCATGTTTTTGACAATTGTTGCACCTTCAGCCTCAGATTCCCCTCATCTTCATCAGAAGAATCATGGGGCGATAAGAGAATTGGACCAAAGTCTTCTCTCTCACCACCAGCAGAGAGTTCTTGGCTGCTAGATTTCCACTGCTCATTGACAGCTTCAGTTGATGTGTCAATGGGCTGAGTTGCCGTGGTTGAGGTCTTAATGATGTAATCACTGGCAGAAGTGAGAGCCTCTTCCATATGGATCTCCTGAACAGGTTCAGAGAAATCCACCTCAATAATGGGTGACTGATGTGGGCTAGACATAGGAAACTCAGGACCACTCATCTCTCTTTGAGTAGGGGAAGAGTAGAGTGACTCATGGTACTCACTGAAACCTAAGTCTTCATCAGTATAGAATTCAAGGTTAGGAATGGGGTGGTTTAAGTCTAAAGGCTGGGGATGGTAACTGTCCCCTGAAGGTTGTTCACTTGAGTGTTAAGACTTAGAATGAAGGCTTAAGGTAGTTTGGCTTGTGAGCTCACCAGGCGGAGCATGAGGAACCTCAGCACTGATTCTTGAAGAGAAGGGAGTGGTTTGTTCCTCTGGAGAAGTGGGAGATCTAGTATCCACTTCCTCCTGTATGGGTGAGTGTATGGGGCCTGCACAAACTCAATAGCTTGAGCAGGGGTTCGTTTGGATTTTCTTAGGTAAGTGAGGGGTGATTTGTGGGGTTCTTTTTAGTGGTTGGGAGGTAGAAGGTATGGTTCAACACTAGCTTGTGTTGCTAGGTTGTCACTTTGAGCAATGATCTCTAACATTTTAGGGACAAGGGCTGTATTTACCCCTAAGAAGCCTATAGTTGGCTTCTTTATGATTTTAAAGATGGTGGGCTTCATCTGTCCCAATTTAAGAATATTACCTGTTTCCTTCAACTGTGAGCCCAGTTCACAGTTGAGAATGTATTGAACATATCTAAGAAACATGTAATACTCTACGGAGTCTAAGTTAGCAAGCAAATTTGTGTAAACAAACTGAGAGTACCTGAACTTGACTCCTTGAACCATTCCATGCACTATAAAGGAGAGATCCTCAGGAACCTGGTCCTACCCTCCATGCTTGTTTGACAAGCTGTGGATAACCACTTGGAGCAGGTATTTCCATTGGGATGAGACCTTCCCTTTCCTGAAGGTCTTTATAGAGAAATCTCCCTCATAGCCCATCTGCTCAAAGGAATGATTAACAGCTTCCTTTGAGAAAGACAACTCACCTTCTTCGTCATCCAGCTAAAGATGAGTGTTGATGATGGTCGGAGTGATGAAGATTCCTTCCTTGCACTATGGCAGACAGTGCCTTCTCCCCATCCATGATGACCTCTTGGCAGGTCTTCCAAAATTCAAGCAAATGATCCTCATAGAGAGTAGGATCAATGGTTAGGGAGGTGAAGTAGTTGGATAAAGCTAGAAAACGGCAAACCTCTGAGAAACTATAGTCTTTCTCAGAGTTCAACAGAGCAACTTGGTTGTGTTACCTGTGAAGTTGCATGGAGAAATAAAGGTTGTTTCTGCGGTTTAGATTGGCCATTGTGAGAAGCTTAAGGGTGAAGGAAGGTGAAGAACAAAGACGGTTTGGGAGAATTTAGGTTTAAGGAATAGTGCAATTGAAGAAGATAGTGAAAGAGGGGGGAACCGTTGGGTAAGTTAATGAAAGAGGATACACTTTAAAATCCGGAAGTCGGTCCCACCTCTGAAAAAAATTTCCTTTTGCCCAAAAGTAGTTTTCTTGGAAGTCGAGAAATCTTCCGAATGTTATTTTGCTTCAGAAGTTCTGAAGAAAAGCTTCTGAGGGCAAATTGTCTTCGGAAGATATTTCAATGATTTTTTAGAGAATTTTGCTTCGGAAGAGATTGAAAACTCAGAGTTTTTATTCAAAGATGAATGAAAACTTCTGAAGGTAAATTACTTTCGAAAGAAAATTATTCTTTTAAAACATAAAAGTACTTAAGCTGAGTTTAAGCTTTGGAAGATATTTCAGAATTTTTCTTCCGAAGGTAAAACTACTGAAGTAGATATTTGTTTGCTAAGACATAAGTTTCTTCCGAAGGTAATTTTAAATCTTTCGAAGGGTAAAGTGATCAAAATTTTCCAAAAATCTAAGAACTATCTTTCAAAAAGATCTTTCTTCCAAAAACAAGGGCTTATGAAGGTGATAAAATAGCAACTTAGGACACATAGGTTTTAGAAATAATATGATTAAGTTTTTAAGAAAAGCTATTCAATGTTAATCATCCCAATAGCTGATACAAGATATTTAAATCTTTGTTCATCAAAAGCTTTGGTGAACAGATCAACATATTGTTCATTTGTGTTAACTTTGACTAGTTGATTAATCCGTTTTCAAAGTTATCTCAAATCAAATGATACCCGATATTGATGTGCTTTGTCCTTGAGTGCTGCACAGGATTTTCTATGATTGAGATAGCACTGTTGTTGTCTATGTGGATGGGAGTCTCCTTGAAGTTGAATCCATAGTCCAGCATCTGATTTTGAATCCAAAGCACTTAAGCGTAGCAGCTTGCAACAGCAATGTATTCAGCCTCAACAGTTGATGCAGACACACAGGATTGTTTCTTACATTGCCAAGAAACTATCCTTTCACCAAGAAATTGACATCCCCCTATGTAGACTTTGCATTCATATTGCAGCCACCATAATCACTATCTGTATAAGCATATAGATTGAAGTCAGAATTCTTTGGATACCAAAGACCAAGTGATGGAGCACATTTGAGACATCTTAAATTCTTTTGACAGTGATTAGGTGTGACATCTTGGGGTTGGCTTGATATCTTGCACAAATGAATGTAGCAAACATGATATCAGGCCTGCTAGCTGTGAGATACATAAGAGACCCAATCATTGCCCTGTAGAGATACTCATCAACACACTCCCCCTCAAGATCAGGTACAAGGGAGTGGTTTCTGGCTATGGATGTCTTAGCAACCTTACAATCAGTCATGTTGAATCTTTTAAGTATGTCTTGTACATACTTTGACTGACTTATGAAGATTCCATTTTCAACTTGCTTCACTTGAATTCCTAGAAAGAAATTGAGTTCCCCCATGGCCCTCATTTCAAACTTGTGCTTCATCAGCTTCTCAAAGTCTTTGTAGAGCTTTGGATTAGCTGACCCAAAGATAATGTCATCTATATATACTTGTACTAACATTATGTCATCTCCTATTCCTCTGATGAAGAGAGTTTCATCAATAGTACCCCTTTTGTAGCCATGCTGACAGAGATACTGAGATAGAGTCTCATACCATTTCCTTGGTGCTTGGTGTAACCCATAAAGAGCTTTATCAAGCCTGCAGACATAATCAGGATGATCAGAATCTGCAAATCCAGGTGGTTGTCTGACATACACCTCTTCATCAATCACCCCATAGAGAAAAGCACACTTGACATCAAGCTAGTAGACCTTGAAGTTCTTGGATGCAGCAAAAGCTAGGAATATCCTGACAGCTTCAAGTCTTGCTACAGGAGCAAAAACATTAGTGTAGTCAATTCCTTCTTCTTGAGTATACCCTTGAACAACTAGTCTTGCCTTGTTCTTGATGACAAGTCCTCTATCTGAAAGAATTGATCTGCCCAAGATACATATTAAATTGATGTGACTAGTGTGATATGATCCAAGTCGGGTCATACCCAATAACAAGCTAAACAAACACCAATGGATAATTTATTAGTTGATGAGATCATACAAATAAATTATGACACCAATTCAGAAAATGGGTTTTCTAAATTATTGCTTTTGTAGATGAACATCATTATATAGATAATTTGTTCATAAAAGATTATTTGTACATTATTTAAATTAGTTAAACAATGGCAAATAATAATGTGTGTTAGTGATATAAAATTAAAATGGTTTTAATTTTATAAAACAAGGGATGTGATTGTATAATTTTAACACATTTTAAATTGAGAGGGAAAACCAAAGGGGACCATAATTCGGCCGCCCCTTGGTCTTGGATACCCCAATTTGTTATTAATTCCAAGACATGCAAGTCTTGGAGACTTGAACACTCATTCATACTTTCACATCCAAGAAAACACACAAAAGTTCTCTCTCTCTACTCTCTCCTCTAAGCTCACGGTTTTGAGCTGAAAAGAAGAAGAATTTCAGCCTTCAAAAGTTGGTTTTGTAGCTGGAAATTGGTGTCAAAGATCCTAGCATTCAAGGTGTTTTGTTGATAGGCTTGGGGTATGCTATCTTGAGAACTTCTACCTTGAAGTTTAGCCACAAGAACACAACCTTTTCATCTCTTTAATCTCGGATTTCTGCAGCTTCAAAGGTTGTAATCTTTACATCATATGTTCTTACTATTGTATGCATTGTGTATAAAGATCCATGGTTTGGGGTTTTTGTCAAATGGGTTTGATAATCAGATTTTAACATGTTTTAAATCATATATTCCGCTGCGTTTTTCATATAAACTAAGTAATATGAACTTTGATAAACATGTTAAACCCCAACAATGGCATCAAGAGCCACTTATACATATGCATACATGTATTATACTTGGTATTTCATGTTGACAGCACCAAAACCGTGGGTTAAGGGGCTGTTTTGGTACCCCCTTTTGATGTTTTAAAGATGCTACATTATGCATATTAGGATCTTTAAAACTCTAGTTTATAAGATAATTGTTTGCATGGACTAAACCCATTTGTTCTTGGTTTATGTTGGCCAAAAACATGGGTGATAAGGGCTGCCAAAATCGGTTCAT
The DNA here is from genome assembly GCA_024085815.1 of Flaveria linearis. Classification (NCBI taxonomy): domain Eukaryota; kingdom Viridiplantae; phylum Streptophyta; class Magnoliopsida; order Asterales; family Asteraceae; genus Flaveria; species Flaveria linearis. The sequence goes on from CM044018.1 coordinate 20,765,767, forward strand.
TAGTATATATTTGGATATATTGTTGTTTATTATGCATAACAAGCCTAGACCATTTGGATTGAATGATTGATTGTCATGTTATATTCATTTGGGCATGTAATAATTTATCTTTGGTTTCAAGTTTTGTTTGTAATCTATTCATTCATATGGTTTGTAATAAATAGTTTAGGAGTTTTTCTTTACTAGAAAAATGTATTAGGATACATATTTTGTAAAGGATGCTCAAGATCAAGACTTGAAGAAAAGATAAGACAAAGAGGATGCTTGAAGATGTGGTTTCAAGTGGGAGTCCCTTTGGTCAACCATGTGTCATGATTCTTAACCCTTAAGACATGACCATTTGACACACTTGTTTTGGCTAAACAAGTGTGATCAACTTAGTATGCTTTGTTATGCATATATGAATGTTTTTGTTTATGTTTGTTTGAATGCATATGATGATGTTTGTTTTGAATATTTGGATATGATTAACAAACCGTCAACTAAAACAAACAATAAACAAGTAATTGGTTCTCAAATCATTAAGCATAAATAGAATGGTTCTATAAAAGGAGTTAATGGTTTGCAAAATAAAATGGGTTTTATTTAAAAGAACCAATAGGGTACCATATGGTTGAATGCATACAATCATATGATACATAGACTTTTCTAAAACAAGAATTGTCAAATTATAAATCCCTTTTGAAAAACAAGTTAAACACCATCCTTTTACACAACACTTGGGTTACTTGCAAACTCTTAGTGGGATAAAGGTCACCTAACCACTTTGAGGGAACTTGTAATTTGAGGTGAGAATACCATGTTTGTGGGATAAAGGTCACCTAACCACTTATATAGTAAACTCACACGTGTGTGTAAGTAGGACGACTTGATTTGTAAAATATATTGAATGGATCACCTAAAATATGTTTTATAAAAGGTGTTGATGGGATAAACATGCCGTGATAAACATATGATGTTTAAACGATCCCATACCACTAGAAGTTGCAATAGGTTGCAATTGTCATTTATGACTACCTTGCTTTATTTAAATAATGGGATAAAGGTCACCTAACCAATATTTAAATATAATGTTGGATTCTAAAATTTTGTTTATTAATAGTCTATGAGACATAAAGGGTATTAATAAATGGAATATATTTATCAACGATTACTAAAATGGAACTTTGTAAAATCTTGTAGATGGCCAACAACAACAACGCTAATAATGATGTACCAAACCAAAGCAACCAATCCCTAAGGGCGATCCTTCAAAGGGATCGTCTAACACCTAACAACTTCATGGATTGGTACCGCAACTTGAGAATTGTTCTCAAGCAGGAAAACGGGCCTATTCCTTGATGATCCCATCCCCGATGAACCTAACGAGGAGGATGTGGAAGCCTATAATGATTGGGTTAGATATGTGGAGGACTCCATCCAGGTCTCTTGCTTAATGTTAGCAAGTATGACACCCGAACTCCAAAAGGAGTATGAGCTCCATGGAGCCTATGACATGATCACTCAGCTGCGGGAAACGTTCCAGCAGCAAGCTAGAGTGGAGCGCTTCGAAACGGTTCGAGCGCTTCATGCATGTAGGATGGAGGAATCCCAATCAGTTTCATCTTATGTTCTTAAGATGAAAAGCCACATCGACCCCTTCAAAGGCTGAACTGTCCCGTCTCAAAGGAGTTGGCCACGGATTTGATCCTTAATGGCCTAACTAAAAGGTTTGAGGCATTCGTCATGAATTACAACATGAACGGATGGGACAAGAGCATAAATGAACTTCATTCTATGCTCAAATCAGCTAAAGCGGGAATGGGTAAAAGGGTTTTACCCGTTCTCACCATTAATGAAGGTGGGAGAAGGAGAAGGTCTCTACCCCCTCCTAAGGCAACTGTTGCCAAAGGAAAGGGGCACGTTGGGGGCAAGGGGAAGATGATTGTTAGGGCGGAACCTCCAAAGCCAAGGAGAAGAAGCAAAAGGTTGCTGTGAACGACCCATGCTTCAAATGTGGTGAGATAGGGCATTGGATGAGAAATTGTCCAGTCTATCTCAAAGAGTTGAGAGAAAAGAGGGATGCGGGGCAAACCTCAGGTATAATATACATGATACATATAGAACTAAATGTTATTTCTTCTAACACATGGGTATTAGATACCGGATGTGGAACTCACATTTGCAATTTGTTGCAGGGGTTCAAAAAAATGAGCATTATGAAAAAGGGGAAATAAGTCTCTTCATGGGCAATGGTGCAAAGGTTCACGTGGAAGCCCAAGGAGACTACATTTTGAAACTTCCAAATGGTTTGGAGGTTATTTTAAATGATGTATTATATGCTCCTAGTTTGACTAGGAACATAATTTCTGTTTCCCGTTTAAGACAATATGATTATGATTTCAAGTTTGTTGACAATGATATTCATGTTTCTTTAAATCATGTATTTTATTTTAAAGCTATACCTTGTAATGGCATTTATGAATTGTTTCATGAAAACGCAACATATGATAGCCTAATATACCAAGCACCACCAAAAGACTCAAATTGGATTTGAGTGATACCTACCTTTGGCATTGTCGTCTTGGTCATATAAACAAGAAACGCATACAAACACTTCAAAAGAATGGTCTTTTAAAAACAAATAAATGTGATTCATTTGATGTATGTGAATCTTGTTTACAAGGAAAAATGACTAAGGCACCCTTTAGTGGATCTAACGAAAGGGCAAAAGATTTATTAGGTATCATAAATTCGGATGTATGTGGTCCTTTTAAGCCAATGACTAGGAATGGTGAAAGATACTTCATTACCTTTACCGACGATTATAGTCGCTATGGGTATGTGTACTTAATAAGACACAAAGATGAAGCTTTTGAAATGTTCAAAATCTTCAAGAATGAAGTAGAAAATCAACTCACCAAATCAATTAAAGTTCTCCGCACCGATAGGGGTGGTGAATACCTAAGTGATGTTTTTCAAGATCATCTTAGGAGTTGTGGGATTGTCTCACAACTCACTCCACCTAGAACACCACAATATAATGGTGTGTCTGAGAGGAGGAATCGAACCTTATTGGATATGGTTCGATCTATGATGGCTAGAAGCACATTGCCTCTATCATTTTGGGGTTTCGCTTTGCTCTCCGCGGCCCGTATTCTGAATATGGCCCCAACCAAAAAGGTGGAAAAGACACCTTTTGAGATATGGCATGGAAGAGTTCCATCCCTATCATACTTAAGGGTCTGGGGTTGTGAGGCTTATGTTAAGACTCCCACCCCAAACAAATTAGATGTCCGATCCACCAAGTGTATCTTTGTTGGATATCCTAGAGATTCTATGGGATATTATTTCTATGATCCACTAGAACAAAAGGTGTTTGTTGCCAGAAAGGGTGAGTTCTTAGAAGCCAAGTTCCTTATGGAAGGAGCTAGCAGTAGAACAGTGGATCTTGAGGAGGATCAAGAACCACAACCCGATACACGTTTGGTTGAAACTAGCACTCAACATGAGGATGTGAGGATGATCAAGCGGTTGATCAATACACACAAACGTTCGCAGAAGTGGTAGAACTAGTAATCCACCTGAAAGATACGGATTTTTCATGGATGGATGCTATGTGGTAGATTCAGATGAACCAACCACATATCATGATGCAGTGTCCAATTTGGATTGTGACAAATGGCTTGAAGCCATGAACGTTGAGATGCAATCCATGTATGACAATCAAGTTTGGGAACTTGTTGTACCACCTCTTAATTCCAAAGTAGTTGGAAGTAAGTGGGTTTTCAAGAAGAAAACCGATATGCATGGAAACTTGGATACTTACAAAGCTAGACTTGTAGCAAAGGGTTTCACTCAAACTCAAGGGGTTGGCTATGATGAAACCTTCTCACCTGTTGCAATGCTTAAGTCTATAAGGATATTGTTTGCCATAGCAGCTCATTATGATTATGAGATTTGGCAAATGGATGTCAAAACCGCTTTCCTAAATGGATATCTTAAGGAAGATGTCTATATGGTTCAGCCTGAAGGTTTTGTCGATCCAAAACATCCTAACAAAGTATGAAAGGTAAAAAATCAATCTATGGATTGAAACAAGCATCGAGAAGTTGGAACGTACGTACGTACGTTCTTGGTTTGCAACAATTTACACAATACACACCAAAAACAGCAATCAAAATCAGATGCATGAGGTGTGCCACGTCAGGTAGTTCCGCTAATTGAGATAGCGGAACACCTAAAAACATAGAAACCCTAAAAAACAACCTATAAACCATTTAACAACTCAAAGTAGCCTATTTAAATAGGCTATTTTGAGTTGTTAAATGGTTTATAGGTTGTTTTTTTAGGGTTTCTATGTTGTAGCTCTAAGTTATTCTAGCAAATCTTCTGTGAAGGATGATTCATATGTCCTTATGACTTATGATGAAGCCAAATCAAGATTGATGAGTCAGACAAGATGAAAGAAGAATATGTCGATCCAAAGTTCTTGTAATCAGATGAAGTAAAGAAATTTGGCTTCATCAAAAACGCTGATGAAGCTTGTGTGTATAAGAAGGCTAGTGGGAGCATAATAACCTTCCTAGTATTGTATGTTGATGACATACTACTATTTGGAAATGACATTCCAACCTGGAAGGTGTAAAAACCTGGCTTGGAAGTTGTTTTTCCATTAAGGATCTTGGTGAAGCCACTATATTGTGGGAATAAAGATCTATAGGGATAGATCTAGGCGGCTGATAGGTTTGAATCAAAGTGCATACATTGACAAAATCTTGAAAAGGTTCAAGATGGAAAACTCTAAGAAAGGTACTGTACCTATTCAAAGAGGGACAATATTGAGTACGACTCAATGTCCAAGCTCGAAGGAGGAGCAAAATAGAATGAAGGCAATCCTATATGCATATGTTATAGGATCCATCATGTATGCAATGATATGCACTAGGCCAGACGTGTCATGCGCTTTAAGCATGACAAGTAGATACCAGCAAAATCCTGGTGATAGTCATTGGATGGCTGTCAAGAACATTCTGAAGTACCTAAGGAGGACTAAGACATGTTCTTGATCTACGGATCTGGTGAAGAGGAACTCGTTGTAAAAGGTTACACGGACGCGAGTTTCCAAACCGATCGAGATGATTCACGATCTCAATCGGAGTACATCTTTATTCTGAATGGCGGAGCTGTTTCTTGGAAAAGCTCAAAGCAAGAAGTCGTAGCGTTGTCCACTACAGAGTCAGAATATGTCGCCGCTTCAATGGCAGCACAGGAAGCTGCATGGCTGAAGAAATTCATAGCCGACCTAGGGGTAGTCCCTTCCATTCAGGATCCCTAGAGATCTTTTGTGACAACGAGGGTGCGATTGCTCAAATCAAGGAACCTCGTGCTCATCAAAAGACTCGGCACATTGAACGGAGATTCAACTACATAAGGGATGAAGTTGAAAAAGGAAAGATATGTATTCGCAAAGTCCACACTGATAAAACATTGCGGATCCACTCACAAAGCTCCTTGAAAAGGCAAAGCATGAAGGTCATGCTTGTGCCATGGGACTTAGATATTATACTGACTGGGTTTAATGTTGTACTTTGTATTTGGATATTGGAACTTATGTTATTTGACTTAATTATATGGTTATAATTTTCATTTGTTCTTCTATTTTAGCATGTTTAAATCCGTGAATAATTAAGTTATTCTAAACGTCCGTAGTCGATCATACTTGTGGGAACAATTATGAATGTAAGACTATAATGAACTTGGATTGGTTGATATTCATAAGGAATGATATAGAGCAAGAGGTTGCTACCAAGGTTCATTGATATCTATGGGATATAGATATTGGACTGACCCGCACTCAACTATTTCTGCATGGAATCTTTGTTATTAGTCATAAGAAATATTGAGTAAAGGCGAATATCATAGTATCCTCAGACCTGAGATACATATTGGTCTTGATATTCACCAAGTATTGTACTTTGACTTAGTACTTTGCTGTTCTGAAATATTGGCAGTACATAAGGCTGAATTCAGGTATGATATGAGGTGATTGTGAGAGACATATGTAGTCAAGATGGAATTTGTTCCTCTTATTCGTTGAGAGTTAGATGTCTAAGGCCTGTTAAAGTTAAATCATCGGAGAATGACAATTCTGTGTCTCTTGGATTTAGCATGACATCTGAACAAAAGGATAGATGATTGATTCACCTAAATCATGTTCAAGTAAGGTACTTGAAAAGGGATGATGTTATTGAATGGCACTTAGTCATATACATTAGGGGGTAGCAAACCGTTGCTAGGCGTTATTTGCTGCTTGCATCAATCTTCTATGAATCTTGTGCAAGTGGGAGATTGAAAGAATTGATCTACCCAAGATACATATTAAATTGATGTGGCTAGTGTGATATGATCCAAGTCGGGTCATACCCAATAACAAGCTAAACAAACACCAATGGATAATTTATTAGTTGATGAGATCATCAAAATAAATTATGACACCAATTCAGAAAATGGGTTTTCTAAATTATTGCTTTTGTAGATGAACATCATTATATAGATAATTTGTTCATAAAAGATTATTTGTACATTATTTAAATAGTTAAACATGGCAAATAATAATGTGTGTTAGTGATATAAAATTAAAATGGTTTTAATTTTATAAAACAAGGGATGTGATTGTATAATTTTAACACATTTTAAATTGAGAGGAAAACCAAAGGGGACCATAATTCGGCCGCCCCTTGGTCTTGGATACCCCAATTTGTTATTAATTCCAAGAATGCAAGTCTTGGAGACTTGAACACTCATTCATACTTTCACATCCAAGAAAACACACACAAAAGTTCTCTCTCTCTACTCTCTCCTCTAAGCTCACGGTTTTGAGATGAAAAGAAGAAAGAATTTCAGCCTTCAAAAGTTGGTTTTGTAGCTGGAAATTGGTGTCAAAGATCCTAGCATTCAAGGTGTTTTGTTGATAGGCTTGGGGTATGCTATCTTGAGAACTTCTACCTTGAAGTTTAGCCACAAGAACACAACCTTTTCATCTCTTTAATCTCGGATTTCTGCAGCTTCAAAGGTTGTAATCTTTACATCATATGTTCTTACTATTGTATGCATTGTGTATAAAGATCCATGGTTTGGGGTTTTTGTCAATGGGTTTGATAATCAGATTTTAACATGTTTTAAATCATATATTCCGCTGCGTTTTTCATATAAACTAAGTAATATGAACTTTGATAAACATGTTAAACCCCAACACTATCATCCTTCTTATTCCTGAACACCCATTGGTTCCTATGGTAGTCTTCCCTTGAGGAAGAGGACATAGGTTCCAAACCTTTTGCCTTTGAATTGAAGCAGCTCCTCTTGCATAGCTTCAACCCAACTTCCATCCTTTAGAGCCTCATCAATCTCTTTGGCTCTATCTGGGACAAGAAACAAGAGTGAAGACAAACATTTGCATCATGGGTTTGTCCTCTTGTTTTTACCCCTGAATCAACATTTCCAATGATGTTTGTAGAGGGGTGAGACTTGTGGATCCTTAGCTGAGGGATCACATCAAGTTTTGTAGACAGATCTAAATTAGAGAAATTCTGATATGGCAATAAGGATTCACCCTCCACATCAGCACACTTATCAAGATTGACTTGATCCAATGAGTGTATGACATCATTAAGATTTTCTTCAATGGAGTGGTTATCAGCATCAAGAAATTCCTGATCACTTTCACCACCACCATTCTCTCTAACATTTGAAGCTCTTTCATTTGAGTTTTGTGCCTCTAGACTGGAATTTGAAGGCAACCCAGAAGTATCAGCAGGATTTGTCATTGATGTACTGATGGAAACTTCATTTGCAAGATTTGTTACCATTGGAGTTGAAGATGCGTAGCTTGAAGGTCTTCTTAGCTCAAATCTTGGATCAAGATCACCTGGAGGTAATATATCTGTGGACCCTGAAACATGCTCACAAGATTTGTTAAAACAGTTGGTAACTAAATCAAGATCAAATAGCCAATCCGGACCAGAACCTTTCACACTAGGAGTATGCTCATTGAAAGTCACATTGGTTGACTCCTCAACTATTCTAGTTCTGAGATTGTATACTCTATAAGCTTTAGCTTGAGAAGAATATCCAATAAAGTGTCCATCATCTGATTTCTCAGCAAACTTGGCAATTTGATCTTTGGTATTCAAGATGGTACAAGGACATCCAAATGACTTGAGAAAGCCAATGAAAGGTTTCCTCTTATGCTAAAGTTCATAAGGAGTCTTACTATGTGTTTTAACTACTACAACTCTGTTTTGCGCATAGCAAGCAGTGTTCACTGCCTCTGCCTAAAAGGTGATGGGCAGTTTAGAGTCAGACAACATAGTTCTTGTAGCTTCAATTAGTGTCATGTTTCTCCTCTCAGCAACTCCATTTTGCTGAGGAGTCCTGGGAGCACTATATTGTCATGTAATACGTTTTTCATCACAAAATGTATCATGGATTTGGTTTTTGAATTCAATTCCTTAATCACATCTTATGGTTTTGGCCTTGTTATCACATTGATTCTCAATTCTTAAGATGAAACTCTTCAGAATCTCAGGGGTCTCATCCTTAGTTCTAAGAAAGAAGACCCAAGTAAATCTTGTAAAGTCATCTGTGATCACCAAACAATAAGAGGTCCTTCCCAGACTCATTACACTGGTGGGGCCAAAGAGATCCATATGTAATAAGTGTAAGGGATTAGTGATGGAATTTCTTTCCTTTGGCTTATGAGATCCTTGTGTTGCTTCCTATTCAAGCATGCAACACAGTGGTCATCACTTGTAAACTCTTTCTTTGATATTCCAATTACCAAATTATTCTTAATTAATTTATTCATGTTTTTAAAGTTTACATGGCATATTCTTTTATGCCAGAGGAAAGATTCATCACTATTTGCTTTAGATAGAAAGCATGAAACTTCTCCTGAGGGAGATGTTTCTTGTAAATCCATCTTGCACATGTTCCCTTTCCTGGGGGCTTTGAATAGAATGTGCTCATGAGGAATGACCACCCTGGGCCTGAGAACAATGCACTCATGCTCAGTAAATAGCATGTTATGATTCTGATCACAAAATTAGGATACACTTAGAAGATTGTACCCAAGCTCCTTGACAAAGTTTACCTTCTTAATGTTGAGCTTACCATTTGTGACCTTGCCCCTTCCAGTAATGTAACCCCTGCATCTCCTCCAAAAGCAACTAGTCTTCCATCATTCTTTCAAACTTTTAGAGTAGTGACCTATTTCCTGTCATGTGCCTAGAACAGCCACTGTCAATGATCCATACATTTCTGTTTGTTTCGAGCTGTTCCTGCACAAAAGAGATGGTTAGTTACATTTGGAAACCCAAGCCTCATTGGTCTTGGGCTCATCAAAAGAAGTTGAAGACAATGCAATAGTAATTGATCCTATAGTCATGCTAGAGAGATCATTTGCTGAAGTTGATGAAGAACTCTCAGCCACTTGGTCTTTCTTTGTCTTCCACACCACCTTTGGAAGTTTAGACTTAACCTTCAGTACTTCAGAAGTTTTGTTGACTTCGAAAGTTTTAATGACTGACCTTCAGAAGATCTTGCTTTCACTGCAGCAAGCTTTAGTGCTTCGGAAGTATTCCTTGCTTCCAAGACTAAATTTTCTTCCTAAGGCAAGTTTCCACTTGTCTTCTTCTTCATTTTGGAGCTTCCGAAGGAAAAGATTTTCCTTTTTGAAGCTTGCTTTTACTTCTCCAAACTCTTAGAAGTTTCTTTCTTGGTAATGTGGAGAGTACTCTTTGGATTGTAAACACAATCCTTAGCAGATGAGAGGTACTCCCACATATAACACAATCCATTTTCTTCCTTCTAGGAGTCTTCTTTTATGAACAAGGCTGAACTTGATCACATTTCTTCTCCATTTTCATCTTTTCAAATGCTGTGGCAACTCTTGTAGGGATAGAACTACCTTTGGAGCTTGATAGTTCATGTTGTACAGCAGTGGTGCATAACTGATCAGCCTTAACCACTTCAAATCTTGTAGAAATAAAGACTTGTTTCTATGCAGAGTTGAAGGTGGCCTTGATCTCTTAAGCCTTTTTGGACTTTCTTTTGGCCTTCCTGATCAAGTTCTTTCTTTTGGACTTGGTCATCCCAACATCTTTACTCTCCTCAAAGGGATGATTACCCTTCTTATAATGCTCTTCTTCACTCTTCTCAGAGCCATTCTTCACCATCTCCTCTTCATCCTCTTCAGTCAAGGGGTCTATGAGGGAAACTCATCTTCACAAGTTCCATACCTAGGAGATCTTACAGACAAGATTATGTGTGAGAGCTATCTCACTAGATCCCAGTCCCTGCTTATTTTGATAACAAACTTTTGCATGCGAGGATGAGGATATTATGTTCTTGAAGGTCTCTTCTTCGAGAACACATTGTTCTGCCTGGCTTTGCTGATCACAAGCTCAGCCTGGCATTCAGTTAACTTAGTTATGAGGTCTTTGATCTGAGTCCTGTAGTTTGTGTGCTCATGTTTAAGAGCTGAAATGGTTTCCTCTAAGTCATCTATCTTAAGTTTATAATCATTTTCAGCTCTTTTAAAATTAGCTTTTAAGATATTTAAGGATTCAAGATCAGATCTCATTTCTAAGTTATAGGCATTCAGGAGTATAAAGATGTCCAATATCATGGCTTCATCATGATCTGTCATGAGTGCTTGATTTGGAGATGCATCCTCTACCTGAAAGCTCCAATCAAAGCCTCCTTCTTCAATAGCAACTGCAGCTTGCTGCGTTGACTTCTTATTCTGGGGAGCTCTCTCAGTGTAACTTGTTCTGGCTTGTGTTTGGCCACTATTTGTCCTTGGTGCCTTACACTCCCTTGCAAATTGTCCCATCTAGTTACAGTTGTAACTCTTTACTTTGTTCCTATCCAGCCCAAATATTCCACTGGTTGCATTGCCTGGAAACTTCCTCCCTGTCCTCTTGTATAACTTCTTGGCTCTGTGAGTGAGAAGAGGTATCTGCTGAACTATCTCTATGTACTCTAGATCATCTGGATGGATACAGTCCAAGTCTTCAAGGGTGAAGAGAAAGTTCCTGTGATTTCATCAGTAGACACAAAGCATGAGAAAGCTTGTCTCTTGGAAAGAACTTCCTTGATGTAACTTTCTCTTGGAGTCTCTGGGAAGGTGATGAAAGGACCCTTTTATGAGTTGTCAGGGTAGCATATGAAAAGATGTTGTGGTTCAATGCCTTCCCTTTCAACCACATGAAGGCTGAACTCAGTTGATTGCTGGAGTTACTGGATGAGTTTTGCATATTCATCTCCATCTGTATCCACTGAGAATACCATACAAGTCTGTAAGAGTAAGATTCTTAAGGTTCTCAGTCCTCTTGATAACAACACAATAATGTGTCCATTTTCTTGGAAGACAGGACATAAACTTCCTTACAATGTCCCTGTTCTTAATAGTTACTCAAACATCCATTAGTGTATCCACAATCTCAACATACCTGAAGTATTGTTGAGTCATGGTCTCACCTACTTTAAAGATAAAGTTTTCAAACTGCTGCTTCAGGATATCCATCTATTCTCCTTTGCTTCTTTGGACCCCTCATACATAAGCTTCAGTGCTTCCCATAGTTCCTTGGCAGTTTTGCACTTCTTGAAGCCTCTGTAGATGGAGTTTGGGAGAGCAGTTTGAAGGGCTGTCATGGCTTTTGATCAATCTCTATTCTTTTTCTGTCTTCTTCAAATAATTAGCCACATCCTTTGGAATCATACCATCACCAGTAGTAGAAGCGGTGCTTGGTATGTAAGGTCCATTAATGATAGAGTCCCACATCCTGGAGTCTTGAGACTTGATGAAGCCTTCCATTCTTTGACACCAAGTATCAAAGTCTTCAGGAGTGATCAGTGGAGACTTTGTCATGTTCCAGTTTCCATATCAGCTTTAGTAATAGCTGCTATTTGAGTTGTTAGTATTTTATGTGAGTGAGGGATCTTAAGATGGTGAAATCTTATATCAAGAGCCTGGAATGCTCTGATACCAAATGCAGGACCGTAGAAGGGTATGCACTTACAACACAATAACACAATAAGGAGAGTTCTTTAGAACACTTAACAGATCAAATAGGGAACTGCTAACTTATGTGAAAGATGCTAAGAACACAAGTAAAATGAGACAGAACAAGATAGCTAACAACACAAGTATATGATTTTCAAGAATGCTGTATATTGCTTCTCAAGTTCTTTTACAAAGTGTTACAAAGCATTGATTCAAAGTTACAAGTACTTGAGATACTTTATACTACATCCTACAGCCGGCCATACTTTAAAAGCCAGCTGGATACACAAGACTAGACAACAACAAAATCTAATGTAGAGTCAAAAGGCAGATTGCCTTTTGACTAGTGACTATGACATGCCATAGCTCACATCCTAATATATTACAAAAAAGATAAAGTACATAAAGTAGAAAGCTCAGACCCAAGACCTAAATGTACATTTACCAAAAGCATGACCTTTTCACCAACTCATGTAAGTTGGTGACTAAAACAGAACCGTGCAGCGGAAAGGTGGTCCAGCTTTATGGTAAAGTACATCAGATAAAAGCATGTTCATAAAAGTCTTCGAAAGAAATCTGTCTTCACTCTTTGGCTTCGGAAGACTTTGTCTTTGAAGCTTTAGAAAACTTCACTTTTGGCTTCAGAAACTTTACACTTAGAATGTTTTTTCTAGTTCAAGGTGTAAAACTTCCGAAGCATTCTACTTTAGTTCTTGAGCATGCATGCAGAGAGACTTTGGATGTTTTGGCTGCATCAGACTTATAGGGATCCTTACAGAAAAGTAAAATGATAATCAGCTCAAAAAAATTAAAAAACTGAAATCTCTTTGAAGTATCATGAATAAAATAATTAAATCACCTAAACAAACTAAATTGTTATGTTGGTTTCTAAAAATCTGAGTTGACCTGATCCGAATTGACCCGGAAATCATGGCGTTGGCTTTCTAGAAATCCGAGTACCAAAAAAGAGTGGCCCCATAGGAAAAACATCCTGTTTCCGCCACTATTTATTCATGGTTTTAAAATTAATATGACACATTCTTTTATGCTATAGAGTTGACTCATCACCATTTGCGTTGGAAAGAAAGAATGATACTTCACCCAGTGAGGAAGCCTTTTTCATATCAAGCTTGTACATATCCCCTTTCCTAGGAGATCTAAGAAACACCAATTCTTGAGGAATTGTCAGGTTTGAGGATAATGCCCTCATGTTCTGTGAAAAGCATGTGGTGCTTTTGATCACAGAATTGAGAAACACTTAATAGATTGTGTTCAATCTGTTTGACAAAGTCTACTTTGTCAATTTTTAACTTACCATTGGATACACTACGTCTACCAAAAATGTATCCTCCGATTTCACCTCCAACTGAGCAGATGCTCTATCAAAATGTTGAAATTGTTGAAGAAGAGATTGTTCCCTATCATGTGCCTGGAGCATCCACTGTCCACAATCCATACATTTCCATTTTTATCATGTGGATGTCCCTACACATAAGTGAGAAGGTTAGTTACTATAGAAAGGGTTGGTCTTGGGTTCTTCTAATGTGGATAACGTAATTGAACCAAAATGTAAGCTTGGGGGTTCAATTGTGTTTGGGAAGAGGAAGTTTGGCTACAACATCTTTTCTGATCTTCCACTTTATCCTTTGGTTAACCAGCGGAGATGAGCTTGATGAAGCTTGAGTAGCATAGCTTTCTTCCGAGTCTTCTTTCTTTCCAGAAGAGGCTTTCACACCTTTTCTTCTGAACAGTCTTCTTTTCAGAAGGATTCAAAGGAACTTTCTTGTTCTTTGAAATTTTCTTTCACTTGTCTTTCGAAGCTATTTTCCTTTCGGAAGAATGAGTTTTCTTCCAAAAGCAGTTTGGCTTCGGAAGCAAGTTTTTCTCTTCTTAACATTGAACCATGTGATAAGGTCCAAATGTGAAACCCTTCTTGACTTCTTCTTTATAACATTATTTGCATAGTGGTGTGCTTATAGGATTGTAGTAACAATTTTTAGCCATGTGGTTGTGCAGACCCACATTATGCATTTGATGTTACTCTTCATGGGGTGGTGACTATTGTTTCTTGCATTTCTCAACAGTCTTCCCTTTCATTTCTGATCCTTCGGTTGGATAGGAGTGCTGGTACTACACTTTTCCTGGATCAGATTTGCCAACCACTTAAAATCTAGCTGAAATAATACACCCTTTTGCTTTAGGTCTATCTTCAGCTTGGACTCAACTACTTTCTTGGTAGTTTGTTTCTTCTAGCTTTGGTGGTTAGAGGTTGTTCATTATAGTGAGTGGATTTTTCTATCTGATCCTTTGTCAAAACAGCTGACATCTTCTTACAAAAATCCTAAGTGTTAACATCTATTACAACTGCTGAAAGAAAATAAAACTACTGAAACTACAACGACTGAGGAACAAACTCTTCAGTCGTTTTACAAGTACTGAAACTATAACAGTTGAAGAACAAGCTCTTCAGCTGTTGTACAAACTACTGAAATAGAAATTACAAACTACTGAAAGAAAAACATCACAACAACTGAAGACAACTTCTTCAGTTGTTGTGACAAAGTCTGAAGCTTCAGCACTTGGTCTTCAGACTTTGATCTTCAGATGATTCATCAGCTGATGACTTTAGTAGTTGTCATCAGCTGATGTCTTCAGTCTTTGTCTTCAGACTATGCATCATTGTTGATCTTCAGTTCTTCAGTTCTTCAGCTTTTGATCTTCAGCACTTGTCTTCAGTACTTGAAGTCTTCAGTACTTGTATTATTCAGTACTTCAGACTTCAGTACTTATCTTCAGCACTGGATCTTCAGCTGTTGTTCTTCAGATCTTTGATCTTCAGCTGTTGAATCTTCAGGCTTTGTCAAACTGCTGATGAGCTTTCAGCAGTTGTTGTGATGCCATGGGGACTTAGAGGTTTTTCTGATCTGGCTCATTGGTTCTTTTGGTCCAACAATCTCCCCCGAACCAATGCACCAAAACCTCTAAGTTTTTATTATCACACTTATTGATGGCAGGAAGATCTGGTCTTTTTCCTTCTTGATCAGCTAGAAGATGACCCAATTCAGCACTGGCCTGGGAAGAGTCTTAAGAATTGTTTTGGCATAGTATGGATGGGAACTCTGTTTTGGGGAATTGGACACAGAGCTGTTGTCCATCCATAAGACCTACTTCCCAACTATGAGCCTGTAGGATTCCTGGTGTAGGCTTCTAAAAACATTACTTGTTCCTCCATGGTAAGTACTTCAGCCTCACCATCAAAGAATCCCTCAGGCCCATAGAGCTCAGAGATGTATTTGGCCTGTTTACCATTTTTGAGCTCCACGTTTTTTGGCCTGTTTACTATTTTTGAGCTCCACAGTTGTTATGGCCCTATAGGCGAATTCATCTGGGTGATTACCCTCTAAGACAACTGAGCTCATCTCTCTGAAGTTTCTCAAACCTCTTGTAGACTAACCCCTTTTTAACCCACCCTGTTTTCCAACATCTTTTGTGGTGGGAGGTTAGCCTGATACGTTTTTCTTGAAATCTTCTATGATCTCCCAGGGTGATATTACAATGGCCAAGGAGATCTCTTCACTACGATCCTTTTCACTTGGCCATTGTATCTCTTTGGCATGTCTTTCTTCATAATTCTGTGAGACACCCTGGGATCAGGCCAATATTCACTTTGTCCTTTTGAAATTGGAATGTATGCCTTAAAGTGAATAGTCTCTGAGCTTGTTTCCTCATATTTACAATTGATGAGGAAGCAGCATAGGCTTTATCTACTTTTCTCAATAGCTCATCATCATGTAGCCTATGCTGCTGTTCTTCTTCAATCTTAACCTTCACAGTTTCCATCTGTGAGGCAGGAGTGATGGGCTTTGGTTTTGGCTTTGGTATAGATAGGACTGCAGAGAGAGGCAGCCTATCTTCTGCCTCATCCTCCTCTTCTTCTTCTTCTTGTAGCCTCAACACCCTTCTCTTCTTCTGCAAGGTGGATCATCGGCTGTAGGTTTTGATGGTGAAGGGGTTGGTTTTGGGGTTGTGTTTGGGTTGTGGTGTGGGAATGTCGGCAGGCCTTGCTAGTAACCTAGAGATAAGGGTGGGTTTGGTTTGTTTTACTAGCAGGGTCCTGTTCCTAGCACCGGCTTCAAGAGGCTCAGCGACCAGTCCCTTGGTAAATTCACCAGACAACATCTTGGCGGTTATAGCCAAGATTCTGTCCCTGGACCAAGCTTTGACATCTAGGACTGGCCTGCCCAGATACTTCGAAATGAATCTACTCATAGCCTCGAGTCTCTTTCTTTCCTCTTGGCTATAAGTAGACCATCGGTATTCTATTTCCTTCATCTCCATCTTCCTTAACTCCTGATCTAGCATGGCAGTGTCCTTATCAAAGCCTTGCCTGAACAGCTGATCAATGACAGAGTCCATTGATCGGCTATGCTCAGCATCAGCCTCCTTGATCAGGACTGCTAGATCAGTATCTTTGATCTCCTTCTCTCCCTCCTTCTCTCCTTTCTTCTTTTTATAGGTGACACTGAAATCTTTTTGGATTTCAGCCACCTTATCGTTCAGCTCTCTTCTCCTCTCCCCCCCCCCTTCCCCTAACAGTCTCCTCAGCCTTCTCCTCTCAATTACCTTCTCTCTCTTCCTACTCTATCTCCTCCTCTCCCCTCTTCCTCTTAGCTTGCACTGATATCCCCCCTTTTGGGGTGCATTGGTTGGGTTTGACTATCAGCAAGCGCTTTGGCTACATCAACCTCCACCATGGGTTGTATATGTGTGGGAAGCCTCTCATCATGGTTTTTATCACAATTTCTGTGATTATAGGTGATGAGAGGCAGGGATTTCTGGAGGATAGCAGGGTTTTGTTCCTGAGAACTAGTGCAGGTGCCATCTGTGGGTCAATGGTGGCAGATGGACTTCTATCCTGAGACATCTTGGCAAGCAGCTCTTTGAGTCTGCTTACCTCATCCTCTAGGATAGTGTTTTGTGCAACTACATCATAGAAGAAGCACAGGTCATCATCAGTTGAACTGAATCACCTGACCTCCTGACATTGTCAGGATATACATGCTCTGAGTGTGGCTCAGAAGTTGCATGTGACCCTTTGTATTGGTACTGGGGACTTCCAGCCTCCGGATTGGATCCATCATCGGTAGTTGCCTCTGGTGAGGTCTTATTGATGTTACCAGCTTCGTCCTGCTCATATGCTGATGCAGGAGAAGTGGCAGCCTCACCAGAATGTCCTATCTCCCTAGCCACACTGGGAGATGAGACATGTGATTCTCTGTGTTGTGGGCTCCCATCAACACTTTTGTCCACCCCCTCTTTGGTTGGAGTTTCCCTAGTTGTGATTGGTTTCTGGGGAGAGGGTGGAGTGTTCAGATGGGTCAACACTTTGGCTATTATTAGTGTAGGGCTTTGAGGGGCGGTTTCAGTGGGTGATGAGCTTGAAGCAGTATGCACATGGGGAGAGTGTGCTTTTCAATGGCAACCTCCTCAATTGAGAAAGGTTCCAGATTTGTGGCAGCCCCTTGAATGGTTGCATCAAGCTCTGTAGAGAGGATGCTTGTGCGGTTGTGGTAGGTGGAGTCGTGGTGGCTGCTGGGAGAATCTGACCAGCAGCCACATCCTGCGTTTGTGTTGCAGGGGCATCCTCAGGGACTCATTTCCCTGAGTAGCCTTTGTGGGTTTCTTTTTGGTTTGGGCTTGGTGGGGACTTTGGATTTGGAGGTGGAGGCTGTGGGTTCCTGCTGCGTGGGTTTTCGCAGCCGGGCAGCCTGTTTAAGTGTGTGGTCGGAGTTGTGCCTGGAGTATACCTCAGCTAAAACAGCCATGGCAGGGACCCCATGCCAACAAGTCCCTCAGCACTGAGCTGACTTTCGATGATGGCCATTATGAACCGAGGATACAAGATCCAACGGTTAGAAATGGGTTTTGTAGCCATATCCTTGATTTCCAAAAAGTTGATTTCAGTAAAGTTCAGGGTTGTTTGTCAGGATAGAATATAATACCTGTTGCCACCTTGTTGACATCTGGTCCCATGAAGATGTTTTGGGGGCCAGACACACATTCACCATGTGGAAGATGAGACGTTGGGGATCTGGGAAGTGTTTCTTCAACAAGGTGGAGGCTGAGAGGTCACCCTGATAGTGTTGGCTGTGAAAGATAGATCAAGGGCGCCTTTGGGGTAGTTGGTAGGGAAGGTGGCATCGTCCAGCTTTATGGTTTGTCGTAAAGTAGCTAGAGTGATAACCACGGGTGGTTGTTTACGGAGGACCGGAGAGAGACCTCGCCATCGATCTCTCCGGTTTGGACGGTGATGTTCGTCCAGAACTCCGATAGAGAGTCGGTGTAGATGGTGGGGTTTAGAAGAAATGCGTTTGGTATGGTGAGTTGTTCATTAGGTCGACGACATTGTCAAACTTTGACCAGAAAGGCGATTTGGTGAGGTGTGCGACACAGTTGTGTCGAGGTTTGAGTTGCATGGTCGCCATTAATGGTGTATGGGAAGGTTCAGAGGTTTGTTGAGAGTTAGGTCAAGTGAGAATGAAAAACTCTGAAGGGTGGGTTGGTATTTATAGGCTAAAAGAAAACGACTGAAGGTTGTGGTGTTAGTCATCAGTAGTTGTTAAAACTACTGATGACGTGGTTTTAACCTTCAGTAGTTGTAACATCTGAGGACTTGGTGTTAGTCTTCAGTAGTTGAAACTACTAAGACCTTTGTTTTGTCCTTCAGATGTTGTGAACGACTGAAGACCTGTCAGTCATCAGTAGTTATAAACTACTGAAGACAAGTCTTCAGACGATGTAACAACTGAAGACTTGGTGATAGTCATCAGTAGTTGTGAAACTACTGAAGACATGGTTTGCTTCAGTTGTTGAAACAACTGAGGACTTGGTGTTAGTCATCAGTAGTTGTAAAACTACTAAGACATGGTTTTGTCCTTCAGTTGTTTGGATATGAAACAGCAATTCAGTCATCAGCTGAAGAGTAAAGTTACTCATCAGCTGTTTCCGTCAATTCAGTTGTTTCATGCTAACCTCCACATTACTCATCAGCTCTTTGGCTGACTTTCAGATGTTTCATGGGCCTTCAGCTCTTGTGAATATTTCTTCCTCAGCTCTTGTGAACAGATGTTCATAAGTGCTGATAAAATTCTTCTAAGCTGGTAACAAATTGTCTTCATTACTTATGTATAAGATTACACATCAGTACTTGTGAACATAATTTGTTTTTCAGTACTTATTTGGTTGAAATTTACATCTAGGTGTAACTACATCAGTTGTTTTCATCAAATAATGTACTTCAGTACTTTGAAGCATTTTAGTCTTCAGTAGTTATGAAATCTGCTGAAGACTAACTTACTCATCAGTACTTATTTTTGACTTTTGCATACTAATGCTCATCAGTACTTGTGAACCGAGAGCATCAATATTAGTCAAATTATTCTAGCTGCAGCATTCCAAGCCTTAGTACCAGATTTTGAAATGTGGCACTATCTAAAGGCTTAGTAAATATGTCTGCAAGCTCATCAGCACTAGGCACAAACTTAGGATCAATCAGACCTTTCTCATAGCAATCCCTGATAAAATGATGTCTGATCTCTATATGTTTGGTCCTAGAGTGTTGGACTGGATTTTTAACAATACAAAGAGCTGAAGCACTATCCATTAATAATGGAGTCTTAGTCTCTGTAATGCCATAATCCAAAAGTTGGTTCTGAAGCCAAAGTACCTGAGATGTACAACTTGCAGCAGCAATGTACTCAGCTTCAGCAGTGGAAGTAGCAATTGATCTTTGTTTCTTACTCTGCCAAGAAACTAAACAATTGCCTAGGAATTGGCAACCACCAGAAGTGGATTTTCTGGTGACTTTGCATCCTGCATAGTCACTATCAGAGAAAGCAACTAGTTTGCAAGAATGCCCAGTTGAATACCAAAGACCTAGTGATTGGGTACCCTGCAGATATCTAAAGATCCTTTTGACTGCAATCAAATGGAATTCTTTAGGTGCAGCCTGAAATCTAGCACAAGCACATGTTGCAAACATGATGTCTGGTCTAGAAGCTGTGAGGTACATCAGGGACCCAATCATACATCTGTAAAGGGTTTCATCAACCGCTTTACCTTTCTGATCCACATCCAGTTGTGTGGTGCTGCTCATGGGAGTAGAACAGGGCTTACAGTTTTGTAAATCAAACTTATTCAACAAATCCTTTGTATACTTGGACTGATGAATGAAGGTTCCATCAGCCTTTTGTTTGATTTGCAACCCTAGAAAGAACTGTAATTCTCCCATAGCACTCATGTCAAATTTTTGCTTCATGAGCTTAGTAAATTCATCACACAACTGGGGATCAGAGGATGCAAAAATTATATCATCTACATAAATTTGAACAAGGAGCTTATGCTGTCCCACAGTCTTGATGAATAAGGTTTTATCAATGGTGCCTCTAGTGAACTTATTCTGTAGAAGAAAAGTTGAGAGTGTCTCATACCAGGCTCTAGGAGCTTGCTTCAGCCCATAGAGAGCCTTATCAAGCTTGTACACCAATCAGGATGTTTATTGTCCTCAAAGCCTGGTGGTTGACACACATAAACTTCTTCTTTTATTTTACCATATAAGAGGCACTTTTGACATCCATTTGATAGACCTTAAGACTGTGAAAGGCAGCATAAGCTAAGAACAGTCTGATTGCCTCCAGTCTGGCCACAGGTGCAAAGGTCTCATCATAATCGATGCCTTCCTCTTGTGCAAACCCCTAGACAACCAGCCTGGCCTTGTTCTTGACGATTTGGCCCTTCTCATCTGTTTTGTTCCTAAATACCCATTTGGTGCCTATTGCACACTTACCTTGGGGTAATGGAACAAGCTCCCACACTTGCTGTTTCTTGAACTGAAGAAGCTCAAGCTGCATAGCTTCCACCCATCCATTGTCTCTTAAGCAACATGATAGTTCTTTGGCTCTTACTGACTGATGAAGAGAGCATAGAAGCAGAAGTTGGACAGTTGACTCCTGGTTGAAACTCCAGCATTGATATCACCAATGATTTGAGATGTGGGGTGATTCTTCAGCTCTTGATAGACTATAATGTTTGTGCAAGTGTTTGTAGACCCATCAGCAGCAACAGATGGTGATGGAGATTCCTGAAACCATGTAGAGATGGCAGCTCAAATGAAGTAGAGCAAGCAGAAATCTCATCAGCATTTGTTGTGGATGGTTCTGCTGAGGCTATAGGAAATCAGGTCTAGTGGACTCAGGCAGGTTGTCACTAAACCTAAAAAGGTGAGTACTGGCATCTTCATCATCAGTACCACTAGGTGGAGAACTGTTGACAGGAGCAACAGCTGGAGGTTGATAAGGAACATATTGCAGTATGTCCAGATCAAACAACTCCACAGGGTTTTGTGGAATCTTGTCCTTTGGAGATTCATTGAACTTCACATGCAGAGTTTCTTCAACCATCTTTGTCCTACAGTTGAAAACTCTGTATGCCTTGCAAGTTGATGAATAACCAACAAAATACCCTGCATCCACCTTTGATGCAAACTTCTGGAGTGGATCTCTTGTGTTGAGAATGAAGCATGGACACCCAAAGGCTCTAAAGAAGGAAATCAAAGGGGCCAAATGATGAAGTACTCATAGGGAGTCTTCATCAACCTTTGATTCACCAAAGTTCTATTTTGCACATAGCAAACTGTGTTGACAGCTTCAGCCCAAAAGGTCAGTGGCAGCCCTGAGTCTGCCAGCATTGACCTTGCAGCCTCAATGAGAGTCCTGTTTTTCTCTCAACCACTCCATTCTGTTCAGGAGTTCTTGGAATACTGAACTGTCTTTTAATTCCGTTAGACAGGTAGAAGTCATCAAGTTTGTGGTTTCTAAACTCTGTTCCATTGTCACTCCTCACACACTTGACCTGCAGGGAATACTGCTTCTCCACAAATAACACAAAGTTCATGATAGACTTGGCAGCTTCATCCTTGGAGTGTAAGAAGAAAGTCCATACAAACCTGGAGTAATCATCCACAATTACCAGGCAGTATTTCTTCTTTGCCATGCTCATCACTCTGACAGGACCAAAGAGATCCGTGTGCAGGAGTTGCAAGCAGGCAGTGGACTTTGGTTCTTCTATTAAAGGGAATGAAACCTTGTGTTGTTTTCCCTTTAAGCAAGTAGTGCAGTTGTCTTCACACTTGAACTCCTTCAAAGGCAATCCTCTTACTAAACCATGGCTAGTCAGCTGATTCATGTTCTTGAGATTAACATGCCCGAGCCTTCTATGCCATAGAGTAGACTCTTGAGGAGAGGCCTTGGAGAATAGGCAAGGATGGCCTTTTAGATCTATTTTCTTGGAAAGATCTAAGGCATATACTCTTCCTGTCCTGTTGGCCTTCAGGAGAGTATATTCATCCAACACCTTGTCAATCAAACTCAGAACTTTGGATGACAGAATCCGACAGTTCTGGCTTGTGAAAAGGGCAACATGGCCTTTATCACACATTTGACTGACACTCAAGAGATTGTACTTGAGATTCTCCACATGGTTAACATCATCAAACTTTATTTCCCCATTGGAAACAAAGCCTTTTCCGATATGTAACCCTTTGCATCATTGCCAAAAGAGACAAATCCCTTCTTTCCTTGAGAGTAGTCATTAAGAAGAGATCTGCTTCCTGTCATGTGCATGGATCCTCCACTGTCTACATACCAGATGCTTCTTTGGCATGTTGAAGAACCCTGCAACATCATAACAAGTTAGTTAGTTTTGGAGACCCAAACCTTTTTGGTTTTGGCTCTGTTCTCATCAACAGATGTAACACTAACTGGTTTGTTATGTGTGACAGTTTGAGGTGAAGGAGATGGTGTAGAAGAGGAACCCTTTGGCTTGGATTTCCTTTTCTGTGGTTTCAACACAGGAGCATCTAGTTGGTTGACTCTTCCCATTAGATGCTGAACCATCATCACAAGTTGTGTCTGACTTTGTGATAAAGCTTTCAGCTCCTCAGACACAACAGTGGTTGCTGGTGATGGATTCCTGTGTTGCACCATCTTCTTTTGAGCAACCTCAGCTGTTGCCTGATTAACCCCATCCTTCTTTTTAGATTTCTTCTTTGCCTTGGGTTTTTAGGCTTTGATGTTGCTGGTACAAACTTGGTCTCAAACTCAGTTTTCATTTCATTCATTTGCTCTTTAATTTTCTCCTTTTGTTTGAGTTTGGAACCCCTTTTGTACCAACAATCATCAGTAAGATGATTGAACAAGCCACATATTTCACATGGCTTCTTCTTCATCTTTGGTTGATCATCTACTAAAGGGGATGAAACTGCTGAAGGCTTGTTCTTCAGTTGTTTGCTGTCAGTACTTGCAGTTTTCTTCTTTGCAGTACATGCTTTCCTGACATCCTCTTTAGTAGTCTTCAAACCCTTTCTACTGACAGTTTTCTTCTCTTCAGTACTGACAGTGGTTGGGGTTTGAACTTCAGATGTTATCCCTTGCTCTCTAGTACTTTCAGTACTTCTAGAGACAACACCAAAGTTGATCAACCTTTTGGTCATGTGACATTCAGCATTTGAACCATCAGCTGTTTTAGCATCAGCTGATTGGTTTTGTGAGAAATGAATGCTGACTTCTACTTCTGATGATGCTGTATCAGATAGTAGGTCACATGATGAGAAGGATTGGTTATTGCTCTCTCCATCAGATTCTACCTCTGCTCTGGAAGTGTAATCTGTTGGAGGAGCAGTATGATTATAACCAATACCAAACTTCACATTGGAAGCTGATTGCTTACTCAGAAGCATCTCAAAACCCTTGCAAGATTGTACCCATCTATCACACTCTACTTGGGTAACTGCAAGTGTTTCTTTGAGGTCTTTATACTTTTCTAAAAGTACCTCTTCCCTAGCCTTATCATCAATGATTTGGCATTTTAGTTTGTAAATCTCATCATCTTTACCTTAAGCACAGACTCAAACTCAGCTTTTCTTTTGGAAATTGTTTGTTCTAGCTCAATGTTCTTAAATTAAAGCTACATTTGCTTCTCTAATAGAGGCAAATGCTGCTATGCATGTTTCAGAACATAAATTGGCCTTTGCCTCAGATGATACCTGTGATACCTGTGATGAAGAGGCACTTGAGGATGATCCATCAGAAGACTCCAGAGCCATGAGAGCTAGATTTCCAAAAGGGTTGTCACCACCATGTTGACCAGCACCTGAGAGCAGTTGTTCATTACCAGACATGTCATCCGGTAAACTGCTCCAGTCAACAACTCCTGGGGTGAAGAAGCTGTGTTGTTGAGGTTGAGGAGGTTGATGAGATTGGGATGGTTGAGGCTCAGGAAGAGCATGTGGTTGAGGAGCAATAGGTGCATGAACTTGACTGGGTTGTGGCATGTAGTAGCAGGGATATGAATATGGCATTGACCCCTGAGGAACAAAATATGCAGGGGATGGTGATGGTGAATGATGACCAGAATTGACAGGATGTTGCCCTCTGCTTTGTTGACTATTGTTAGGAAAAGTCAAAAAGGGTGCAGAAGAGTTAGATCCAGGTGATCTACACTCTCTTGCAAAGTGTCCAAGCCTGTGGCATTTGTGACACCTCAACTTACTCTTGTCAAACCAACTTTGGTTTTGCCAGAGAGTCCTGGGAATTTTCTTCCAGTTCTTTTGTAGAACTTCTGAGACCGGATATTAATCAAGGCCATTTGGCTCAGAATATCCATCTCTTCTAAGTCATCATCAGCAATTCCTCTCAGATCATCCATGATGAAGCATAGATTGTCACTACTACAGCCACCAGTCTGACTATCAACACTCATAAAAGCTGGATCAGAAGTGTTTGAAGAGAAATCAATATGCTCATCATATTGGCACTCAGATGCAGCATATTCTGACTCATGACCGACCAAGGCAGTGTTCCCTGGTACAAAGTCTTCAGTGAGATTGCCAATGAAGCCAGCTTCCTTTTCTGCTCAATCTCTCTTTCAAATGTCAGCAGTTTCCCATGAAGTTGGGTGAGAGATAAGCTATCCAGATTTACACTGGAGCGTAGGACAATTGTGTATGTGTCCCATCTCTCAGGCAGTGATCTGAGGAATCTGTGGTTCATCTGACTTTTGGTGTATTCATGTTTAACCAGTTTCAGCTCAGAGATTAACATGAAAACCTCTCAAACTGTTGAGTCAGAGTCTCACCCTTTCTATGAGCAAATGTCTCATACTGTTGGGCGAGGATTTCCCTATTGTTTGCTAGAACCTCATCAGTGCCACCGAATTGTTCTTTCAGTGCATTCCATAGGTCATAAGCAGTTTCATGATGCATCAGCCAGAATAGATTTCATTGGGAATTGCCATGGCCAGAATTCCTTGGGCTTTTGCATCAATCTCAAACAACTTCTTATCCTCATCAGAGTATTGCTCCTTCTTCTTCGGAACCAATTTGTTTGTTTCCGGATCATTCACCATAGGCTCATGTGGACCATGTACCACAGATGTCCAACAACCTGAGCTATTGACAGACAGGTGATGGAGCATCCTTTTTTGCCATATGTTATACTCATTCCTAACCAGCATCGGAGGCTTGGTTGAGGAACCAGTATTGTGAGGGTCATTAGGAGTAGTCATTTTTAGAAATTCAGACAAGTTCAAGTAAAACAAGACAAATTTAGCTCAAAAACCATGAGAACCTCAAGTTTAAAGGCCAGAAGCAGCAGAAAACTCAATCTCTATAACTAATTCTTGCAAATTGCTAATTCGATCAAATGTAGATAGCAATAGAGCAGTTTCAATGATCAATAGTTAAATCGATCAATGATTAACCGGCTCTGATACCATTTGAAAGGATCTCAGCCTCTAGTTTGATCAATTAGGTTGTATTCGCAGCGGATTTAGCTCGAGAATTAAACAAATATGCAAGAACACAAAAGATATTGCATGTAACAGTAAAAGTTATAGAGAGAGAGAGCAATTCTGGAAAAAGGTGTTTTCTATTAGATCACACGCTTCGGCACCGTTTACAATTAGGTCACCTCCTTTTATAGGAGAAATGACCTATGCTGACGTCACTTGATAGTGACATCAAACGGTTATTAACAAACTACTGATGTTAACACAAACTACTGAAGATGTCAAAACAGCTGACATCTTTTACAAAAATCCTAAGTGTTAACATCTATTAAAACTGCTGAAAGAAAATAAAACTACTGAAACTACAACGACTGAAGAACAACTCTTCAGTCGTTTTACAAGTACTGAAACTATAACAGCTGAAGAACAAGCTCTTCAGCTGTGTACAAACTACTGAAAATAGAAATTACAAACTACTGAAAGAAAAACATCACAACAACTGAAGACAACTTCTTCAGCTGTTGTGACAAAGTCTGAAGCTTCAGCACTTGGTCTTCAACTTTGATCTTCAGATGATTCATCAGCTGATGACTTCAGTAGTTGTCATCAGCTGATGTCTTCAGTCTTTGTCTTCAGACTATGCATCAGTTGTTGATCTTCAGTTCTTCAGCTTTTGATCTTCAGCACTTGTCTTCAGTACTTGAAGTCTTCAGTACTTGTATTATTCAGTACTTCAGACTTCAGTACTTATCTTCAGCACTTGGATCTTCAGCTGTTGTTCTTCAGGTCTTTGATCTTCAGCTGTTGAGTCTTCAGGCTTTGTCAAACTGCTGATGAAGCTTTCAGCAGTTGTTGTGATGCCATGTGGGACTTAGAGGTTTTTCTGATCTGGCTCATTGGTTCTTTTGGTCCAACATCCTTCCTTGTAATGGTCTTTATATTTGCATCATTCTTCTTCTCATAAGATAGAGGGTAGCAGATGGAACCCCTTGCTCTTCGGTACCACATCTTGGTTGTCTAATAGACTCATAAGAATATGGTGGAGCAATTTCATTGGTTTCCAACCAACCTTGTTTTGATAACATATCTTTGAGTGAGAGGATGATGCAAGCATGGTTTCGAAGTTATGCTCTTCAATAACATACTTCTTTGCTTAGCTTCAGCTATGACTAGCTGGATTGAGCCTCGATTAACTTGGAAATTAAATCTTTAATTTGAGTCCTAAAATTGGGTTGTTCATGCTTAAAGAAGGACACAATTTTCTCTAACTCATCAATTTTCATTTTATAGTCATATTCAGCCATTTTAAATCAGATTTTAAGATATTTAAGGACTCAATATAAGATTTGATTTCCATGTTATAGTCCTGATACAGTTTGACTTTAGCAATACAAGCTGGAGTGCAAAGATGTTCATATACCTTGCTGTCATCAGTTCTAGCCATGAGTGCTTGAGCAGAGTGAAAGGATCTCAGCATCTAGTTTGATCAATTAGATTGGATTTGCAGCGGAATTAGTACATGAATTAACAAATTCAATCAAGAACACAAGAGATTTATCAATGAAACAGTACGGTTATAGAATAAGAGAGAGTTTCTGCTCAAAGGATGTATTTCATTCAATATAAGCTTCAGCAATATTACAATTAGGTCATCTTTCCTTTATAGGGAAAGATGACGTCAGCTGATGTCACTTGACAGTGACATCTAATGTTATTATAACAAACTATGAAAGTTAACACAAATACTGAAGATGTCAAACAGCTGACATCTTCTTACAAAAATACTATGTTAACTATCACTACAACTACTGATAAGAAACTACTGAAACTACAACGACTGAAGAACATGCTCTTCAGTAGTTTTACAAGTACTGAAAAAGAAAGAAACTACTGAAAAGAAAAGACTAAAAGGAAACCATAACAACAACTGAAGAATACTTCTTCAGCTGTTGTGACAAAGTCTAAAGGCTTTCAGTACTTGGACTTCAACTTGAACTTCAGTTGTTGTCATCAGCTGATGTCTTCAGTTGTTGTCATCAGCTGATGTCTTCAGTCTTTGTCTTCAGTCTTTGTACTTGAGCTGTTGATCTTCATACTTTAGTCTTCAGCTGTTGAAGTCTTCAGTCTTTGTCAACAGCTGATGAGGCCTTCAGCAGTTGTTGTGATGTCTTGTGGGACTTAAAGGTTTTTCTGATCTGGCTCATTGGTTCTTTTGGTCCAACAACTCCCCCTGAACCAATGCAGCCAAAACCTTTAAGCTTATTGAAGTGTCCCACTTATTAAGGCAGAAAGATTGGTCTTTTGTCTTCTAGATCAGTTCAGAAGTGATCCCTTGTCAGCACAGGCCTGGGAAGAAGTCTCAAGAATCTGATTGGCAAAGGATGGATGGGAACTCTGTCTTGGGAACTGGACACAGAGCTGTTACCCTCTCCATGAGATCTACTTCCCAACTATGAGCCTATATGATTCTCTGGTGTAGGCTTCCAAAAATACAATCTGTTCCTCCATGGTTAGCTCTTCAGCCTCACCTTCAAAGAATCCTTCTGCCCATAGAACTCAGACAGGTATTTGACCTGTTTTCCAGTTTTGAGCTCCACTGTTGTGATCTCTCTGTAAGCAAACTCATCCGGGTGATTACCCTCAAGTAACAGTTGGAGCTCATCCTTCCTGATTTCATCAAGCCTTTATACACCAGCCCCTTTTTCACTATTCTTTTTTCCAGCATCTTTTGTGGGGGCATATTAGATGTATAGGCCTTCTTGAAACCTTCAAGGATCTCCCAGGGTGATATTACAATGGCAAGTGTGATCACTGCATCTACAATCCTTTTCACTTGCCTATTATATCTCTGAGGGATGTCTTTCTTCTGGATCCTATGAGACACCCTGGGATCAGGCCAAATCCTCACTCTCTCTTTCTGATACTGAAATGTCTGCCTGAGAGTGTACAGCCTCTGAGCATGTTTCCTCATGCTTATGATTGATGAGGAGGCTGCATATGCTTTGTCTACCCTCTTAACAATTCCTCATCATGATGTTTGTGAAGCTCTTCTTCTTCTAGCTTCACTTTCACAGTCTGTCTTTGAAGCTCAGGAGTGATTGTTGAAGGGAGACTTTTGGCCTTAGGCAATGTAAGTACAGCTAAGATAGGCAGCCTATCTTCTTCCTCATCATCATCTTCTTCTTCATCTTCAAGCCTCAACACCCTTCTCTTCCTCTTCAAGGTGCATCATCGGCTATTGGTTTTGTGGGTGAGGGAGTTGTTTTTGGGTTGTGGTAGTGGTTGTTTTGGTGTGGGAAATTTTGGTAGGCTGTTCTAGCAGTTTGGATGTGAGTGAGGCTTTGGTTTGCTTGGCTAGAGCAGTCCTGTTCCCAGCACCGACTTTACTCAGGGCTTCTATGACCAGCCCCTTGGTAAATTCCTCAGAACGAACAGATCTTGGTGTGGTTATTGCCAAGATGCTGTCCCTGATCCATGACTTGATCTCCAGGACTGATCTCCTAAGATAATTCGAAAGTGAACCTTGCCATAGCCTCAAGACTCTCCTTCTCTTCTTGGCTATAGCAAGTTCATCGGTTTTCTATCTCTTGTACCTCTAACTTCTGGATCTTTGAGTCAAGTTGTTTAGTGTCAAAACCTTGCCTAAACAACAGATCAATGATGTTATCCATTGATCGGCTGTGTTGGGCATCAACTTCCTTTATCAGCTCATCCAACTTCTTCTCAGACTCCTTTTCTCTTTTCTTCTTCTTGTATGTGACATGAAAGTCTTTTGCCCTTTCAGTCACTTTCTCCATGCAGTTCCCTTCTCAACTCCTTCTTCTTCTCAGTCTCCACAACCAACTCCATCTCAGTTTCTACCTCCTTCTCAACTTCTTTCTCTTTCACCTCCTCAATCCTCTTTCTCTTGATGACTTTCACTGACTGAGTCTCCCCCTTTTTGGTTGCATTGGTTGCAAGGGTTTGACTGTCAGAAGCCTCTTCGCCAAAACATCCTCCACCAGGGGTTGTATAACAGAGGGAAGCCTATCATCAAGGGTTTTCATCACAATGTCAGTGATAATGGGTATGATGAGAGGCAGGGAGTTTTGAAAGATAGCAGCTATTTGCTCAGGGGGGTTCTGACCCTGAGAAATAGTGCCAGAATCTGAGGCTGGTGGTCGAGATTTTAGGAGTGGCTCGGTGTTTGTGAGACCTTCAGATGAAGGTGCCATCTGTTGGGTTATTTTGGTGGCAGATGGACTTGATTCTTGAGAGAGTTGGGCAAGTAGCTCTTTTAATTTACTTACCTCCTCCTCAAGAATAGTGTTCTGGGCTAGAACATCATAAAAGAAGCCCAGGTCATCATCAGTGTTAACTGAATCGCCTGACCTCCTGATTGGATTAGGATGTACATGTGCTGAGTGTGGCTCAGTGATCACATATGCCCCTTGTTCTTGGTACTGGGGACTTCCTGCCTCAGGACTAGAACCTTCATCGGCAGTTGCCTCTGGTGAGGACTTAGATATGTTACCAGCTTCATCCTATTCATTTGCTGAATCAGGGGAATTGGCAGCCTCACCAGATGTTCTTATCTTCTCTGCCACATTAGGAGATTGAACATGGTAATCCCTGTGCTGGGGGTTCTCAGCAACACTTGTGTCCTCCCTCTCATTGGTTGGGGTTTGCCCAGTTGTTATAGGTTCCTGGGGAGAGGGTGGAGTGTTGAGCTGAGTCAGCATTTTTGCAATAATAAGGTTGGACTTTGAGGGGCGGTTGAATTGGAAGATTGGGGTGAAGCAGTTTGCACCTGGGGAGATTGGTGTTCTTCAATGGCAACCTCCTCAAGTGAGAAAGGTTCCAGATGTGTGGGTGCCCCTATATGGTTGCTTCAGGCTCCTGTTGAGAGGATGCCTGAGCGGTTGAGGTTGGTGGAGTCCTTGTATCTACTGGGGGATTAATGCCAGTAGATATATCCTGCCTTTGCTCAGGATAGAGAATAGTAGCTGCTGCCACCTGGAGGACATTTGGTCCCATGAAGAGGTTTTTAGGGCTAAGCAGACATTCACCATGTGGAATATAAGGCGTTCCGTGTCATGGAAATGCTTCTTTAGGATGGTAGAAGCACTGAGGTTACCCTGGTATCCATGGTGGGCAAAGGATAGATTAGTGGTGCCCTTTGGATATCCAGTAGGGAAGGTGGCATCATCCAGTTTTAGGGTTTGGTGAAGGATTGTCGGAGTGATGACCACCTTATGGTTGTTGACGAACGAATGGAGAGAGACCTCGGCATCATTCTCTCCAGTGAGGGAGACGTTCGTCCAGAACTGATGAAGAGATTCGGCATATATTGTTGGATTTAGGAGAAAGGCCGTTTGGTATTGGGAGTCGACCATAAGATATATGGCTTTGTCGAACTTGGTCCAGAATGGTGATTTGGTAAGGTAGGCAACACAATTGTGTCTAGGTTTGAGCTGCATGGTCGCCATTAATGTTAGGAGAGAGGTTTCAGAGATTTTGAACGTTAGGTTATGAGAGAATGACAAATTCTGAAGTTAGGGTTAGGTATTTATAATGATTATGAAACAGCTGAAAGGAATGACTGAAGGGTTTGGTGTTAGTCATCAGTTGTGTGAAACGACTGATGACATGGTTTTAACCTTCAGAGGTTGCAACCGACTGAAAGCTTGGTGTTAGTCATTAGTAGTTGTAAACTACTGAAGACATAGTTTTGCTTTAAGAGGTTGTAAACGACTGAAGCTTGGTGTTAGTCATCAGTAGTTGTAAACTACTGAAGACATGGTTTTGCTTTCAGAGGTTGGAAACGACTGAAGACTAGTGTTTAATCATCAGTAGTTGAGAACTACTGAAGATATGGTGTTCATCTTCAGACGTTGTAAACAACTGAAGACTTGGTGTTAGTCATCAGTAGTTGTAAACTACTGAAGACATGGTTTTTGCTTCAGTTGTTGTAAACAACTGAGAACTTGGTGTTAGTCATCAGTAGTTGTAAAAACTACTGAAGACATTGTTTTCTCCTTTAGTTGTTTGGATATAAAACAGCAGATTTGAAATCAGCTGAAGAGTAAAATTTACTCATCAGCTGTTGTCGTCAATTCAGTTGTTTCATTCTGACCTCAACATTTACTCATCAGACTTTGTCTGAATTTCAGATATTTCATTGGCCTTCAGCTCTTGTGAATATTTATTCTTCAGAGCTTGTGAACAAATATTGTCTTCAGTACTTATGTGTAAAATTACTTATCAGTACTTGTGGACAAAATTTGTTCTTCAACACTTATTTGTGAAATCTAGGCATCAGTAGTTATAACCACATCAGTAATTGTAACTACATCAGCTGTTTTCAACAAATAATGCACTTCAGTACTTTCAAGTATGTTAGTCTTCAGTAGTTATGAAAAATGCCGAAGACTAAATAACTCATCAGTACTTATTTGACTTTTGTAACTAATGCTTATCAGTACTTGGCTGATCAGCACTAGTATCAGTCAATTTATTCCAGCTGCAGCATACCAAGCCTTAGCACCAGATTTTGAAAAGTGGCACTATCTAAAGGCTTAGTAAATATATCTGCAAGCTCATCAGCACTAGGCACAAATTTTGGATCAATCAGACCTTTTTCATAGCAATCCCTAATAAAATGATGTCTGATCTCAATATGTTTGGTCCTAGAATGCTGGACTGGATTCTTAACAATACAAAGAGCTGAAGCACTATCCATTAGTAATGGAGTCTTAGTCTCTGTAATGCCATAATCCAATAATTGATTCTGAAGCCAGAGTACCTGGGATGTACAACTTGTAGCAGCAATGTACTCAGCTTCAGCAGTGGATGTAGCAATTGATGTTTGTTTCTTACTCTGCCAAGAAACTAAACATTGCCTAGGAATTGGCATCCTCCAGAAGTTGATTTTCTAGTCACTTTGCATCCTGCATAGTCATATTAGAAAAAGCAACTAATTTGCAAGAATGCCTAGTGGAATACCAAAGTCCTTGAGATTGAGTACCTTGCAAGTATCTAAAGATCCTTTTGACTGCAATCAAATGAGATTCTTTAGGTGCAGCCTGAAATCTAGCACAGACACATGTTGCAAACATAATGTCTGGTCTAAGAGTTGTAAGGAACATCAAGGACCCAATCATACATCTGTAAAGGATTTCATCAACCGCTTTACCTTTCTGATCAATATCCAGTTATGTGGTGCTGCTTATGGGAGTAAACAGGGCTTACAGTTTTGTAAATCAAACTTATTCAAAAGATCTTTTGTATATTTGGACTGATGAATGAAGGTTCCATCAGTCTTTTGTTTGATTTGCAAACCCAGAAAGAACTGTAATTCTCCTATGGCACTCATTTCAAACTTCTTTTGCATTAAGTTTGTAAATTCATCACACAACTGTGGATCAGAGGATGCAAAAAAATATCATCAACATAAATCTGAACAAGTAGCTTATGCTGTCCCACTTTCTTTATGAATAAAGTTTTATCAATGGAGCCTCTAGTGAAATTATTTTGTAGAAGAAAATTTGATAATGTTTCATACCAGGCTCTAGGAGCTTGTTTCAACCCATAAAGAGCCTTATCAAACTTATACACCCAATCAGGATGTTTATTGTCCTCAAAGCCTGGTGGTTGACACACATAAACTTCCTCTTTTATTTTACCATATAAAAAAGCACTTTTGACATCCATTTGAAAAACTTTAAGATTGTGAAAGGCAGCATAGGCTAAGAACAATCTAATTGCCTCCAGTCTGGCTACAGGGGCAAAGGTTT
Source organism: Flaveria linearis (assembly GCA_024085815.1). Classification (NCBI taxonomy): domain Eukaryota; kingdom Viridiplantae; phylum Streptophyta; class Magnoliopsida; order Asterales; family Asteraceae; genus Flaveria; species Flaveria linearis. The sequence continues at coordinate 20,799,433 of CM044018.1, forward strand.
TTATAATCAATACCTTCTTCTTGTGCAAACCCCTGTACAACCAGTCTGGCCTGGTTCTTAACAATTTGGCCCTTTTCATCTGTTTTATTCCTAAACACCCATTTAGTGCCTATTGCACACTTACCTTGGGGTAAAGGAACAAGCTCCCACACTTGCTGCTTTTTGAACTGAAGAAGCTCAAGCTGCATTGCTTCAACCCATCCATTGTCTCTTAGTGCAACATGGTAGTTCTTTGGCTCTTGCTGACTGATGAAGAGAGTATAGAAGTAGAAATTAGACAATTGACTTCTGGTTGAGACTCCAGCATTGATATCACCAATGATTTGAGACATTGGGTGATCCTTCAGTTCTTGATAAACAATGAGGTCTGTGCAAGTGTTGGTAGGACCTTCAGCAGCAACAGATGTTGATGAAGATTCTTGAAACCATGTTGGTGATGGCAACTCAAATGAAGTTGAGGATGCAGAAATCTCATCAGCATTTGTTATGGATGGAGCTGCTGAAGCTACAGGAGCATCAGGTTTAGATGACTCAGGCAGATGGTCACTAAACCTGAACAGGTGAGTATTGGCTACATCATCATCAGTACCACCAGGTGGAGAACTATTGACAGGAGCAACAGCTGGAGCCTGATAAGGAACATATTGCAGTATGTCCAAATCAAATAACTCCACAGGGTTTGTGGAATCTTGTCGTTTGGAGATTCATTAAACTTTACATGCAAAGTCTTCAACTATCTTTGTACTGCAGTTGAAAACACTATATGCCTTGCAAGTTGATGAATAACCAATAAAATACCCTGCATCCACCTTTGATTCAAACTTCTGGAGTGGATTGCTTGTGTTGAGAATATAACATGGACACCCAAATGCTCTAAAGAATGAAATCAAAGGGGCCAAATGATGTAGTACTTCATAAGGAGTCTTCATCAACCTTTGATTCACTAACACTTTATTGTGCATATAGCAAGCTGTGTTGACAGCTTCAGCCCAAAAGGTCAGTGGCAATCCTGAATCAGCCAACATTGAACTTGCAGCTTCAATAAGGGTCCTGTTCTTTCTCTCCACCACTCCATTTTGTTTAGGAGTTCTGGGAATGCTAAACTGCCTCTTAATTCCCTTTGACAAGTAAAAGTCATCAAGTGTGTGATTTCTAAATTCTGTGCCATTATCACTCCTCACACACTTGAATGGAAGGGAATACTGCTTCTCCACATATAACGCAAAGTTCATAATAGCTTTTGCAGCTTCATCTTTGGAATGCAAGAAGAAAGTCCATACAAATCTGGAATAATCATCCACAATTACCAGACAGTAGTTCTTCTTTGCCATGCTCATCACTCTGACAGGACCAAAAAGATCCATATACAGTAATTGCAAGCAGGCAGTGGACTTTGGCTCTTCTATTGGAGGGAATGAAACTTTGTGTTGCTTTCCCTTTAAACAAGCAGTGCAATTGTCTTCACATTTGAACTCCTTCATAGGCAACCCTCTTACTAAACCATGATGTATCAACTGGTTCATGTTTTTGAGATTCACATGACCCAGCCTTCTATGCCATAGAGTAGATTCTTAAGGAGAAGCCTTGGAGAATAGGCAAGGATGACCTTTTAGATCAATTTTCTTGGAAAGATCTAAGGTATATACTCTTCCTGTCCTGTTGGCCTTCAGGAGAGTATGATCATCCAACACCTTATCAATCAAACTCAGAACTTTAGATGACAGAATCCTGCAGTTCTGACTGGTGAAAAGAGCAACATGGCCTTTATCACACATTTGACTGACACTCAAGAGGTTGTACTTGAGATTCTCCACATGGTTAATATCATCAAACCTTATTTCCCCATTAGAAACAAAGCCTTTGCCGATGATGTAACCCTTAGCATCATTGCCAAAAGAGACAAACCCCTTCTTTCCTTGAGAGTAGTCATTAAGAAGAGAGCTGCTCCCTGTCATATGCATGGATCCTCCACTGTCTACATACCAGATGCTTCTTTGGCATGCTAAAGAACCCTACAATCATCACAACAAATTAGTTAGGTTTTGAGACCCAAATCTTTTTGGTTTTGGGTCTATTCTCATCAACAGATGGTAAACTAACTGGTTTGTTATGAATAACAGCCTAAGGTGATGGAGATGGTGTAGAAGAGGAATCCTTTGGCTTGGATTTCCTTTTCTGTGGTTTCAGCACAGGAGTATCTAATTGGTTAACTCTCCCCAATAGATGTTGAACCATCATAACAAGTTGTGTTTGATTTTGTGATAAAGCTTTCAGCTCATCAGACACATTAGTACTTGAGTTTGATGGATTCCTGTGTTGTACCATCTTCATTTGAGCAACCTTAGTTGTTGCCTGATTAACCCCTTCCTTTTTGGATTTCTTTTTGGACTTTAGGGTTACAGGTTTTGATGTTGCTGGTACAAACTTGGTCTCAAGCTCAGTTTTCATATTGTCCATTTCTTTTTAATGTTCTCATTGTGTTTGAGTTTGGAACCCCTTTTATACCAGCAATCATCAGTAAGATGATTGAATAAGCCACATATTTCACATGGCTTTTTCTTCATCTTTAGTCGATCATCTGCTGAAGAAGATGAAACTACTGAAGACTTGTTCTTCAGTAGTTTTCTATCAGTACTTGTAGTTTTCTTCCTTGCAGTACTTGCTTTCCTGATATCTTCTTCAATAGTTTTCCCACCCTTTCTACTTGCAGTTTTCTTCCCTTTAGTACTTGCAGTAGTTTGGTTTTGTTCTTCAGGTGTTATAACTTGCTCTTCATTACTTTCAGTACTTTGTGAGATAACACCTGAAGTGATCAACTTTTTGATCATGTGAGTGTCAGCATTTGAACCATCAATATCAGCTGATTGGTTCTGTGAGGAATTAATGCTAACTTCAACCTCTGATGGTGCTGTATCAGATAGTAAATCACATGATGAGAAGGATTGGTTATTGCTTTCTCCTTCAAATTCTACTTCTGCTCTGGGAGTAAAATCTTTAGGAGGAGCAGTGTGATTGTAACCAATGCCAAACTTCATATTGGAAGCTGATTGCTTGCTGAGAAGCATTTCAAAATCCTTGCAGGATTGTACCCAGCTATCACACTCTACCTGGGTAGCTGCAAGTGTTTCCCTGAGGTCTCTATACTTCTCTAGAAGTACCTCTTCCCTAGCCTTATCATCAGTGATTTGGCATTTAAGTTTATAAATCTCATCATTCTTATCATTAAGCACAGACTCAAATTCAGCTTTTCTTTTGGAAATTGTTTGCTCTAGCTCAAGGTTTTTGGTAATTAAAGCTACATTTGCTTCTCTAATAGATGCAAATGTGGCTATGCATGATTCAGAACATAACTTGGCTTTGGCCTCAAAGGATACATGTGATACATGTGATATGGAGGCATTGGAGGATGAGCTATCAGCATACTCCAGGGCCATGAGAGCAAGGTTTCCAAAAGGATTGTCACCACCATGTTGACCAGCACCGGGAAACAGTTGTTCATGACCAGACATATCATTTGGTAAACTGCTCCAGTCAACAACTCCTGGGGTGAAAAAGCTGAGTTGTTGAGGTTAAGATTGTTAATGAGATTGGGAGGGTTGAGGCTCAGGAAGAGCATGTGGTTGTTGAGCAATGGGTGCTTGAACTTGACTAGTCTGTGGCATGTAGAAGCAGGGTAAGGATATGGCATATGACCTTAAGGGACAAAATATGCAGGTGATGACTGAGCTTGTGACGGATGACCAGAACTGGTAGAATGTTGCCTTTGTTCTGTGAGCTATTCCTTGGGAAAGTCACAAAGGGTGCAGATGAGTTAGATCCAGATGATCTACACTCTCTAAAAAAGTGTCCAAGCCTATGGCACTTGTGACACCTCAACTTTCTCTTGTCAAAACCGACTTTGGTTTTGCCAGAGAATCCAGGGAATTTCCTACCAGTTCTTTTGTTGAACTTTTCAGATCTGATATTGATCATTGCCATTTGGCTCAAAATATTCATCTCTTCCAGATCATCATCTGGAATGCCCTTCAGATCCTCCATCAGAAAGCACAAGTTATCACTGCTACCACCTGAACTACCATCAACTCCAACAAAAGCATGTTCAGTATTAGTAGAGAAATCAATATGCTCATCATAGGCACTATCTGATGTAGCATATTCTGACTCCTGACCTATTAGTGCAGTATTGCCTGATACAAAGTCATCAGTGAGCTTACCAGATGATGACAACTTCCTTTTCTGTTCTATCTCTCTTTCAAATGTAAGTAGTTTCCTATGAAGTTGGGTAAGAGATAGAGTGCTCAGATTTGCACTAGAGCGTAGGACAATAGTGTATGTGTCCCATCTCTCAGGCAGGGATCTGAGGAATCGGTTTTTTCATCTGGCTGTTTGAATACTCTTGTTTAACCATTTTCAGCTCAGAAATCAAACATGAGAATCGCTCAAACTGTTGAGTGAGAGTCTCACCCTTCCAATGAGAGAATGTCTCATATTGTTGGGCAAGGATTTCCCTAGTGTTTGCTAAGACCTCATCAGTTCCTCTGAATTGTTCCTTCAGAGCAACCCAGATATCATGAGCAGTTTCATGATGCATAAGCCCTGAATAGATTTCATTAGGCACTGCCATGGCTAGAATTCCATGGGCTTTAGCATCAATTTCGAACAGCTTTAGATCTTCGTCCGAATATTGATTAGGTTTCTTCGGAACCTTCTCATTTGATTCAGGCACGCTCACCATAGGCTTGTATGGTCAATGCACCACTGATTTCCAACAACCAGCGCTGATGATAGATAGATGATGGAGCATACGTCGTTGCCATATGTTATACTCACTCCTAACAAGCATTGGAGGCTTTGTTGAGGAGCCAGTATTGTGAGGATCATTTGTTGGTGTCGCCATTTCAGAATTCAGACAAATTCAAGGTAAACTAAACAAATCTAGCTCAAAACCACTTAGAACCTCAAATTGAATGGCCAGAAGCAACAGAAACTCAATCTCTATAACCGATTCTTGCAAATTTGCTAATTCGATCAAACGTAGATAGCAAAAGAGCAGTTTCAATGATCAATTGTTAAATCGATCAATGATTAACCAGCTCTGATACCATTTGAAAGGATCTCAGCATCTGTTTGATCAATTAGATTGGATTTGCAGCGGAATTAGTACACGAATTAACAAATTCAATCAAGAACACAAGAGATTTATCAATGAAACAGTATGGTTATAGAATAAGAGAGAGTTTCTGCACAAAGGATGTATTTCATTCAATATAAGCTTTGGCAATATTACAATTAGGTCATCTTTCTTTTTATAGGGAAAGATGACGTCACCTGATGTCACTTGACAGTGACATCTAACTGTTATTATAACAAACTACTGAAAGTTAACACAACTACTGAAGATGTCAAACAGCTGACATCTTCTTACAAAAATACTATGTTAACTATCACTACAACTACTGATAAGAAACTACTGAAACTACAATGACTGAAGAACATGCTCTTCAGTCGTTTTACAAGTACTGAAAAGAAATGAAACTACTGAAAAGAAAGACTGAAAGGAAACCATAACAACAACTGAAGAATACTTGTTCAGCTGTTGTGACAAAGTCTAAAGGCTTCAGTACTTGGACTTCAGACTTGAACTTCAGTTGTTGTGATCAGCTGATGTCTTCAGTTGTTGTCATCAGCTGATGTCTTTAGTCTTTGTCTTCAGTCTTTGTACTTCAGCTGTTGATCTTCAGTACTTTAGTCTTCAGCTATTGAAGTCTTCAGTCTTTGTCAAACAGCTGATGAGGCCTTCAGCAGTTGTTGTGATGTCTTGTGGGACTTAAAGGTTTTTCTGATCTGGCTCATTGGTTCTTTTGGTCCAACAAGGAGTCACTTCTTGCACCATAAAGCTTCGGTCAACTTGTTGAGCAATAAAAGTAGTTTGTTGTTCAGTTGACGCAGCTTTATGTGTGGCAGGATGTGTGGAGGCTTGAGTGGCTCCAGGGTTGGATTTTGGAGCTTTGCATTCCCTGGCAAAATGATGAAGCTGATTATAGTTGTAACACTTGGCCTTGGTCTTGTCAAACCCGAATTTGCTATGCTTGGGTTTTGAGGGAACTACCTTCCAGTTATTTTAAAAACTTCTTTGCTCCATAAGTCAGCATAGCCATTTGTTGGATGATGTCCATGTACTCAACATCATCTGGGCTTAAGCATTCTAGATCATCAAAGCAGAACTAAAAGTCGCTAGATTGTTCATTTCTTGAGACATAGGCACAATTATCCGAGAAGGAACTTAATTGAGCCTGTTGAGACCTTGGTGTCCCAGGAAAAGTGATATATGGCCTAGAAGAACATGGTTGCTACTGGGAGTAAGTCAAGTACTATTAGGACTAGGGGTTTCTTGATCCTTCACTAATGACTAGAGCATTGATAGTGGAAGGACCAAGATTCTGTTCATCTAGTGGCCTTTCTGAGTTTCCATCTCTACACGGTATCCATCAAGAAGGTCGAATGGTTCAGTTATTATGAGAGTGTTCAAATTCTCTGTTCTTTTGATAGAGACACAGTAGAAAGTCCACTGTTGAGGAAGTGCACTCATGAACTTCCTTGATAGATCTCTTTTCTCAAGGGATAAACTAACTGACTGAAGTTATGAGATAAGATCTATATACATGAAATATTGCTGGCTAAGAGTTTCTCCAGTAATGTAGGTGAAGTTTTCAAACTGCTGCTTCATGGAATCTTTCTTTGAGTTATTAGAACCAGAGTACATCTGAGTCAAAGCATCAAAGAGTTCTTTGGCTATTATGCAATGCTCAAAGCCTACCATGATGGAGTTTGGTATGGATGTAAGCATATAGTCATGGATTTGCTATTGTTGTCCGTCTTCTTGCGGTCTTCATCTGAGTAATCTTCAACAGCTTTCTCTATCATGGCATCTTTACCTGCCGGTGATGCCACCATTAACTTGTAAGGACCATCAGTGATAGATCTCCACATTTGGCTATCTTGATATTTAATAAAGCCTTCAATCTGCATATTCCAGGATCTGAAGTTTTCAAGGGTGATGATAGGAGCTTTAGTCATAGTTCCCATTTCAATTCATGTGATTTCTGGTTCATGGGCATTTTTAAGTGAGGTGAGTGTATGAGTGAAAAGTCAATATTATTTGGGATGGTAAGATCTCACAATCAAGAGCCTGGAAGCTTTGATACCAATTGTAGGATCGATACGGGTCACTCAACACAAGTGTTTTCTCTTAAACTCACTAAGTTACACTCAAATGATGAAGCATAATCCTCTAAGAGTTGATAATAATATATTAAGTAAGAAAGGCACAAGAAATGGTTTTCAAGATACTTGTATATATTAATTCTCAACTAAAAGTTTACAAGACTCTTACAAGCATACCTTTATGAGCTTACAATGAGAACAATATGTATACTACTATCTACAGCCGGTTAGACAAAAGATTACCATCTGGAAACTTACTTACTAAACAAATACTACATTGTTAGTAGTAAGGTATCCAGAATAAAATACTATCTTAGATAAGGTAGTCATGACATGTCCATGACTTACCTTTTTGTTTACCAACTAAAGTTTGTAACTATACTAACTGATAAAGAATGAACAGTGAACTAAAGCATGGTCATCTACATGGGCATGGGAAAACGCCATGCAGTATCTCAGAGGTTGCAGCGGCTTGTCAGACGGACCATGCTAATGTCCACAGGTTCATAGTAGATTCTTCCGAAGGTTAACTGGTTTCGGAAGAACAAGTTCTTCCGAACCACTTATACTTCAAAAGAGTCTGCTTCTTCCGAGACTTGTGCTGGTCTTTAGGCTTTATGCTTATAGGGAGGAGGATAGTGAATTCAATGTCTGAAAGTGGGAGTGAAAGGAGACTACTTTTACTGGAAGTCATTGTCTTGAAATCTTTTAAGTGTTTATCATCAGAAGAGAGATGACTATGTTTTCGGAAGGCATGATTCCTCTTCGGAAGCTCTTTTGTCTTTGATCTTCAGAAGTTCAGTTTTTGTCTTTCAGAAGTCTTTCACAGTTGTACCAAAATTGTTCTTGTTTTGGTTGCACCAGCCTCATATATCCCAACAAAATTACTCATGATAATTTTTACAGGATATCAAGGCCATGGCTGAAAAAGGAAAAGCGCCAGCATACCCAAGTGATGATACTGCCCCAGTTGGACGGTTTAGGAGGACAACGCCTTGGTCAGAGTATGAGGAGTACTTGCGAAGATGTGGACATGCTGGATGGATATCTATGACATCTGATGACACCGAACCATCAGAGGACTCTTCACCATTATCCCATGATAGGAGCCGAATGCGTTCCAACTCGCCACACATCACTGCACCTACTTACTCACCTATCCCGCCTATTAGGAATAGGGGCGCGCGTGTCATTATGTGATCGTGTAAGAGCACCCGACCAGAAGTGTTCATTTCCTTTGGATGCCGCCCCCTCCACCTCCTCCTGCGATGGCCCCAGCACCCGTACCTCCGATGATTGACCCACCTAGATGCCAACCCATGATGAGTACTGGATGCCACCTAGGCGTAGCATGTATGATGGCCGAGTATCCTTGCTGGAGACTCATACTCCCTGTCTAGCCATCAGGCTAGTGATTTTAATCCTTCAGACCCTGTGTTGAGTGACATACTTAGGACCATCTGTCATAAGGTAACTCTTTAGCACAATTCCTAGACCTCTCAGACCGCCCAGTTCCACGTTATGATGGCATCTCACGGTGTTTAACGCTTGGAGCATGAGCAGAAGAAGAAGTGTTCGGCTGGTTTAGGTGGTTGAAGAAGAAGTGGCGGTGACGATGGGTGATACCTGATGTTTGATTGTTTGGCAATAGAACTTGAAAATATCTGAAGAAACTATTTTATTTATCTATTTCAGAAACTATTATTATTTATGGGGGTGATGGCACCTTCCAATTTGTGAAACTATGACACTACTGTTATCTTGATTGGTTGATGCTATATTTAACTATCTATGAAACTATTGCTTTATGATGCTATTTTTTTTGCATTGTGAATTGATTTTGCATGTGCCAAATCATGTGTTGAGAAATTGACTTTGTTGCCCCGTAGGTAGTTAACTCCAAATTCTTTGAATGAAACAACTATTCATGACTTGTAGTGAATAACATGAATTCTCATGTCTGTGGCGAATGTAACTAATAGGAGTAAATTCGATGCAATGGGATACTTGTAACCAAATCTATGAGATGCTAAATAAGTTTATCTATGATGACACCAGAGTGCCGCCTAGACGAGGAGTTCGCGTTGGAAAAAGGGGAGCTACCTGGGGTAGAAACGAGGAAACTAGACGGACAGGAAACCAACGTAGAAACCAACCACCAACTCCACCAGAAACACCACTTGGATAGAATGTCAATCAGGAGAATGATGAAAGGATTTCTAACTTAGTCCCTCAGCAAATTGCTAATGCCGTCCTAACAATCATCGCCCAAACGCAGTCGGCAGCGGTGGGCTGGGGAATGATGAAGGCAACAATGATGATACTAAAGAAATAAGAGGTAGATGTTCTTACAAGACCTTCATGGCTTGCAAACCAAAGGATTGCTATGGCACTGAGGGTGCAATTGAGACTTACAGATGGCTGGATGAAATTGAGGCTGTATTAGACATCAGTGAGTGCAAGCTTGAGCACATGGTGAGGCTTGCTTTGCAACCACTCAAGGGACCAACACTGGAATGATGGAAAACCATCATTCAGCCTCGAGGCAGGAATGCTACAGGCTGAATGAGCTGGTCTGAATTCAAAGAGCTAATTACCAACAAATACTGCTGATCAACCAACTAGAGAAGCTGGAGGTTGAATTTCTGCGCTTGGAGATGAAAGGCCTAAATTATATGGAGTACATCAACCGTTTCCTTGCCTTTTCCTGACTGGTGCCACACCTAGTGATGCCAAAAGCCAAGGGTGTAGCCCATTTAATCTAGGGATTACATCCCAGGTTTAGAGGCATGGTTCGGTCATCTAGGCCCACAACCCTACAAGCTGTCGTTGATGTCACCAGTAGCTTGACTGACGACCTAGTTAAGGCTGGTTGGACTGAGCATGGGAAAACTAAGGACAAGAAGAAGGAAGATGAGAAGAGGAAGTGGTTTGATGCTAGGAAGGTGGTCGGCAGCAGTAGTAGGTCAAGCAAGAGATCTGGTGAAAGTGTAAGGTATAACGATCATGGTGGAAAGGCTCGGAAGTTATACGTAGGCACAAGCCCCTTTTACAATAAGTGCAAGTTACACTACCAAGGGGAGTGCAACCCCATGCCTTGTTTAGGTGTAAACGAACTGGTCATCTGATTAAGGACAGTACCTATGAACCTGGAAAGTAGTGTTTTGAGTGTGGAGATCCAAGACATATGAGGAACAAGTGCCCCAAGCTAGCAAGAGACAAAGATACCAGACCTAACAAACCCAAGGGAAGAGCGTTCATGATGGATCCGAACGGTTCTTGTAAGGAACTCGATGTGGTTAACGGTACCTTTTTTATAAACAACCACCATCCTACTCTTCTATTTGATACTGGAGCAACATGTAGTTTTGTATCCACTACCTCTAGGTCTTTGATTGATTTCAAAGCTCGTACCTTGACTGATGCATATACCATAGAATTAGCTGATGGTAGCATAATATAAACCAATGAAATCATTAAAGACTGCACTATAGAACTAAAGAATAATCCATTTAAGATAGACTTGATGCCTATTACATTAGGGGTTTTGATGTAGTCGTAGGAATGGATTGGTTAGCTAAAAATAGGGATGTGATCATGTGTGATGAGTGTTTACTTAAAGTACCTTTAAATGACGGGAAGACACAGATTGTTCCCTGTGAAAGGAGTGACACGCTATGCCCAATGATATCCCACCTAAAGGCTACAAAGAGTCTCAAGAAGGGATGTTCAACTTGCATAGTCTATGTGATGAAAACTAAAGAAGAAAAGAAAATTAAAGATATACCGGTGGTGTCCAAGTACACTGAAGTATTTTCCGAGGATCTACCAGGACTTCCTCCAACTAGACAGGTTGAGTTCCAAATAGACCTAGTGCCTGGTGTCGTACCAGTGGCCAAGGCACCTTACCGACTCACCTCACCCGAGATGAAATAGCTAATGCTACAGATCCAAGAGTTTCTAGATTAGGGATTTATACGACCAAGCTTCGTGGGGTGCTCCTGTGCTATTTCTTAAAAAGAAGGATGGAACCCTATGAATATGCATCGATTATCCGGATCTGAACAAACTCTTAATAAAGAACCGTTGTCCTCTTCCGAGAATTGATGACCTATTTGACCAACTCCAAGGAGCCAGTTATTTTTCCAAAATAGATTTAAGACCAGGATACTATCAATTGAAGATAAGGGAGGAAGACATACCCAAGACAACTTTTAGAACTAGATATGGACACTATGAGTACTTAGTCATGCCCTTTGGACTGACGAACGCACCTGCGGCATTTATGGATCTCTGAACCGAGTATGCCGCCCATATCTAGACAAGTTTGTGATCTTGTTTATTGATAGAATCTTGATCTACTACCATAGCAAGGAAGAGCATGAGAAGCATCTTAGACTTGTTCTTGAGTTGCTCAAGAATGAACAATTGTACGTGAAGTTCTCTAAGTGCGAGTTTTGGATGCGTGAGATCCAGTTCCTAGGACATGTAGTGAATAAAGAAGGTATTCAAGTTGATCTAGCAAAGATAGAATACATTAAGAACTAGAAATTCCCTGAAACTCCTACCGAGACAAGACAATTTCTTGGTTTAGCTGGATACTATCGGAGGTTCATTAAGGACTTCTCGCGAACTGTGCAACCATTGACCGCTTTAACTAAGAAGAATGCAGTTTACATATGGGGTGATGATCAGAACATGGCATTTGAATTGCTCAAAGAAAAGCTGTGTAGCGCACCTCCTTGCCCTACTAGAAGGTGTTGAGGATTTCGTAGATTATTACAACGCCTTGCGTCAGGGTCTGGGATGTGTGTTAATGTAGCGAGACAAGATGATTGCTTATGCGTCTAGACTGTTGAATGAGCATGAAAGAAACTACACTACTCATGATCTAGAACTGGTTGTCGTAGTGTTTGCACTCAAAATGTGGAGACACTAGCTCTATGGCACTGAGTGCATCATTTATACTAATCATAAAAGCCTGCAACTCATTCTTGATCAGAAAATGTTAAACATGCACCAAAGAAGATGGGTAAAGTTCCTAAGTGATTACGAATTCGAGATTCGCTACCATCCTGGCAAGGCAAATGTAGTGGTCGATGCCTTGAGTAGAAAGGAAAGAGAGAAACCATGTAAGACCCCGTTCCCGGAGACCTCACAGTTGGTCATTCATGGCACTGAACATACATAATAGTATACATTTCATAAAACATTGCAGCGGAATTTCATTAACAAAAGCCATTCATTTTATTAATAATTACTATTGTTATGCAATACAACATTGTTAAATTACAAAAGAAAACATCCGTTAATTGCAATACAAAACAACAATAATGACATGCGTGAATGGATGCCAGTCTTGCCCTGCCAAGTAGCCTCCGCGTGTGCCATCCTTAGTGTTACTGAGTGAGTTCTAGTTTTAAAGTATTGAAAATACTTTTTAAAGTTTATATATGATAATACTCTTTCTTATCAAAATACTTTCTTTACTTCCGTACATGAGCATTCATCATACATACAACAAGGCATAACCTTATTCTTTATTCATTATCTCACATATTCATTCATTTCGTACTTTATCATTATCTTTCGCAATCGTTCGTTTCATATTTTATCATTATCTTTCATTATCGTTCGTTTCATACTTTATCCTTATCTTTCATAATCATTCGTTTCGTACGTTATCATTATCTTTCACCGTTTCTAGAACTTGTCAAGCTTTTCCCCCCATCGTGGTCCGAAGCCACCATTTCGGGCACAAAGCCTCATTACTATCTGGAACAAAGCTCGTGGCCCGAAGCCACCATTCCAGGCATAAAACCTCATCATTTCTGATGTCGAGTGACAAGGATCCGTTTCGTTCTATGGATCAGTCACCAAGACTGATCCCCCTATGTGTGAACCCTCATGGGTTAGCCAAAATCGCAAGATATAATACACACGGTTGAGCTAACAACTCTCAATGAGTTGTGGTCTTCCTTTTGTCCTGCTTGCAAGCCTTTACTTTCTTTCGTTCTATATGTTCCAACTTCATTATCATTAATCTTATCTCTTTCTTTAATGAAAATACTTTACGTTTATGATCATAACACACCACGTAAAGTCACACATCAATATATAATAAGGAACATAAGAACAGATCATAAACATGCATAAAATAAGCATGTACAAGGACAAGTCAACCTAGGGTCAAAACCCTAAAATCTCAAACTTCCCAAAATTTCAAAAAATAAACTAAGTGTTCTAGACGCATGGGAACTATGCAGGCGCATGAGCTCTGCTTAAGCGCATTATCACTATTCGGGCGCATGGTCCTACACTTAGCTGTTTTCAGTAACTCCTAGGCGCAAGAATTGTTCAGGCACATGAGCCCACATTTAGGCGCCTAAGCAAAAACTTGGGTGCATGGACACTATTAGGGCGCATGACCCCAATACTTAGGCGTCTGGCCAAATATTCTAGGCGCATGAACCACTGTTCAGGTGTATGAAACACACTTAGTTATTCTAAGGCATAAATTTGGGCGCATGAGGTACTATTTGGCGTACAAGGGTATTGTTTTGTCATGTGAACATCACTTACACTTTCTAATGCAAATTTCAGGCACATGAGCCTTACTTAGGCGCATGACCACCTGTTTAACATGTTTCATTACAATTTTTAGTCCTAAACATCATTCCAACCTGTTCTAAGTTTATACAACCATCCAGACATCAAACCAAGCTTTTACGACCATAAAACATTAAGCACATACACATGTGCATACGGTTACATACGTAACATTTATAAAACGGATTTTACATGCATTTTTAGCCTCGAAACTTTTAAAACATTTAAAAACCAGAGTCTAGAAACTCACCTTTTCTACTTCCAAGCTCAAATTCTTTGAACTTGAACTCCCCAAAAGTTTCTAACACCTATGCATGTCAAAACACATAACCGAACACATGTACACACAAAAGAACAAGTAGAAATCGGTTTCATGGTCAAAATTCCATGAAACCCAAACCAATTATGCTAAAATTTGCTTACCTTGGCTGAATTCAACTACTTTCTCTCTCTAAAGCTGAAGATCTTTCTACTTTCTCTCTCTAAAATGTCAAGCAGTTATGTGATCAGAGAAGTGGGCTTCCATGCCCACTTTAAACAAAATAATAATATTATTTTGTCCGTTTTACATTTTAACCCCTCCACTTGTATTCATTTTAATTTCTTACAAGATACTTTTCTTTTCCTTTTTCAGATTTCTTTTCTTTTATTTCTTGACAAAATTTCTGGGTGTTACAAGTCCACCACCCTTAAAGAGGTTTCCTCCTCGAAACCTATCACTCTTCGAATAACTGTAGGTAATGCGTCTTATCTCTTCTTCAGTCTCCCACGTAGACTCAGAACCCTTTTGGTGTTTCCACTGCACATGCATTAGTGGAACCACTTTATTCCTAAGTCTCTTCTCTTTTCGATCAATGATTGCCACTAGTTGCTCTACATAATTGAGCCGTTCATCCACCTCAATATCCTCCAGTGGTACAATCACGTCTTCATGAGCTAAGCACTTTCTCAAATGAGATCATGGAATGTCGGATGAATTCCACATAACTCATCAGGTAGTTCTAACCGATAGGCCACCTCTCCTACACTGCAATGATTCGGAAAGGTCCTATATACCTCGGGCTCAGCTTACCTCGCTTTCTGAACCGGATAATTCCCTTCCAAGGTGAGACCTTCAACATAACTCAGTCGCCCACCTTGAATTCAATCGGTCTACGCCTCTTGTCGGCGTATGACTTTTGTTTATCCTTTACCGCTTTCATGATAGCTTTGATCTTTTCTAACTTTTCAGTTGTAGCCTCGATCACCTCAAGGCTTCCCAACTCTTCCTGTCCTATATCACCCCAACATACGGGTGTCCCACACCTCCTACCGTATAGCATCTCATATGGGGCATACCAATACTGGCATGATAACTGTTGTTGTATGAGAATTCTGCTAACGGTAAGTGATCATCCCAACTTCCTCCAAAGTCAATCGCGCATGCTCGAAGCATAACCTCGAGCGTCTAAATCGTCCTCTCAGACTGACCATCTGTCTGAGGATGGTAAGCCGTGCTAATGTGTAGCCTCGTCCCTATCGCATCGTGAAATCTCTTCCAAAACTTCGATGTAAACTGAGTGTCACGATAAGACACAATAGACACCTGTACATCATGACGAGCTACAATCTCTTTGATGAACAGATCCACCAGTCTCTCGGATGAGTATGTCTCGCAGATCGGTAGAAAGTGAGCATTCTTTGTCAGTCGATCAACTATCACTCAAATGGTATCACACCCCCTTTTCGTATGAGGTGGCTTCATTATGAAGTCCATGGTGATGTGCTCCCACTTTCACTCGGGTTTATACAATGGCTGGATCTTCCCGTATGGCTTCTGATGCTCTGCCTTCACTTGCAAACAAGTAAGGCACTTACTTACATACTCCGCTACATCGTGCTTCATTCCCAGCCACTAATAATCTTTCTTCATATTCTGATACATAGTTGTGGCACCGTGATGAATCGAGTATCGAGTCTTATGTGCCTCATCCATGATTCGCCCCCGTAGGTTTCCGTAACGAGGGATCCACATTCGTCCGCTTCGCGTTCTAACACCGAGAGTGTTCTCACCCAATTCTGTGACTATTCCTCTCATTCTTTTGGAGTTAAGGTGATCTTCTTTCAACGCCTCATCTTGAAATTCCTTCATGTGTGTCATCACATCAACGGTCATAACCAGCTGATAAGCCTTCACCCGAATCGGTTTGGGTCTCTCCTTTCGGCTAAGGGCACCGACCATGACGTTGGCCTTGCCCGGATGGTAATGGATCTCACAGTCAGAATCTTTGATGAGCTCTAACCATCTCCTCTGTCTTATGTTGAGATCCTTTTGCTCAAAGAAATACTTTAAGCTCTTATGGTCTGTGAAGATGGTGCACTTCGTCCCGTATAAGTAGTGCCTCTAAATCTTCAATGCGAAGATCACCGCTGCAATCTCTAAGTCATGAGTTGGGTAGTTGAATTTGTGGGTTTTTAGCTGTCGGGATGCGTAGGCTATTACCCTTCCATGCTGCATCAATATGCAGCCCAAACCTAAATAGGAAGCATCCGAATATACCACTAAGTCCTCACTCCCTTCAGGTAAGGTTAAGACAGGAGCTTGAGTCAATCTTGTCTTTAACTCCTCAAAAGCATCCTCCTATTTCTGACTCCACACAAACTTTACATCCTTGCAGGTCAATTTGGTCAAAGGTGAGGCTATCTTGGAAAAGTCTTGGATGAATCTCCTGTAATAATCCACCAAACCCAAGAAAATACGGATCTTGGATGGCGTCTTTGGAGACTTCCATTACATTAGCTCCTCGACCTTTGCTGGGTCCACCATGATTCCTTCAGCATTAACCACATAACCCAAAAATTGAACCTCACATAACCAGAAAGCACACTTAGAAAACTTAGCATACAACTTCTCTTTTCTAAGCGTCTCCAACACCTCGCGTATGTGGCCAGCATGTTCTTCCTCACTTCTTGAATAAATCCGGATATCATCGATGAACACAATCACTGATTTATCTAACATTGGCCGACACACTTGGTTCATCAAATCCATAAAGGCAGTTGGCGCATTAGTTAGACCAAATGAAATGACGAGGAACTTGTAGTGTCCATAACGCATGCGAAAAACTGTCTTAGGAATATCCTGCTCCTTCACCTTCAACTGATGGTAGCCAGATCGAAGGTCTATCCTTGAGAACCAACTAGCACTTTGCAGCTGATCAAACAAGTCATCAATCCTCAATAATGGATACCGATTCTTCACCGTCAACTTATTTAGCTCCGGGTAGTCGATGCAAATCCGCATACTACCATCTTTGTTCTTAACAAACAAGACCGGAGCACCCCATGGAGAGATAATCGGTTGAATAAATCCTTTATCCATCAACTCTTACAGTTGAGCCATTAGTTCTTTCATCTCGGTAGAAGCTAATAGATACGGTGTTTCGGCAACGGGTTGAGCACTGGGTATCAGGTCAATCTAAAACTCAATCTCACGATCCGGTGACACACCTGGCAAGTCTTCTGGGAACACGTCCGGAAAATCACACACCACTAGTACATCAGAAAATTGTGGTACTGACGCATCCACATCTTTCACGTAAGCTAGATATGCACTGCATCCACGCCTCATGTACTTCCCTGCCATCGCCATCGAGATCACATTTGGAGTCGTAATGACGCGATCACCGTAGATCGTCACTGAACTTCCATTGGGCGCAATCAATCGAATCATCTTCTCACGACACATGATGTTTGCCTCACAGGTTGCTAACCAATCCAGCCCTAGTACTGCATCGAATCCACCTAGGGGCATCACATGTATTTTAGCTGAAAACCTATGACCTTCTAGTTCTATGGCATAGTCCTATATCATATTAGTAATTCTAGTAGACTTACCAATAGCATTGTCTACGTCAAAGGATCATTAATACTTTTACTACTAACAGACAATTTATCACATAAAGCAGTAGAAATAAAACTCTTACTAGCACCAGAATCAAATAACATGGAGGCACAAGTTTGGTTTACTAGAAACATACCTGACACAACATCGGGGTCTACTCTGGCCTCCTATGTGGTCATCGTGAGGGCTCTAGCACTTGCCCTCTGTCCTTCTTCTTCCGGCTTCTTCTTCATTCCAGAACCTTTGGCCTGTGGCTTCTTGCAGTCCCTACTCATATGGCCTTTCTCACCACAGTTATAACACCATATAACTCCACACATCTTCACCACATGACTGGGCTTTCCACACTTGAAGTAGACGTTCAATACCTACTTACACTTACCGGAGTGCTCTCTCCCATATTTACCACACTTCTTCATCCCTAAACTAGAGGACACCACCCTATGGTCATCCACCTTCATCCTTTTATTATTTGGAGTGAAACCACCACGTCCAAACCTTTTCCTACCCCAGCTTTTGTCACCATCACCTGTCTTCTTCACCTCAACCTCCATCGACTCCTCTCTTTCATCATACAGCCTACCCGCCAGGTCTACTACCGACCGAAAGGTACCCGGTCGAGCAGCAATTAGATACATGTGGATGTCAGCTGGCAATCCTTGGATGTACTTCTTGATCTTCCTCGACACCAGCGTCACCTGATCCGGCACCAACCTTTCCATCTCACTAAACTTGGTGGTGTATTGCTGGTGTGTCATGGTGCCTGCCTCAACCTGTTGGAACTCCCTCTCAATTTTGTCCAACTCCCGGTGAGGACAGAACTCCTCAATCACCAACTTCTTTAGTTCTGTCCACCTAATCTTTCCAATGGCCCTGCTACCCTTGGCCTGGACAATATTGTCCCACTAGCATAAGGCCGAGTCCACAAACAAGTGGGGTAGGAAACTTCACCTTCTGATCTTCTAGACACTCACTCATATCAAGTACCGCCTCCATCTTCCTCACCCATCGGTGAGCAGCAGCAGCATTGTTGCTTCCATCAAACATTTGGGGCTTGCATCTTTGAAATGCCCTATAGTTGAAATCTCATGCAATTTCCTGCACATCTTCTTCCTCCTCCTCCTTACTAGATACAAGCGTCTCAGCCTCCGGTTGTTCCCTTTCCTCTCTCCCAATGGTTCTCCTCCTTTCTTTCTTCTCATCTCCCTTACAACCTTAATAACTTCAGTCACCATAGATGATAGAATCGTCTGCATGACTTGGTGCACTTCCTCTACTACTACCTCTTTCACCGAGGCCCTTAAGTTCGCACTCTCATCACCACCTTCCTGGTGATGCATCTCAGGCTCTTCACGGGCCCTCTCTGTAGTCTTATCCTTATTCCTAGTAACTCGCGGTTCAGCACCACATCCACCATAAACTCCACCCCTAGAGGCCTTAGATGATCTACCTCCAGCCATTCTCTAATCACTATAAGATTCAAACACTAACACCGTCATTCAAGGTAATAGCTCAGTTTATGTCAAATATTGTAAGTCTTTAATTACAGTGGCCAGTTGTGATTAGCCACTTACTTTACTCGTCACACCCCAAGCATTTCCTATCCTGACTATATTAGTATCTAAATCTACTAAGAGCACATAATTTAGATAGCATATGCACATAATACTGGTTATCCTTAAGAAATACCTTATGGCACGTAGCTACTCGGGCTTGCATCCCTACCTTTGTCCCATTTTTAGTTTAAGATTAGGTTTTGAAAAATATTTACCCAATTCTCTTATACGTTGGCTCTGATACCAACTTGTGAGGCCTCGTTCCCGGAGACCGTACAGTTGGTCATTCATAGCACTAAACATACATAATAGTATACATTTCATAAAACATTGCAGTGGAACTTTATTAACAAAAGCCATTCATTTTATTAATAATTACTGTTATGCAATACAATATTGTTAAATTACAAAAGAATCCGTTAATTGCATTACAAAACAACAATAATAACACGCGTGAATGGATGCCAGTTTTGCCCTGCCAAGTAGCCTCCCCGTGTGCCATCCTCAGCAAAATTACCTGTCAACTGAAAATGCATAAAAGTCAGCGTTACTGAGTGAGTTCTAGTTTTAAAGTATTGAAAATACTTTTTAAACTTTATATACGATAATACTCTTTCTTATCAAAATACTTTCTTTACTTTCGTACATGAGCATTCATCGTACATACAACAAGGTATAACCTTATTATTTATTCATTATCTCACATATTCGTTCGTTTTGTACTTTATCATTATCTTTTCAATCGTTCGTTTCATACTTTATCATTATCTTTCATTATCATTCGTTTCGTACTTTATCGTTATCTTTCATAATCGTTCGTTTCGTACTTTATCATTATCTTTCACTTTTCTAGATCTTGTCAAGCTTTTCCCCCATCATGGCCCGAAGCCACCATTCCGGGCACAAACCCTCATTCCTATCTGGCACAAAGCTCAAGGCCTGAAGCCACCACTCCAGGCACAAAGCCTCATTACTATCTGGCACAAAGCCCATGGCCTGAAGCCACCATTCCGGGCATAAAGCCTCATCATTTCCGGGGTTGAGTGACAAGGATCCCATTTCATACTATGGATCAGTCGCCAAGACTGATCCCCCTGTGTGTGAACCCTCATGGGTTAGCCAAAATCGCACGCTATAATACACACAGTTGAGCTAACAACTCTTAATAAGTTGTGGTCCTCCTTTCGTTCTGCTTGCTAGCCTTTTCTTTCGTTCGTTCTTTTTGTTCCACTTTCATTATCATTAATCTTACCTCTTTCTTTAATGTTAATACTTTACGTTTATGATTATAACACACCACATAAAATCACACATCAATATATAATAAGGAACATAAGAGCAGATCATAATCATGCATAAAATAAGCATATACAAGCCACAAGTCAAGCTAGGTCAAAACGCTAAAATCTCAAACTTTCCAAAATTTTAGAAAGTAAACTAAGTGTTCTGGGCGCATGGGAACTATGCAGGCGCATGAGCCCTACTTAGGTGCATTAACACTATTTGGGCACATGGCCCTACAGTTAGCTGTTTTCACTAACTCCTGCGTGCATGAACTGTCCAGGCGCATGAGCATACACTTAGGCGCCTGGGCAAAAACTTGGGCGCATGAACATTATTAGGGCGCATGACCCTAATACTTAAGCATCTAGCCAAGTATTCTTGGCGCATGAACCGTTGTTCAGGCGCATGAAGCACACTTAGTTATTCTAAGGCACAAAGTTAGGCGCATGAGGTACTATTTGGGCGTACAAGGGTACTGTTTGGGCGTGTCAACATCACTTACACTTTTCTAAGGCAAATTTCAGGCGCATGAGCCTTACTTAGGCGCGTGACCACTTGTTTAACATGTTTCATTACTATTTTCAGTCCCAAACATCATTCTAACCTGTTCTAAGCTTATACAACCCTCCCAAACACCAAACCAGGCATTTACAACCATAAAACATTAAACACATACACATATGCATACGGTTACATAATAACATTTATAAGAAGGATTTTACATGCATTTTCAGCCCCGAAAACTTTTAAAACATATGAAAACCGGGGTCTAGAAACTCACCTTTTCTGCTTCTAAGCTCAACTTCTTTGAACTTGAACTCCCCAAAGGTTTCTAACACCTATGCATGTCAAAACGCATAACCGAACACATGTACACACATAAGAACATGTAGAAATTGGATTCATGGTCAAAATTCCATAAAAACCGAACGAATTATGCTAAAATTTACTTACCTTGACTGAATTCAGCTATTTTCTCTCTCTATATCCAAAGATCTTTCTGCCTTCTCTCTCTAAAATGTCGAGCAGTTGATCTGATCAAAGAAGTGGACGGCCATGCCCACTTTAAACAAAATAATAATATTATTTTGTCCTTTTTACACTTTTAATCCCTCTACTTGTATTCATTTTAAAAGATCTTCCTTTTTACACTTTTAATAATATTATTTTGTCCCGGACAGTGCTCATGCGCCCGGACAGTGCTCATGCGCCCGGACAGTGCCCATGCGCCTAAGTCTCGGGCGTCATAGCAGCGGTCATGCGCCCCAATAGTTTTCATGCGCCTAAGATTTTTTAATTTATGTATATGTAAATATTCAACTTTTGGAAGATTTCATCATCTATTTTCATTCATTATCGAATATTTGACTGGTTTTAGATCCTAACTTTAATTTAATCAAGCATTGTTATTATTATTATCACAAGTTTTACTGCCTTGGAAGAATCCACTTTTGACTTGCCTTAGTCTAGAAATTATTTAGTGATGTTAGAAAACACAAATGGCTAACCGACATTTAAGTTATTCACCCCTATTTGCTGATGCGGAAGTGAGAGATCCATCCACATTTGGCAATGCGGATGAACAAGTCTTCATCCGTATTTCCCCAAGAACATCCACATTTCTAAATGCGGAAGAACAAGTGTTGGCTGCATTTGTCCTTACTCATCCGCATTAATAGGCTACAGTTGGACTTTTCTTCTGTTGCCTTCACCCGCACTAAATCTTGTACTTATAAATTGTTCCAACGTGTTCAATCTCTTAAATCAGTAAATGTATATATATATACATATATACACACACACACACACACATATATATATATATAAGTGTGTGTGCCCACATACACTCGGGCGTGTGTATATATATATATATATTCATATATGAACCCAAATTCATACTTGTAAAATTATAACTACTAGAAATCACCTATAACTTTTAAATACAAATTTTATAAAATTAAATATATATTAAAACACAAAACACCAAACTCGGCCGCCCCTTAACAACCAACCACCATCCTCCCTTGCACCCCACAAACCCATAATAACACTCCAACTCTCTCTCTCTTCTCTCTCTCTCTCTCTCTCTCTCTGTTTTCCATACATGCAAACATTTGCATTCCTCCCCATCATATTTGTCACTCTTAGACTCTCTTTCTTTCTCTCAACCGAGAACACACACATACAAATCTGCATTTCTCTCTTCCTTCTAGTAAGAACTCCCAAAGCCCAACATCCAAGCCGAAGCAAGCAGAGGAAGACTTGTTGGTTAGCTTCTAGTGCACGGTTATTAGCAAACATAGGAGATTCAAGTTTGTTCAAAGAGTATCTATTCATCTAACCTTCTTACCCCTCCAAAAAAATGTTAACTATCTAAAATGTAAGTAAGTACTCCTATGTGCTAAATCCTAAAGTATTCACCTTTATCCTACCTCAAACCATACTCTTATTGTCCTAACAGAAATTTGTTGTTGGGTTCTCATCCTTATGGGACTTCTAATCTTCGTTTGAGGTAAACTTTCTTGAATGATTGGTGAATCTAGACTCGGTGCATGATATTTTACCTTGAAAACCCACATATCATGTGTTATGCACCATTTATCTGCTTATTTTGCAACTCTCCCCACCAAAGTTAAGAACCTACTTAAAAACTTCTTATGAACCCCCTTTTAATCTGCCTTAAAATTTACAAAGTAGATTGGAAACGTTTATGAACAAGTATTGATACCTACACATGTGTAAATAATGTAAAACACCCTTTTATGGCAATATCCATGATATGTATGTGTAACCGTGGTCTAAGAATAAATTTTAGAAAATTTAGGGGTTTAAAATACTTGTAAATTGGGTTTGATGGCTGGGAGTATAGTAAGGAACGAATTGTGGTCATAACAAACTTGTTCAGGGACCCGGAAAATGGTAAAATCCTCAAAAATAGTAAAACTTAGAGACCTACAAATTTTAAAAAGAATTCCAAGCTCAAAAATAAATATTTTGGAGATAAAATTCGGATTTGGGGATTTATTGAGTTAAAAAGGATTTTAAGGGAACTTTCTAACGTGAACGTTGTTGAATCAAAGCCTATGGAACGTCAACCTTATAAAACATCTAATTACATCTGTAATGACCCCTGAGCATATATCTTATTGCTTGAATCTTGATGTTAGGGTGCTAGGATTGAATCGTTTTCCTTACGCAAGATCTATTTCCTGATTTCTAAGGTGAGTTATTGTGTTTCCCTTTTACTACTGTTTTGGGATGAAGCATGCTTTGTTTGAACTGAAACTATTATCATATTGTTATGAGATGCTTACGTGACATGGATAATGTTAATACATTCCTATACTTGTATCACAATCATTAATTATTTTGTGAACCGCTTGTTTTATATGGGTATATCTACTTGGGGAATCCCCCACACACAGTGCCTTGCGTCATAACCCAATGACACTATAGGAAGGGTACCACACTGAGATCCTGTTGAAATATTTGAAGATGATACTTACCAAAACCTAAGTGCCAAATCTCATAATGATTACCAAAACCGACACGGTGAAAATTTGCTAAACATATGATCAAAACGAAGAAAATTAACCAAAGTCAAACTTGGTTCAACTTGGTCAACCGTGGTCAAAGTCAACAGTCAACATCAGTGGTCGTCCCGAATGACATCAGCACCCGGCAGTCAGGCATCAGCAACAGAGAATTTATCAGACTTAGAACTATTTTGTGTAATCATTTTGTGCTTAAATGTAATTTTTCTATTATTGTAAAGAGTATAAACGACTACATTTAGTCATTTATACTCCATAGATGAGATAAGTGAGTATAGAGTTTTAGATAGAAAAACACACACTTAAGGTGTAATCACTAAAAATCAGAGAATTCATGGTTGAGTATGTGTGAGATAGTTTTCTTACAAACTCCCTTGTAATCCTCTTGTATCAAACATATGAATGAATGAAATATTTCTGAAATTTATGTGTTCTTGAATTTGTTCATCATTCATTCATCATCATACATCATGTTCATCTCTTGCATATAAATCATCATCACGAAATCATCAACAGATCTGTGAGATTCCGCATCACAGATCTGATAAACGATAACAATACGATTGTAATATTCGATCCATATCAGTGATATATTGATTTCAACAATTGGTATCAGAGCCTTGGCTCCTTGTTCTTCAAATTTTTCTCAAAAATTTGAACCACAAGTTTGATCTGCAAATTGTTATTGTTATTGATGAAATCAAAGCTACCATTATCTTAGATTTGTTATTTCGTGAAGATCTGCAAGTTTTCCCATCAATTGAAGTTCATTTGAGCCATCAATTTGAAGATTTAAGCAAACTTGTTTTTCAAGTATTCAAATGCTCATGAACATGAAATTTTGATTTTGTTGTTGTTTGATCGAATTTAAGCTTCTAATAGATTTAGTTTGTGATAACTAACACATATACAAAGTTTCATATCAATTGGATTATCATAACACTCGAATTTTAAGGTTTTTGAAAATCTTGTGCTCTTGAGTGTTCTTGAGGAAAATTAATCAAAATCACGAATTTGATGTTATTTAGCTGAAATTGACAATGATTTAAGCTTAGAAACATCAAATCTAAGGTTCGTTGATCATTCACAACATCCAAAACATACATTTTGAACATTGATTTTCAGATCTGGGCTTTTAGTGTTCTTAGTGTTATTCATGTGTTCATCATCTAAATCCGAGTTTATGTGATGATTATATGAAATTGATTGTTTTTCTAGCTTAGAATCACTTATCTACAGCTATTATAACATTTGATTTTACCCAATTCCATCAGAAATCCAAAAATCAAAGTTGGTTCATTCAAGAACATGAAGTTTGACTTTTTCAAAGTCAAACTGTTTTGAAATAAAAAATCAGCATAAATCTTATGATTTAATTCAGATTTTGATTCATTTGTTCATCATACAATCATTCAATAGTCATTCAAACATCAATTTGTAAATTTGCAAGTGAATTCCATTCATAATCAAATTTACAAAGAATACACAAAGTACAATTGAAATTGAATTTTTGACCAAGTATTTTAATTCACAGCTGATGAACAATTTTCTACAACTGATGTGTTAAGTTCCTTACACTTGCACTTTGTTTCAAGGATGTCAACATACATTCTAATTCATCAACATCTTCAACAATCATCCATAACCATAATTTTATTCAAATTCGCAGCCTAATCAAGCTTATTCACCAACATACATCATCTTCAAACAATCCATCTTCTGTAGCTAACCCAATCAATATACAAAAGGTTTCATCATCAAAATCATAAACCTAAGTCCACTTAAATCCCAATCACAACAGATATCAACCATTTTTTTGTTCCACAGCGAACAAAGCAAACTCACAGCTGATTACCTTTTTGTTCCGCAGCGGACAAAGAAGCAAATCCACAGCGGATTCTTTTTGTTCCACAGCGGACAAAGAAGTAAATCCACAGCGGATGCACAAAAAACTTGTCCACAGCGTACAAGTAAATTACACAGTGGACAAAGAAACTTTTTGTCCGCAGAAACTTTTTGTCCACAGCGGACATGCAAATCGATCCCACAGCGGATGAAGTAAACAAGTCCACAGCGGACGAGTATCACAAACAACACGCAACGGACACGTCCTGTCCACAGCGGACGAGCAAACAACAGAAACAAGCAACTTGAAGTCACAACGGATGACAACTTCAGTTCACAGCGGACAAGCATAATCAACAGCGGATAGCTAAACTTGTCCACAGCGGACTGGTCACAGAACAGACCTTTTGAATCCACAGCGGACCTTACCTGGTCACAGCGGACGACGAGTAACACCACGTCGGTTTACCAAATCAGTCACAGCGGACAAGTACCGCAACCATCCCTGTTGATTTCCACAACCATCCCTGTTGATTTCCACAACCATCGGTCCACCTCGATTGCTTCCCCTTCAACCGGTCACCGCCAATTCCAACACACCCCGCAGAAGCTTCGAACCACCATTATAGCAACATCACCATCATCAATCTTCACCTACAGTTGTTGCTGAAGTTTCTACAATCGTTAGTTCGAGAGAGAGTCGAGAGTGTTCAGATTTGGCAAAAGAAAACCATCTGGATTTCCTTTAAAAGTCCCTTAACCGACAAAAGGAGTTGTATTTGACTTTTGTTACTTATTTTGACCAGCAAAATGAATAGTTTTATAAAATTATAAAACAAACAAATCAAGTTTACAACTTGACAATTTTTTTTAAAGTTTTGGTCTCAAAAATATTTCATTTCACAAACTTTTAAAGACTTTTCTTAAAGTTTTGTTAGTTCGAAAGCTTTTTATATAGATTTTTTTAAGAAAAAACAAATAAATCAAAATTCAAAAGTTGTTAAATTTTAACAAACAAATCCCAAATTTCCGAAGTATTTCTCTTAATTCCAGAAACTTTTCAACTTGACAAATTTCAAAATTTGTTCTTGAAAATTTTAAAGAAGTTGAATTATTTGGAATTCTTTCACAAAATCAATTAAATTTTAATTAATTCTATTCAAATTTTGTTACTTTTAGTTAAGCTGATTAATATTAATTAAGCTTAAATAAAATGTAATCGAGCAAATTTAGCTCTTTAATTAGGCTGATCTAATTTAATTGAGTTCCGACGCTCTTTGAATTCAATTAAAATTTAAAATACAACAGAATTTTCAAATCAATTTTTGTTATTTACAAAATGGAAAATTTAACATCATTCACTAACACTCGTGCTTCCACAAACCGAGCTCTCTTTCTTGCTGCAGGTAGATTGAGATTTCAAAAATTCAAACAAAGCAAACCAAGTTGCAAACAACCAAACAACAGCAACAAATCAAACAAAAGCTGCAAACAACCAAACATCAGCAGCACATCAAACAATAATTCATTGTTTGATAACATAAACATTCAGTTGTACATCAGTCACATTGAGAAAGAACTGATGAACTTACATTTATATGATCTTGCAAACATAAACAACACATTGTCTAATGATTTGATAAAATGCAGGTCAGAGATGGAACAGTCTCAAAGAAATGATCAAGCACAAATCAAGACATTGAATCAACAAAACATTAGTTTAACTCACGAGATGAACCAGTTGCAAGACAAAATGGTTCAACAACAAAACAAGCTTGAAGAGTTAACTGCTGAGTTTGCAAAAGCCGCAAACATCAACAACATAAACATTCCTCCGTTGCTTGAAATTCCTGAAGACATAAAGATCAATCTGTGTTCATCAGCATGCATAGATGAAGTTTAGGCATATCGAAAACATTGCAACCATCTATCATACATGATAAAGGATGAAAGAGCTTCACATGTAGAGGAACTACAAGCTTCTGCAAATCAAATAAGTTCACTAAAGAAAGAAGTTGATAAATTGCTTAAAGAAAATCACAAGCTAAATGATCAATCAACTGAACTCTCTATGAAATTAACAAACATAAAGGCTGAATTTGAAACCAAAATATCAAAAGCAAGTACAACTAAAACAATCATTAACTTGCAACATTACATTGAGCGTCTAAATCAAGCAATCAATACAGAAAAGGTTATAAATGCAGGATTAAAGATACAAATAAAGACTTTGAAGATAAAATCAATTCTCTTCTAAAGGATGTAGACAAACTCCTTGGAGAAAGATTTAGTCTTCAAGCTCAAGTTACAAGACTCACAGAGTCTTTAACAAAGACAAAATCAGATCATGCATCAACAGAAGTTGAACTTGAAATTTAAAGATGACTGCAAGCAAGTTGGAAGAACTACTTAATGCATACAGAGATCAAAAAAAGAGTGCTGGATATACATATCATGTTGTTCATCCACCTTACAATGGTAACTACATAGAAATGCCAACTTCAATGACAAGTCCAATTAAAGAAGATTTAATGATGCATGATCATCATCAAACAGACAAACCATCCAATATCACTCAAATCACTTCTCCTGAAATAGCACCAAAGCTGTACCTCAAACCAGAATCACCACAGAATGAAACCTTTCATTCATGTGATGGTCAAGATGGAAATCCTTCAAGTGTGGATAGTGATAAAGAAACCAACCAACCAAACAAACAAACATTGACATGTACTAATCGTGTCATTGAAGAAATCA
Source organism: Flaveria linearis (assembly GCA_024085815.1). Lineage (NCBI taxonomy): Eukaryota > Viridiplantae > Streptophyta > Magnoliopsida > Asterales > Asteraceae > Flaveria > Flaveria linearis. Next base: position 20,828,145 of record CM044018.1, read on the forward strand.
ATCCAAAACAAACACAACCACACAAATCCAAAACAGCAATGCCTAACAACAAACAAAAGGCTATGGTTCTCAATGAGAAATTCAGACGACCGGAACTTCTTGAAACAGAATTGCCTAAGGTTAACTAAATGCAAAGATTAAAATGGAGTTAAAGAACAATAAAAAGCTTAAGGTACAAGAAATCAAAGAACAAGTCAAAAGAAAGAAGACCAGATCTAAAAGAAAGAAGAAAAGTCAAATCAAGTCTTCTACACCTGATCCAAACCATCCATCAACCTCAAAAGCTATATTAGAAACTCCAAAACAATAACCAATTCTCTATAAGACATGTAATTCAGATTCTCACAACACTTCTAAGTGTAAAAACACTGAGAGTGATACATATATATGTCCTCATAAGAGAAAACAACAAAACAAATAAAACAAAAGCCTATGAAGTTCCAAGCAAATCCAACTTCATTATTCAAGCCTAAGGGAAGAAGATCCAGACCTTCTATTTACTACTTAAATTGTGACATGGAGAATCATAACACTTCAGAGTGTTCATACAATAACTCTCCAATATCACAACATAGAAGAGGTCAAAGATCTTATCATACATTAGAGTCATACTCACCAAGATCGGAGTATTATGAGTACTACAACAGACATCATAGCTACTCTTCTCCTCGGTCACATCAACATGGGTATGATTTTAAACGTTATGATATTCATGATTATTGGGCACCAAGACATTATCCTAGGTCATACTCACAACATAAGTATGATAGATATAGGAATGATGATTGGTATAATGGATATCATAGAAGATCACATCCATCAAATTATTATAATCATGATTATAATTCTTATGATGAATATGATCACATGCCCAGAAGAAACAAACATAATCAAGGACAAAGATCCTTTGCTACACCTCCACAAAATGTTCAAAAGAAAAATAGATTTTCTAAACCAACCAAAAGATTTTCAAAAACCAAACAAACTCCTTTTATTAAACAAGCTAAAGTTGAGTCAGTTGGTTTAAAATCAAAACAATGTTGGAGAAAGAAAAGAATTTCAGGAGGTGAATCTGATACATCATCAGATAAAGCAAAATCATACACATACGAGCAAGTCACATGTAAAGATACTAATGGACAGCTCAGGATAGTAATGGCCTGGGTTGAAATGTCTAACTGATTTGCTAGTATGATAGGGACAGTTATGGAGGCCTGCCAACCCAAGAAAAGTTAGCAGTGGCTGATCCCTTCCATGACAGGAACGTTCTTCCTGTTCATGATATTATGATGCAACTGAGCCAAATGGAGAAGAAATTAACAAGAATTCAATGCAGGATATATATCACTCATAGAAACAATGATGGCAATGCAAGAAACAACCGATGTTTCATTCCATCTGCTTAGTCTGAGTACATTGCTACATGGACTAACTGTTTATGATCTCTATTGAATTGATAACACATATGCCATTTCTTTATTTTCTCAAAAAAAATCCTAAAAAATTAGAAAATCAAGAAAAGTCCAAAAATATTACTTTTGAATCTTCCTGTATTTACATGAGAAACGATAGTACATTTATCTACTATCTTCTACATCTATTTTTCAAATCAATAAAGATAAACAAGACTTTGTTTGATATGTCAGTAAGCTCAGCTTGGATTCAAGATAAGCATATTTATGATTAACTAAATCAATATGCATTGTGGACCAAAACCATCTTAGGGTATTGGTAAGCAATGACTTTTCCAAATGTTTGCTTATGTGGTTACCTAAACACACCATGCGAAAACGGTTTATAAATTTATCATTGATAAAAGCGTATGTTTCTCCTTTGTTGTATGTAAATACAGACCTGGAGTAAACATGAGGACAACTTTTGTTGTGCTGAGCACAGACCTAGTTGTCCTTGCAGTAAAAGTGTTGATGCTAAAAAAATCCCAATATGGATCAATGCTAAAAGAATCCCAATGATGATCAACTTCTAATGTGAAGTATAAAAGAATCTCAATGTGGATCAAATATAAAAGAATCCAAAAGTGGATCAAATCATGAGAATTTATACTCTAAGTAGCCTGGTTCTAGTTGTGATAAAGTGCCACCTTGCATTTCATAAGGAGAGTTACTCTTCCATACTTCTAAGTATAGGGTACTCAATTAGCATATCAAGTCAAATCTAAACATGATAAATATCATAAAGTGTTGAAAATAGATCCTTGCATTAGTTTAAGTGGACAAACATACTTAATATCAACTTTGTTCTTTGTCTATGTCTATTCCAAACTTTAAACATTCTTAGATGTAGAGGATTTTGGATTAGTATGATCTCATTACAGTTGAAGGTTTCATGCTTGTAAATATCTTAGTTTTGAAAAATCTAAAATACCAAAAAGATTTGTCATTTTTAGTATTTTTCTTAGTTTTGGCAGATTTACATATGTTATTGATTTTGGAGTGAAACTTCCATGCAATACCTCTACCGAGAGGATTTAGATTTTTGCAGGTGATGAATTATATGTCATGCCTGAGTTTCTTATTCATTTCAAGATATGAAGAGAACACTCCTGCTTTCTTCAAAGATCTCCTACCAGTTGCTGAGAACTAAGAATCCTCCTCTTGGTGTCTCATACACAAAAGTTCCTCACCCTCTAAAGCTTTTGTTGAGGGAGAGTTTATGTTAAGTCTGAAGAATTTCTGTTGCTTCTCCTTCACTTCCAAAGTTGAGATAAAGCTGCTGATATTGCTACATGTATAGTCCACAGTGTATGCAAATGGGTGTATCTTCAAGTCTTCAAAATATGACTAGAAGATCAAGCTGATGAAACATACATCAAGTGCCGAACCAAAGTCTTTATGTGCTGAAACAAAGTCATTTTGTCAATGCCTTTTTATGAAACCTCTAAGAAGATGCTACCAAAAAGGGGGAGAAGACTGCACTACAAGATTGCACATTAATCAACATAAAAGGTTTTGATAATCATGAGGTTTTGACAGCATCATTTTAGGAGGAGTATTGTTGGAATATTTGAAGATGATACTTACCAAAAGCTTAGTGCCAAATCTCATAATGATTACCAAAACCGACATGGTGAAAATTTGCTAAAGATATGATCAAAACAAAGAAAATTGACCAAAGTCAAACTTGGTCAAACTTGGTCAACCATGGTCAAAGTCAACAGTCAACATCAGCGGTCTTCCCGAATGACGTCAGCACCCTGCAGTCACCCATCAACAACAGAGAATTTATCAAACTTAGAACTATGTTTGTGAATCATTTTGTGCTTAAACATAATTCTTCTTATTATTGTAAAGAGTATAAATGACTACATTTAGTCATTTATACTCCATAGATGAGATAAGTGAGTATAGAGTTTTAGAGAGAAAAACACACACTTAAGGTGTAATCACTAAAAATCAGAGAATTCAAGGTTGAGTGTGTGAGATAGTTTTCTTACAATCTCCCTTGTAATCCTCTTGTATCAAACATATGAATGAATGAAATATTTCTGAAATTTATGTGTTCTTGAATTTTTCATCATTCATTCATTATCATACATCATGTTCATCTCTTGCATATAGATCATCATCACGAAATCATCAACAGATGTGTGAGATTCCGCATCACAGATCTGATAAACGACAACAATAAGATTGCAATATTCGATCCATATCAGTGATATATCGATTTCAACAGATCCTGCGGAGTCGTTTGTGTCATGTGACATATTTTTATAAGATACTATGGTGAACCATCCAGCAGCTATGGTGTAATGTTTTGAGGCTCAGTTCTCCCTATTGGTTAACCGGTATAACACAACTTTATAAGAGGCTAGCCGGGACCGAGTGTAGGGTTGATTGTGACCCTACAACAAAGATACTTATGATTATAAAATCAAATATTGGATTCTAATGAGTCTTTTTGTTTTAAACTTTAATCACTTGAATTTACTAACTTTTTAGTTGACACAAATTTTTTGAGCATGTTTCTGGTAAACCCCTTAATAGAGGTCTAGCTTGTGTAGAAGGCTTTGGATGACCTAGCACCATAATCCCCATGGAATTGCTTAGCTTGATTTAAACTTTTGGACAACTAAAATTTGATGTTATTTAAACTGATGAAAGAATTTGTACTGAATTTATTTCTACTTGTGATTGGGGTTAGTTAAATTATGATTAATCTAATAGCTTCTACTAAATAATAATAGTTTTGCAAAAATTAGTAATTAAGCATAAATAACTTATAAATTACTAACTAAACTTATATAATCAAATGTATAATGTAGTAAAATTTGAGGGGACCAATATGTAAAGTGTCCAACCTTAAGGGGACCAACATGTAAAGTGCCCCTTGTTGCACAACATATAAACCGAAAGCAACTCTCCTTCTCGGTGATCCTTAAAACCGCAACCCTAAAACCACCAAACCCACTTCTATCATCGACCTCCTCATGCGCAAGGTTCTTCTCGGCAACCTTTTGCTTCCGGTCAAGCTTCTTCGACGCCTCTCCCAATCGTGAGCAAGGTATCGTGAGTGTTATCGCGTGGATCATTCCCGACAACCCTGCTCTCCCGACCGGGCACCTTCGACGTCTCCTTCGCTTGCAATCATGAAATTTTGACAACCGTCATCGTTTCCGACAGCCTCGGTCAACAACCAATACACCCCGTTCGGTATGATTCTCCTCCTCATTATTCGATGTTCTTCAGTTTCGAGTACGGTTCTCCTCCGTTCATGACCCGCGTTCATTGTGGTGCTGGTTTCAGGATATTGTGTTTGTGATATGATGATGTGTGTGTCGAAGGGTGTATGTTGGGCATGGGTTTTGGTTGCCCATTTAGGAAAGGATTGTCATGGTTGGGTGTTGCTTTCTGTGGTAGAAACCTACAAGGGTTAGGCGGCGCTTGGATGTTTGTGTGCTTGAATGCATAGGCTTGTGTGTGTATGTGTGTTTTTAGGTTGTATGTGTGTGTATGGGAATCGATCGAAGGGGGAGGCTGAGGGGTGAGGGTGAATTATGGTTTCTTATATGCATGCATGTGTGGGTGTTCTTGTATGTGTAATGTGCATGTATGGGGTGCTTATGGGTGTGTCTATAATTTTAAATGGCATGTACTTGTGTGTGTGCAATGAGGATGTATGTTTTATTTGGTTAAAAATCATGTATATGCATGTTGTAGTGGGGGTGCATATAACTTTATTTGTTTTGGCCGAGAGGTCCCAATAAACATTGGGTTGTCTTTCTTGTGGTTGAATGCATGTATTAGTGTGTGACTTTGTATATGCATGTCATGTGCGAATACATTAGGATTCTCTCTCTCTCTCTCTCTCTCTATATATATATATATATATTTATATATATATATATTACATGTAAGTGGTATACGAAAAATCATTGTTGGTGCAAGTAATTGATAACCATTTGAGAAATATAATGTTTTGATGGAAACAGATTTATAACATGATTTGTTTATGAAACATAATAATATAACTTTCTTTAAGACATTTACAAGTGATAAATACAATTAATGACGACATGTGATATACAAGGCATGCATGGAATTTGGGTTACGTGTCGATTGTTTCCGAGAGCGCGTATTTAGTTAAGCAAGTAAATTTCTAAGACCTAATTAATAATTAGAGTATATGCGTTAAATTTAGGTTGTCTAAAATCTTAACTGCTTATCCTTGTTGTGATATCTGTTGTGCTTATTAAGGTGAGTTTTCACAACCCCGTTTTACATTCTTTCCTTTTCGGGGGAGAAGACATGCAAGCATGATTTTTATTATGGTTGCCAGTATTATTAATATCGCCTGTTACATTAGTATAGACACATTTGAAAGTCCTTACAGTATTAAACCGTTAGTGATGGGATTAGCGTGGTAATTTTGAGTAGTACTACTAGTTTTAACAAACGCCGCTCAGGCTAGTCGCGCTAGCTTGATTGGAGGTCGAACGGGTGCGTAATTGACCTAAAAATTGCCATAGTCTGTGATAGACGTGGTGGAAGGGCATAAAACAAACACAGTCAGCTTTGGTTTGAAACACTAAGTAACTTGTTCATAGGCTAGCTACCTATCGATATGCTTTATATACTAAACCATATGAAACGCTTTCTAACACATTACTTGTTGTTTGAACCTATGGACTCACCAACTCTATGTTGACACACTTTAGCATGTTTTCTCAGGTCACAGGAATGCACAAAGTTAGGGACTCAGCTAGGGATGCATTCATGGCATACATTATAACTCAATCAGTTCATTTTGTCAAACATTATTAACTTTTATGGTTTAAGCGCATGTGGACACAATTTATTATTGACTTACTGTTTTCAAATCGCTTCTGTAAGTATGAAACATTTATGGTTGATTTGAAAGTTTGATTTCTTAATTTGATGTTTACAATTACCGAACTTGGTGTAACTGGTGCTATCTGAGATCCTGGTGTGTCACACACCTGACGGTAAAACCACATTAGCGGATATTAAGGGTGTGTCAGGTTGGTATCAAAGCCCCAGTTATAGCGAACTAAAATGAGCATTCATATGCATTGCATATTAGACTATAGCTAGATTGCATTGGTTACACAGACGTAGATTACTGAGTTTTAATTACTTGATGTATTACTTGCTTGGACCCATTGCATGTTCTGACACTCCTTCCCCTCCTCCTCTTCCAGATAGGGATCAGGAGTGGTCTCAACTTCCCTATCCATTTGATGAGATGGACTTGGACCAACCATTCGCACTTCCTGAGCCGGATCCTTTGAGGGATTGGTCCCACTATCCTACTTACATGGACCCCATGAAGTGGACCGAGGACTAGGTCGGCGTCTGTTGGAGCATATATAGTCATATATAGTGTGTCCGTCGCTTGACGAATAGTCTAGGCTTAATGTTATACACCTTGTATAACACATGAAACTGGGTCATTTGCAGGAGCATATGCGAGTGAGACTCAGTCATACGACTGAGCCATGAAAATGGGCTAGTCGTGCGACTGAGAGATGCGATTGGGGCATTCGTAAGACTGAACCATAAGAATGGTCCAGTCGTACGATTGAACCATACGCATGGTCCAGCCGTACGATTGGACCATACGCATGGTCCAATCGCACGAATGGGCCCAGTCGCATCAGATATGGGCCGAGGCCTATATATACCAGTTTCAATGTGTAGAAACCTAAGGGTTTTTGGAGAGTCTGCCCGGGCCTAGGTGCTGCCGGATGAGAGGGGAGATCATGCTCGATCTCCCCTTGCCAAAAGTTGTAATTCTTAAGTTGTAACGAGCTTAAAATCGTTATGTTTATCAATGAAATCATTCGATTATTTGTTTGTGTATTGTTTATCTTTTGGTTATTTATCCTTTCGTCAAGAACGTGCTCGGATGTTTATCGATCCAGCGACTTAACAATTGGTATCAGAGCCGGTTACTGCTAGAATGATCTAACAATCATTCTAGCAACCCGAGCTCTTGATTTCTGGATCAAATTTCAGTTCTTTGACGTTAAACACACTTCGTGTTCTTCGTGTTCTTCGTGTTTTGCTCAGATCTCGTGGTGTGTATTGTTTCTATGTTAAAATCGAACTCGAAATCACGTTCTGATCACCCTTGCGAATCTGATGATGTCTATTTTGGTTCGAATCATGTAAAATTCGTCGGATTAGGGTTTTGGCAGCCGTGGCGGCTGCAGATCTGAAAATCTGCGTTCAGACCCGTTCATGCGACTGGGCCATGCGACTGGGCCTCATTCGCACGACTGAACCATTCGTATGGTTCATTCGTACGATTGAACCAGTCGTATGCCCATTCGTACGAATGAACATTCATTCGTACGATTGACCCTTTCGTGTATTTCATTCGCACGACTGACCCATTCGGAGTATCCATTCGCACGAATCACCCATTCGCACGTATGTCTTCATTCGTCTGTTCCAGTCGCACGAATGAGCTGTGTACCAGACCAAAAAAAAAAAAAAAAAAAAAAAAAAGTCTGGAACAGCTTCTTGCACGAATTTTTCCCTAAACCATTTTTATCAGTCGGGAAGCCTTCTGAAAAAGTTTGGTAAAATAAAATTTTTCGGGAAAATTATCGGGTCATTTTCGGGTCAATATGAGCAAAGCACATTCACCCTGTGGTTCTTATGTCAAACAAGTTCGATGGCTACCCCATTATTCGTTGGACTTCCAGAATAGGTGAATGTTGTTAGAACACGAAAGAGAGAAGAGAAGATATCAGCTGCGGTGCTGATTTTGTGGGGTAGTCAGGAGCATCTGACTACTTATGGGCCAACAAAGTTATATTTATCCGCACAGAGAGGATTCTCAGTCTTAGGGGGAATCCATGTATCGAGAAATTGAAGACGCAATCAGAAGTAATGATGCGAGCAGGTTTCTGATGATGAATCTACGTGCATGCTGATTTGTTTGATATTATCAGTTGTGGATTGGAACCTTCAACCTTTTGCCCAATACACCGTATGAAGACGCAAGGAGAGCACAATGTCTATATATTGGGATATGCTTAATGTGAGGGGGAATTTCTGCAGGTGTTAATGTTAATCAGGTCAGCCTATGTGAAGATTGAAGCAATGGAAAACTGTTCATGTCATTCACTGGAAAAATCAGTCATATGGAGAATCTTGCTGCTATGATGGTGTTCTGCAAAGTAAACGAAAGCTATTGTGCCTAAATTCATTTTCAGGGATATGGTAGTAACCTGACGGATTGGCAACGTTGGCTAATATGGTTTTTCGTTTGGTTCTATTAGAGACCAGAGCAAAGATTGACTGAAGATTGTAAGAGGTGTTATGTACTATTCGTAAGCAACGTCCAAGGGGGAATTTGTTGGAGCATATATAGTGTGTCCGTCGCTTGACGAATAGTCTAGGCTTAATGTTATACACCTTGTATAACACATGAAACTGGGTCATTTGCAGGAGCATATGCGAGTGAGACTCAGTCATACGACTGAGCCATGAAAATGGGCTAGTCGTGCGACTGAGAGATGCGATTGGGGCATTCGTAAGACTGAACGATAAGAATGGTCCAGTCGTACGATTGAACCATACGCATGGTCCAGCCGTACGATTGGACCATACGCATGGTCCAATCGCACGAATGGGCCCAGTCGTATCAGATATGGGCCGAGGCCTATATATACCAGTTTCAATGTGTAGAAACCTAAGGGTTTTTGGAGAGTCTGCCCGGGGCCTAGGTGCTGCCGGATGAGAGGGGAGATCATGCTCGATCTCCCCTTGCCAAAAGTTGTAATTCTTAAGTTGTAACGAGCTTAAAATCGTTATGTTTATCAATGAAATCATTCGATTATTTGTTTGTGTATTGTTTATCTTTTGGTTATTTATCCTTCCGTCAAGAACGTGCTCGGATGTTTATCGATCCAGCGACTTAACAGCGTCTGCATCCACTACTCCTACCCTCCCTTCTTTATCTTGTTCACACGAGCAAGCAGTAGCAGCCATAGTGTTGGTCCATTTGATCGATTTTCAGTACAAATGATGAGTTAAGTCGTTCAATATCAGAAATAATAACAAACAACAAAGAAGAACATGAATAAGATCAAGTAAAATGTATTCTAATATAAGCAATAATGATATAATACAATCAAAAGAAGAAAGCTCAATATATTTTAGTAAAGAACAGCTTACAAAGGTATATTGCAACACAAATATTCGATTAGGGTTTTTGCAAGGATACCCAAAAATGAACAAGATCAAATCTATATATAGCAGTCCTAGTTTCGCAGACAGTTTCGCTGTCAGCGAAACTGTGCTGCCGAAACTATACTTTTGCCCGGCAGAAACAACAGTTTCACCGGGTGAACTAAACCGCTGACTATGAGCGAAACTACAGTTTCGCTCATAGTTTCACTGGACTACAAAACTAAACAAAATGAACAACATTCAAAAGTAAACTAACATTAAACTTATTACGATGTAATATAAATACAATCTAATCTAAGGTGAGTCCAACCTATACTTGATCTTCAATACTCCCCCTAGGTTGGATCTCACTGCCTTCACTTGTCTTGATTTGTCTAGTCGGCTCCAGTCTCTCCCGCTGGATCTGATGTATCTTTATCTGCTCCTGCAGCTTCTTCCTCTGGGGCTTTAGGCATAGATTCTCCCTGTTCAGCTTTAGTCTCCCCCGCTACCTCTGATATGTCTACATCAGCTCCTTTAGTATCTTCCTTGAGAGCTTCAGCAATGATTAACTCTGGTCACCTCCTGCTTCATTAGCTCCCTCAGGACGAGTATTAGCTTGCTCAAATTGTCTTGATAAGTCCCGGATATCCATATTTAGATTATCTTAAGCTCTCACCTTCTCAGCTAGCTCATTCACTTCAGCTCTCACACCCCGCACCTTGTTTGCAACGATCATAAACAGACTGGCTTCTTTCCTTGTCTCCTCCCTTGCCCCTGCTTTAATGTGGTTTTCACAAAGAACTAGCGGATCTTCATCACAAAATACAAATAACTCCATCGGATCAAACAATCTGTACTCAATCCCGTCCTTCACCCTGATCACAGCGTCCCTCGTGTTCTTATCATAGAACCATTTCTCAAAACCTTGTAGTCTTTAGGATAGGGGATCCGACAATGTAACCCTGTGCACAGTTCTCGAGGGTTTCACACTTAACACTATCTTTCCTTTACCCATGTCCTAGTCTTTTTCCTTTTTAGACCTTCTCTGTTCAGCTTTCATGAAGCCAAATGACTCAAAATTATCATTCAGTCCATTCTTGATCTCCATATCCAACAACTTAGCTCTCTCACTAAGATCAAGATCCAGTAATGGCAGCACTGCCAACCTTCTCAAGTCCCATTTTGGCAAGGTCTTTAAAGCCTTCCTCTTATGGATGTATGTAACTCCTCCCCTTCTCTTTATTATAAACATTTTAAGGTCGGGTTATACTTCCAACTAATAATTCTCTTATCAGCCTCTTTCTTGCTCACCCTTCCATGTTTTGGAATAAGGGAGTCAAATCCTCATGCTCTTTCTCTCTCACAAACCAATCCTCCTTTTCCATCTCAATCACATCATTCTCATCATCTCCTTTCTTGACTACATAAGTCAGTGGTCTTTCATCCACTTCATAATATTCGGGCTCGGAGTCATAATCTACTAGCTGTTCATCATCCTCCTCCTCATCAACCAATCCATTCTCAATCGTTTTCTCAACACCTTTAGTTTGTTTTGGTAACATATCTTCTACTACAAAATCATCAAGGTTCATCCCAATATCAACAAAACTAGCTTCAAACACCTCTTCCACATTCTCCACATTTATAGTCTCCTACCTTACTCCGAAACCTCCTGCTTCCTCAGCTGCTGCACTAGATGTGCCCTCTCCTGCCCGGGAAGATGTACACACATTTAGGAATGAGTACTTGGAAGTATAAGTCAAATCATCTAACTCACATTGAGTTATCTGATTGGCCAAGCCGGCTGCAGCCTTCAGTTCATTTACCTCCTCAAGCAATCTTTTAATCAATTTGTTCTGATCCACCAACATCTTGATCATGCCATCAATCACCTCATCCTTCTTTCTTTCCCTTAACTCTTGATTGATAAGTTTTGTCTTAGTCATGCTTAACTCATTGGCCAGATATGTGTTGAGGTTTCTTATCACGTCCTTATCTAATCCAGCTCTTCCTTCCCTTCTCGAGGGCTCAGTAAAAGTTTGGTGTCGGTGTTTAGTCCTTCTCTCAGTTTCTCCCACGTCTGCTTTCTTCTTAGACCTCTTTTCTTTCTCAGCTCTGGCCTCAGATACCATCTCATGAATTTCCTCCTCAAAAACATAATCCTTCTCTTTCACGTATCTCTTCCTTTTCTTGACAACTTCAGACTGTTTGTGCCTCGTCTCTTTTGCTCTTTTATTCTTCGACTCAATTACCCTCCTGATATAATCCCACTGTTTCGAAGGATACATATTTTCCTAGAGATGAGTGATCTTCCCGCTGAAGTCATGTCAAATTGCACAACAGTCTGCACAAATACGGGTGTTCATCGGTACTAAACTCTTGATTTCTCCTTGTCTGGGAATGTTAGAAATGAGATCATCAATAATCATCTGAAGAAATCAAGGATAAATCAACCACTTATCTTTTTTCAAAGCCATTACATTCTCCGCAATACAATCCAAAATCAATCTCGCGATGTTTGCCTTCTGCCCTCTGCAGCAAATCACCATGGCTTTTGCCCAGTTCAATTTTAGCCTGTCTGATCCACCTTTACGGTGATCTAAGCACATAATGAAACCATGAGCTATGTATCTCCATTCCTTAGAGAGGAAGGACTTTTTGATCTCTTTCCTTGTCCCAAATGGAGGTCCCTCATAAACCATCGATCGAAAAGCATTAAGCACTTCCTAATCTGACAATATCATCTCCTCCCCTGTGTCCTCATCAAGCCTTAGCACCCTCGATATGACCTCAGTAGTAATAGTCAACTCATTCTCCATCACCCTGCTACAATCCTTTGTGAATTGGCTCTCATGTCATACTCAGCCGTCCACCAAAAATCTCTGATGTGTAAGTCATATATAGTAGTGGAATTTGAGATCGTGTAGGCGATTGGAGATCTCTACAACCAGCGTATGCAGTCTCTAAAACCAGCAGCTCTCGGATGAGTGTCGTCCAAATTGGCAGTAATGTTGTTCCTCTCATCAAATTTTAGATTCGCCATTTAATCTGAAAGCCAGATGAAACGTATTAGAATGGTATATTAAACAATAATATTAAAGAAAAATAAGAAAAGATTAAAATTAAACAAAAAACAAATTAATTTCACTGGCCGAAATTATAGTTTCGCAGAATGAATTTTTAGTTTCGGCAAGTGAAAAAGTAATTTCGGCTGCAATTACTTATTAGTTTCGGCAAGACAGCGTAGTAGATTCGACGGGCCGAAATTATAGTTTTTGGTGAAGCGAAACTGAAGTATGCCCTGCGAAACTGTTAAGTTCGCTCGAACAGCATGACTACACAGTTTCACTAAAAAACCATGAACTTTCGTTCAGTTTCGCTGGACTATTGGTACTTTCGCAGTAAGAACTGCGAAGGTATCGAAGAGTCTCAATCAAATAAACCCACAATGTTGCCATTAAACCTAGAAAGTCTAAGGTCCTGAGTTCAAAACTCACTTGCGAAGCTAAATCAAAGATCAATCGAGAAACAAAATCACGGGAACTTAGATTCGCATGAAATGCAACGATAAAACCCTAAACGTCTAAACCCTCGAATGTGCAAAAATGAGAAAACAATTTCGTAGATTGAGTTATATAGCACATAGTTTCGCAGCAGCGAAACTATAGTTTCGCCATGCGAAACTACTAGAGAAAATGCAATTTCTTTATGCGAAACTCTGGTCGAAAGTAACCACGCAACACGCAAAAAGAACCAGCGAAGCTATAGTTTTGCCGTGTGAAACTACCAGCAAAGGTATTACTTGCTTAGACCCATTTCTGTGACGTGGACTACAGACATGGCATCCTCTTCTTCACATTCTAGGGCCTTGGGTAAGAGGCCTACGCGTTCTGACACTCCTTCCCCTCCTCCTCTTCCAGATAGGGATCAGGAGTGGTCTCGACTTCCCTATCCATCATGAGATGCATCTGGACCAGCCACTCACTCTTCCTGAGCGGATCCTTTGAGGGATTGGTCCCACTATCCTACTTAAGTGGACCTGTGAAGTGGACCGAGGACTAGGTCGGCGTCTGCATCCACTACTTCTACCCTCCCTTCTTTATCTCGTTCACACGAGCAAGCACTAGCAGCCACAGTGTTAGTCCATTTGATAGATTTTCAGTACAAATGATGAGTTGAGTCATTCAATATTATAAACAATAACAAACAACAAAGATGAAGATGGATAAGAACAAGCAAAATGTATTCTAATATAAGCAATAATGATCCAATACAATCAAAAGAAGAAAGCTCAATATATTTTAGTGAAGAACAACTTACAAAGGTCTCTTGCAACACAAATATTTGATTAGGGTTTTTGCAAGGATACCCAACAACGAACAAGATCAAATCTATATATAGCAGTCCCAGTTTCGTAGACAGTTTTGCTGTCAGCGATACTATGCTGCCAAAACTATAGTTTCGCCCGGCAGAAACAATAGTTTCGCCGGGTGAACTAAACAGCTAACTATGAGCGAAATTGCAGTTTCACTCATAGTTCCGTTGGACTACAAAACTAAACAAAATGAACAACATTCAAAAGTAAACTAACATTAAACCTGTTACAAAGTAATATAAACACAATTTAATCTAAGGTGAGTTCAACCTATACTTGATCTTCAATACTCCCCCTAGGTTGGATCTCACCACCTTCACTTGTCTTGATTTGTCAAGTCGGCACCAGTCTCTCCCGCTGCATCTGATGTATCTTTATCTGCTCCTGTAGCTTCTTCCTCGAGGGCTTTAGGCATAGATTCTTTCTGGTCAGCTTCAGTCTCCCCTGCTGCCTCTGATATGTCTACATCAGCTCCTGCAGCATCCTCCTTGAGAGCTTCAGCAACTGATTCACTCTGGTGACCTCCTGCTTCATTAGCTCCCTCAGGACGAGCATTAGCTTGCTCAAATTGTCTTGATAAGTCCCGGACATCCATATTCAAATCATCTTGAGCTCTCACCTTCTCAGCTAGCTCCTTCACTTCAGCTCTCACACCCCGCACCTTGTTTGCAACGATCATAAATAGACTGGCTTCTTTCCTTGTCTCTTCCCCTGCCCCCGGTTTAATGTGGTTTTCACAAAGAACTAGCAGATGATCATCACAAAATCCAAATAACTCCATCGGATCAAACAATTTGTACTCAATCCCGTCCTTCACCCTGATCACAACCTCCCCCGTGTTGTTATCATAAAATCATTTCTCAAAACCTTGTAGTCTTTGGGGGAGGGGATCCGATAATCTAACCCTATGCATAGTTCTCGGGGGTTTCACACTTAACACTATCTTTCATTTACCCGTCTCCCAGTCTTTGTCCTTCTTCCTTCTCCATTCAGCCTTCATGAAGCCAAACCACTCAAAATTATCATTCAGTCCGTTCTTGATCTCCTTCTCCAACAGCTTAGCTCTCTCACTAAGATCAGCATCCAGTAGGGCGAAACTACCAGCGAAGGTATAGTTTCACTGAAACCTAAAAATTAAAAAGAAGTTTAATTTTGTTTCCCTTTCTTTTAAAAGATAAAATAAAAGTAAAAATTATTTAAAAAGAATTAAAACAAAGAAAACAAAATAAAGAAAATAAAAAAAATAAAAGAAATTTGCCCCACAAAACCTCACCACAATTCACTTATTTTTATTTTTTTAAACAAAATCAAATAGTAGAAAATGGATATGAACGAGAAAGCTGAAAAGATCTTCTGGAGACTCATAGATCGGCGGGATTGCTGATATACTTATCCTTTAAAGCTCATGCCTTCTTCTTTTCAACAAGTAAACCGTAGCTACTGTTATCATGTTTTGGTTTATTTTAAGAAGACATTGAATGAATCAGTCCCTACAGAAATTTGGTAAAGAAACTTATCCGGCCCTCATGATATATTGAACAAGTGACACACTCTGATTGACTATTTCTTTTAGAACCAACAAGGATCCTTCTTCAAAAGAAGCAAGGTCCTTATAGGCAACAGATGATGAGAGCTCCAGGTTAGTACTCTCGTACAACAGAGGAGATCATCATATTATACCAATGAAAGCTCCAGGTCAGTACTATCGTACAGCAGAGGAGTTCATCATATTGTGTCGATGAGAGCTCCAGGTCAGTACTATCGTACAGTAGAGGAGATTATCACTTTGTGCCGATGAGAACTCCAGGTAAGTACTTCTGTACAGCAAAGGACATCATCACTCCAGGTCAGTACTTCCATACAGCAGAGGAGATAAGCACAAACACAAGACACATAAATATACAAAGAAGCTTCCAAGCTTCAAAGATGAGTAACCATATAGCTTTTTAAGAACGAATGGGTGGTTTAGAAACAATGATACTTTAGATAATAACAGCACAACACAGAGATGCCCTGTTCTCAACCCTTTTTGAACAAGGACTTGAAACTTTGTGAAGGCCAAATATGTCAAGGGGATTATCTGGGTCATCATGTTTCTTATTCTGTTAGTTAAGCTACAAGATTACGGTCTACTTTGCTTTCGGGCTAAAACTATCAAGCAAATCCTAACAGGATACAATTGACCTCCTTCATATCGTCCAGACATCACATTGAGTTAGATGATTTCTACAAAAGAAAATAAGAGAAACATTTATTATTCTCCCCGGAACTTTCTACGACTCAGCAAGATGGAGAAATTTCTTAATAATATATATATATCATCATTAATTTTTTATTTTTTATTATTATTATATATATTTTTTATTTTATTTATATAAGAAAAAAGATGAAGGACTGTGTGTAACACCCGGTTATTTTTAACAAAAAGAATAAAGTGAAGAAAAAGAAAGAAAAGATATTTTACCCAAGTTGAGGGGTAAAAAGTGTCAAAAGGACAAAAGAATAAAAAATGGGTGCATAAAGGAGATATGGCAGCCCATAATCTCCTGCATAATTCATTTCATTTGATTCTAGAGAGAAAGAGCAGAATTCGGGTTTTGAAGGAAGAACAAGAAGAATTCGACTTCAAGGTAAGAATTCATGCTTTATGGTGTTCTCGACCGGTTATGTCCTCGGGTCTATGCTTATACTTGTTGTATGTGTTCGGGTATGTTTTTAGTGGGTTCCTAAGCGGTTGGATTCAATTTGCAAACGAGTTTGGAGGAAACCATACTCAAAAGCTGCAAAGGTGAGTTCTAAGACCCCTATTTTACATATTTTTGAATGATTTTAGGGCTGGAACACATCTAAAAACTATTTTCGAGTATTTAGGTGAAAAACCCATTTATGTATGTATGTGTAAGTGTATGATCCGTTTAGGGCTGTTATGAACATAAGGTTTTAAGGCAATCTATGAATTTCAGCATGATGTTCGACTAGGTACTGTTGACGCATGTTTTTAGGGGTTTTCCTATGATGTGTATGATGTTTAAGTTTATTCTAAGTGTGTAGTATGGTAGATCTGTGCTAAGGATGGGTTAAGATGATGATTGAGATCTGAAAATGGCACAGGTTAAGTTGCAGATCCATTTACTCAGCCGCATTAACTAATGCGGATGGCTAAGGAAAATGAGGCTAAGGCATTACTCAGCCGCATTAACTAATGCGAATAGCTAAAGAAATACGGCTAAGGCATTTACTCAGCCGCATTAACTAATGCGGATAGCTAAAGAAATGCGGCTAAGGCATTTACTCAGCCGCATTAACTAATGCGGATAGCTTGGGAAATGCGGCTAAGGTATTTCCTCAGCCGCATTAACTAATGCGGACATTCAAAGAAATGCGGATGACATTTGCTCACCCGTATTAACCAATACGGACAGCAAAAAGGAAATGCGGGTAAACACTTAGAATATTTTCTGACTTTTTGGGAAAAATGGAAATGTAGGCTTTGGTTTAGGAGATTCCCGAGGGTTATGTAAGATGACTTTTGAGGTCATAGATGGTATGATGGGCATGTAATGATATGTGCTTGATGTTTATGCATGATGATGAGGATGATGTTGCATGGTTATACATGATGTATGTTATGTATGTATGATGCCTTGTATGATGATGTATGAATGATGTGTGTATGTTCCTTATGATAATGTATGTTTATCTTTCCCATGACTTCACGTGTTATGATAACGAATGAACGAAGTATTATGTAACGTAAAGTGAAAGATAATAAAAGAGGAACACGATGATGAATGCATGCATTAATGAATGAATGAAAGAGGAATATGATGATGAATGCATGCATTAATGAACGAATGAAAGAAGTCTTGCAAGCATTGGATATCAGGGTCTGTCTTTGTGATCGACCAAACGTGTAGTGCCTCTACCGCTTACCTCTACTACTGTGGCATATGCTCAACTGTTCATTTATTGACTTTGGCCCAGTAGCTAAAACTGTTCAGGGTGTAGCATATGGTATTGGTACGAGAGATATTTGATGTGCAAGTAAAGTCATAACAAACGAATGAATGAATGAACGAAAGAGATAATAAAGCTATTATCTATGTGTACGTATGTTGTGTGACCACATGTATGTAAAGAAAAGTATGTTTTATTACAAAACTAGAACTCACTCAGCAACGTTGACTTTCTATGTGTTTCTAGTTGGCAGGTAGTGTTGTTGAGGATGGCACGAGGCGGCTACTCAGCTCTTTTGGGATGGCATTCCTTTGTTAATATTTTTGCAACGTATTATGTTGCATGTATTATTAAAACAAAATGGTGTTTGTAGAGGATTCGGATAAACGGGATTACCTAAGGAATCCTCTTACTACTAAAGGTCACTGTTTATGACTATTTTGTAATTGATTAACGATGTATTACTTTGCAAAAGCTTTTATGATGAAATGAGATGTCTCTTTTGAATGTTTCTGCTGCAATGTTTATTTAAAAATATCTGTAAAAGTATGTTTTATGTGCAATGGTTGACCAGCTGTAAGTGTCCCGGGAACGGGGCCTTACAAGTTGGTATCAGGGCCAAAGTTTAAGTGAAATGGGTAAATTTTCAAAATAAACCTTAACTTAAACTGAGAATAGGACGGAAAGGGAAGGGATGCCAAACTGAGCAGCTGCGTGCCATCCAGTATTTTTCTCAACGTTAACCGGTGTTATGTGCGCATCTTATGTGTTTATGTGTTACTGTAAGATTTAGATACTAGTGTAGTCAGGACAGGCAATGCTCGGGGTACGAAGAGTAAAGTTAGTGGCTAATCACAACTGGCCACTTAATTAGGGACTTACTATACTTGACATAAACTGAGCTATTCCCTTGAATGACCCTGTTGGTGTTTGAATCTTTCAGTGTGAGTTAGAGGATGGCCGGTGGTAGATCATCTAAAGCTTCACGAGGTGGAGGACGTGGTACTAAACCACAGGCTACGAGAGGAAGGACTAGGGCCGAAAAGGTGGTTCACGAAGAACCAGAAACCCCTCATCCAGAAGGCAGTGAAGAAAGTGCTAACCTGAGAGCCTCAGTGAAGGAGGCGGTTGTGGAGAAAGTGCATCAAGTCATGCAGACGATCCTACCGTCTGTGGTGACCGAAGTGATAAAGGCAATTAGGGAAGGGGAGAGAAGGGAAAGGAGTGGACCCATGAGTGAAAGGAGACAGCCCGAGACTGAGACGGTTCTCTCTGATGAAGAAGAAGAAGAAGAAGAGCCTGCGCCAGAGGCAGCTCGAGGCTGTAACTATGGGGTGTTTATGAGATGCAAGCCCCCTACTTTCGATGGAAACGGCACTGCTGCTGCCGCTCACCGGCGGATGAAGGAAATGGAGGCTGTTCTTGATATCAGTGAGTGCCGTGAAGACCAAAAGGTGAATTTTGCTACCCATTCATTTGTAGACTTGGCTCTGTGCTGGTGGGACAATATAGTCCAAGCCGAGGGTAGTCAGGCGATCGGGAGAATAAGATGGTCAGAGTTGAAGAAGTTAGTGATCGAGGAGTTTTGCCCTCACCGGGAAATGGATAAGGTTGAGAGAGAGTTTCTGCAACTGGAGGCGGGAACGATGACCCACCAACAGTACACCACAAAGTTCAATGAAATGGCACGTCTGGTGCCGGATCAGGTGACACCTCTGTCTCGGAAGATCAAGAGGTACATTTAGGCCTTACCGGTGGATGTTCGCAGGCATATGATCGCTGCCCGACCAAGCACGTTCAGGTCGGCAGTTGATTTGGAAGGGAGACTTTATGATGAGCAGGAGGTGGTAGTGACTGAAGCGAATAAGAAGGGTGGTGGTGATCGGAACTGGAATGGGAAGAGGTTTGGTCGAAGTGATGCCTCGACGGGTAATAAAAAGGCACGGGTGGACGACCGTCGTGTGGCCACGCCGGGAGCGGGGTCAAGGAGGTGTGGCAAGTGTGGGAAGGAGCATGCGGGAGAATGTAGGCTGGGTTCGAACATGTGCTCCAAGTGTGGGAAGACAGGGCATATGGCAAAGGATTGCCTGGCAGGCAAATGTTTTAATTGTGGGGAAATCGGTCATATGAGTAGAGATTGTAAAAAGCCGAGGGCTGAGGGTTCAGTGGTGAAGAAGACGGGAAGTGAAGGACCGAGGGCGAGTGCCAGGGCATTCACTATGACACAGGAGGAAGCTAGGACGGACCCTGATGTTGTGTCCGGTACGTTTCTAGTGAACCAAACTTTAGCTTCTATGTTATTTGATTCGGGCGCAAGTAAAAGTTTTATTTCTGCTGCTTTCTTTGCTAAGCTTCCTGTTAGTAGTAGATGTGTTGATACACCATTTGATGTAGAAACTGCCATAGGTAAGTCTACTAGGATTTTTGAGATGATAGAGAGCTGTGATGTGGAACTTGAGCGTCATAAGTTTCCTATTAGATAGTTTGTAATGACCTTGGGTGGTTTTGATTTGGTTCTTGGGATGGATTGGTTGGCAGACTTCGAGGCGAACATTATGTGTCGCAAGAAGATGATTAATTTGACAGTGCCTGACGGTAGTTCAGTGACGGTTTATGGTGATCGGGTTACTATGATTCCGAGAGTGATTTCGATGGCGGTGGCAGGAAAGTGTATGAGGCGTGGATGTAGTGCCTACTTGGCCTACTTAAAGGATGTGGATACGCCAACACCACAACCATCTGATGTACTCGTTGTGTGTGACTTTCCAGACATATTCCCAGAAGACTTATCAGGAGTGTCACCTGACCGTGAGATCGAGTTCCAGATTGACTTGATACCAGGTGCCCAACCTGTTGCCAAAACACCGTATCGTTTGGGTCCGACGGAAATGAAAGAGTTGATGGAGCAGTTACAAGAGCTGCTTGACAAGGGGTTTATCAGGCCAAGTATCTCTCCTTGGGGTGCTCCGGTCCTGTTTGTGAAGAAGAAAGACGGTAGTATGAGGATGTGTATTGACTACCGCGAACTGAACAAATTGACGGTGAAGAACCGATACCCCTTACCGAGAATAGATGATTTGTTCGATTAGCTTCAGGGT
The DNA here is from genome assembly GCA_024085815.1 of Flaveria linearis. Classification (NCBI taxonomy): domain Eukaryota; kingdom Viridiplantae; phylum Streptophyta; class Magnoliopsida; order Asterales; family Asteraceae; genus Flaveria; species Flaveria linearis. The sequence goes on from CM044018.1 coordinate 20,849,240, forward strand.
GCGAGTTGGTTTTCAAGGATAGATCTATGATGGGCTACCATCAACTAAAGGTGAAAGAGCAGGATATCCCTAAGACAGCTTTTCGCATGCGCTACGGTCACTACGAGTTTCTTGTCATGTCTTTTGGTTTGACCAATGTGCCAACGACTTTTATGGATCTGATGAACCGAGTGTGTCGGCCGATGTTGGATAAATCAGTTATTGTGTTTATTGCTGATATCCTGATTTATTCAAGGAGTGAGATAGAGCATGCCGGTCACATTCGAGAAGTGTTGGAGACGTTGAGAAGGGAGAAACTGTATGCCAAGTTCTCCAAGTGCGCGTTCTGGTTGCGTGAAGTTCAGTTCTTGGGTCACGTGGTGAATCCGGAGGGGATTATGGTTGATCCGGCAAAGGTGGAAGCGGTGATGCAATGGAAGTCTCCAAAGACGCCAACCGAGATCCGTAGCTTCTTGGGTTTGGCGGGCTATTATAGGAGATTCATTCAAATACTTCTCAAAGATCGCTTCTCCACTAACCAAGTTGACCAGGAAAGAAGTAAAGTTTGTATGGGGTCAAGCTCAAAAAAAGACATTTGAAGAATTAAAGACGAGGTTGACCCAGGCTCCTGTTCTGTCCTTACCCGATGGGAGTGAAGATTTGGTGGTTTATTCTGATGCTTCCTACTCAGGATTGGGATGTGTGTTAATGCAGAGGGGAAAAGTTATAGCCTATGCATCCCGACAGTTGAAAGTTCATGAGGTTAACTATCCTACTCATGACTTGGAGCTAGCAGCTGTAGTCTTTGCCTTAAAGATTTGGAGGCACTATCTCTACGGGACGAAGTTCACCATCTTCACCTACCACAAGAGCTTGAAGTACTTCTTCGAGTAGAAGGATTTGAATATGAGGCAAAGGCGATGGTTGGAGCTTATAAAGGATTATGATTATGAGATCCATTACCATCCGAGCAAAGCCAATGTGGTGGCGGATGCCCTTAGCTGAAAGGAGAGGCCCGAGCCGATTCAGGTGAAGGCGTACCAACTGATTATGACCTTGATGTGATGAAGCAAGTCAAAGAGTTTCAAGATGAGGCACTGAAGGAAGATCATCTTAACGCTGAAAGAATGAGAGGTCTGGCCGCAGAGTTGGGTGAAAACACATTTGGTGTTAGAACCTGGTTTGGACGTATGTGGATTCCTTGTCTTGGGGATCTATGAGTAAAGATTATGGATGAAGCTCACAAGACTCGATACTCTATTCATCCCGGTACTACAAAGATGTATCAAGACATGAAGAAAGATTATTGGTGGTCAGGTATGAAGCGTGACGTGGTGGAGTATGTGAGTAAGTGCCTTACTTGTTTGAAAGTGAAGGCCGAGCATCAGAACCCATATGGAAAGATTCAACCTTTGGATATACCGGAATGGAAGTGGGAGCACATCACCATGGATTTCATTACGAAGTTGCCGCGTACTCCGAAAGGGTATGATGCTATATGGGTGATCGTTGACCGCTTGACGAAGAGTGCTCACTTCCTACCGATGTGCGAGACGTATTCATCCGAGAGGTTGGCCGATCTTTTCATCAAGGAGATCGTGACCCGTCATGGTGTGCCGGTGTCGATTGTGTCTGATCGCGACACCCGGTTTACCTCTAAATTCTGGAAGAAATTCCACGACGCCATGGGGACGAGGTTACACATTAGCATGGCTTATCATCCTCAAACTGATGGTCAGTCAGAAAGGCCCATTCAGACACTGGAAGACATGCTTCGAGCATGTGTGATTGATTTCAGGGGAAGTTGGGATGACCACTTACCGTTAGCTGAATTCTCATATAACAACAGCTATCATGCCAGCGTTGGTATGCCACCTTATGAGATGCTATACGGTAGGAGATGCAGGACACCAATGTGTTGGGGTGATATTGGTCATATAGAGTTAGGGAGCGTCAAGGTGATCGAGGCTACGACTGAAAAGCTTGAAAAGATCAAGGCCTACATGAAGGCAGCCAAAGACAGACAGAAGTCGTATGCTGATAAACGACGCAGACCGATTGAGTTCCAGGTGGGTGACCGGGTCATGTTGAAGGTCTCACCTTAGAAGGGTATCATTCGGTTCAGAAAGCGGGGCAAGTTGAGCCCGAGGTACATAGGCCCTTTCCGAATTATTGCTCGAGTTGGAGAGGTGGCCTATAGATTGGAGTTGCCAGATGAGTTGAGTGGAATTCACCCGACATTCCATGTATCTCATCTATGGAAGTGTTTGGCGGACGAGAATATGATTGTTCCACTAGAGGATATCGAAGTGGATGAACGGCTCAATTATATGGAGCAACCGGTGGCAATCATTGATCGAAAAGAGAAGAAGCTGAGGAATAAAGTGGTCCCACTCGTGCATGTACAGTGGAAGCACATAAAGGGATCTGAGTCTACGTGGGACACTGAAGATGAAATGAGACAGCATTACCCACGTTTGTTCAAGGAGTAATAGGTTTCGGGGACGAAACCTATTTAAGGGGGGTGGACTTGTAACACCTGGTTATTTTTAACAAAAAGAATAAAGTGAAGAAAAAGAAAGAAAAGATATTTTACTCAAGTTGAGGCGTAAAAAGTGTCAAAAGGACAAAAGAATAAAAATGGGTGCATAAAGGAGATATGGCAACCCATAATCTCCTGCACACTTCATTTCATTCGTATCTAGAGAGAGAAAGAGCAGAATTCGGGTTTTGAAGGAAGAACAAGAAGAATTCAACTTCAAGGTAAGAATTCATGCTTTTATGGTGTTCTCGACCGTTATGTCCTCGGGTCTATGCTTATACTTGTTGTATGTGTTCGGGTATGTTTTTAGTGGGTTCCTAAGCGAGTTTGGAGGAAACCATACTCAAAAGCAGCAAAGGTTAGTTCTAAGACCCCTATTTTACACATTTTTGAATGATTTTAGGGCTGGAACACATCTAAAAACTATTTTTGAGTATTTGGATGAAAAACCCATTTATGTATGTATGTGTAAGTGTATGATCCGTTTGGGGTTGCTATGAACATAAGGTTTTAAGGCAATCTATGAATTTCAGCATGATGTTCGACTAGGTACTGTTGACGCATGTTTTTATGGGTTTTCCTATGATGTGTATGATGTTTAAGTTTATTCTAAGTGTGTAGTATGGTAGATCTGTGCTAATGATGGGTTAAGATGATGATTGAGATCTGAAAATGGCACAGGTTTAGTTGCAGGTCCATTTACTCAGCCGCATTAACTAATGCGGATGGCTAAGGAAAATGTGGCTAAGGCATTACTCAGCCGCATTAACTAATGCGGATAGCTAAAGATATGCGGCTAAGGCATTTACTCAGCCGCACTAACTAATGCGGATAGCTAAAGAAATACGGATAAGGTATTTACTCATCCGCATTAACTAATGCGGATAGCTAAGGAAATTCGGCTAAGGTATTTCCTCAGCCGCATTAACTAATACGGACAGTCAAAGAAATGCGGATGACATTTGCTCACCCGCATTAACCAATGCGGACAGCAAAAAGGAAATGCTAGTAAACAATTAGAATATTTTCTGACTTTTTGGGAAAAATGGAAATGTAGGCTTTGGCTTGGGAGATTCCCGAGGGTTATGTAAGTTGACTTTTGAGGTCATAGATGGTATGATGGGCATGTAATGATATGTGCTTGATGTTTATGCATGATGATGAGGATGATGTTGCATGGTTATACATGATGTATGTTATGTATGTATGATGCCTTGTATGATGATGTATGAATGATGTGTGTATGTTCCTTATGATAATGTATATTTATCTTTCCCATGACTTTACGTGTTATGATAACGAATGAACGAAGTATTATGTAACGTAAAGTGAAAGATAATAAAAGAGGAACACGATGATGAATGCATGCATTAATGAATGAGTGAAAGAGGAATATGATGATGAATGCATGCATTAATGAACGAATGAAAGAAGTCTTGCAAGCATTGGATATCAGGGTCTTTCTTTGTGATCGACCAAACGTGTAGTGCCTCTACCGCTTACCTCTAGTACTGTGGCATATGCTCAGCTGTTCATTTATTGACTTCGGCCCAGTAGCTAAAACTGTTCGGGGTGTAGCATATGGTATTGGTACGAGAGATATTCGATGTGTAAGTAAAGTCATAACAAACGAATGAATGAATGAACGAAAGAGATAATAAAGATATTATCTATGTGTACGTATGTTGTGTGACCGCATGTATGTAAAGAAAAGTATGTTTTATTACAAAACTAGAACTCACTCAGCAACACTGACTTTCTATGTGTTTCCAGTTGGCAGGTAGTGTTGTTGAGGATGGCACGAGGAGTCTACTCAGCTTTTTTGGGATGGCATTCCTTTGTTAATATTTTTGCAATGTATTATGTTGCATGTATTATTAAAACAAAATGGTGTTTGTAGAGGATTCGGATAAACGGGATTACCTAAGGAATCCTCTTACTACTAAAGGTCACTTTTTATGACTATTTTGTAATTAATTAACGATGTATATTACTTTGCAAAAGCTTTTATGATGAAATGAGATGTCTCTTTTGAATGTTTCCGCTGCAATGTTTGTTTAAAAATATCTATAAAAGTATGTTTTATGTGCAATAGTTGACCAGCTGTAAGCGTCCCGGGAACGGGGCCTTACACTGTGGAGCATGTAGAAAAACGAAAAGAAAGAAGGAAAATAACAAAAGAAATATAAACAATATGTACATGACGTAGTTTTAAGGAAAACGAGTTTAAAATGATATTATTACTAACATAGAGATCAATTCATTAAAACGAGGTTTATCAAATGTTTTAGTGAAAAGATCTACTTTTTAATTTTTTGTATTAATGGGAATAATATCAATGAAACCATTTTCCTGAGCATCGCCGGATTGCATGAATCAGTGTCTCGATATGCTTGGTTCGGGAATGATGAATAGGGTTCTTGGCGATGTCGATGGCTGTTTCGTTGTCTCAGAACAATGATGTATGAGGAAAGTTGATCCCATAGTCAATCATCTGGTGCTGAATCCAGAGCACTTGTGAACAATAGCTGGAAGCAGCAATGTATTCTACTTCTCCCGTAGAGAGAGAAACAGTGGTCTATTTCTTGCTTTGCCATGATACTAGACAATTGCCCAAGTATTAACAGCCTCGAGTGATGTAAGGCCCTGTTCCCGGGCATCTCACAGTTGGCCATTCATCGCACATAAATCATTTATTTAAAACATCGTAGTGGAAAATTTCTTAAAACCATTTCAAATAATTATAATTGCTTTTGTAAAATAATACATCATTTTTACATTACAAAACATCACTTGTTGCATTACATCCCAAAAACAATATCATAATATAAAATGGATGCCATCCAAAATAATCCAAGTAGCTGCCCCGTGCTATCCTCAGCAACTCTTACCTGCCAACTGGAAAGTACATAAAAGTCAGCATTGCTGAGTGAGTTCTAGTTTTATATAAAAATATAACATACTTTACTTTCATTAAAACCCTTCTTTGCTTTCATACGCGATCATGCATCATACGTACAAATAGATAATATCGTTATTATCTTCCATTATCATTCGTTATCTTTCCTCATCATATTCATACTTTCATTCCATTCTTTTCATTAGCATTCACTTACGTATACTTACTTTCATTTCATTCTTTTTATTAACGTTCTATTTCGTATACATTCTTTCGTTTCGTACTCTACACTATCACTTACTTTCATTCTCATACTTTCGTATCGTACATACATCATTTTTTATTTTTCTTACTTTCATTTCGTACGTCATGTCATTCTTTTACTTTCATACGGATCGATGAACAATACCCCGAACATTGTGCACGAAGCTGATGCTGGGCCTGTGGTAATTAAATCACGAACATTGTGCACAAAGCTGACCCAGTCACCTAGGGCAAGTCATCTCTCCCATTCATTCAGACCAATTGGCAATACCCCGAACATTGTGCACGAAGCTGATGCTGGGCCTGTGGTAATTAACTCACGAACATTGTGCATGAAGCTGACCTAGTCACCTAGGGCATACCATAAAGGTCTTGTAAATCTTAATGATTGACCCTGTGTGCATCCTTTGAGGTAGCTAACCCACATCACAGTTGAGCTAACGACAACGTGGTCATGCACCTCCTTTCTATTTGCTTGCAAGCCATTCTTTCATTCAGTACGTTTTACTTCTCATCTTTGTTATCTTTCACTTCGCTATGTTATTCCTTACGTTCTTTCATACATTTGTCATACTATATAAAGTAATAACACAATATTTAACGTATTTTCTATTACATTATAAATACGTTTGAATACCATTAAAAGATAACACATTATACATACCATACATCAATCATACATACTATAACCCTAAACCATCACATAATCATGCTTAAAATGGGTAATCATAGCCCATGAGTAAAATCAGGTCAAACCCTACAAATTCTGGTTTTCCTAAAAATTCAGAATATTTTCTAAGTGTCTAGGCGCATGAGGACTATTTGGGCATTTCACCACTATGTAGGCGCCTGAGCTTACACTTAGTCATTAACACTTAGGCGCATGGGCCTTATGGGTGCTTGGACACTATTCACATGCATGGGCTAACACTTAGTTATTCTGGGCAAATTCTAGGCATTTGGCTACTATTTAGGCGCATGGGGTTTTAGGCGGTTAGGCACACTTAGGCAATTTGACCGTGGGCGCATGGGCCACTCTTTAGGCGTATGGGCAACCAACTTGCACCTAATCAACATAAATCAGTCCCCAAACCAACATATATCATGATCTAAGCTTAGTACTAACATTCTACACATCATAATATGAACATAACCATAAATCAAACCCGAACTTACCCTCACCCACATACATATTCATACATACACATACGGGTAATAAAACCCATTTTTATAAAAACATACATACATGTATTTCCAGCCCCAAAATCAGTTAAAACATGTTAAAAAGGGGTTCTAGAACTCACCTTTGCTGCTCTCAAGTTTAAACTCTTCAACTTGAGCTTCTCAAATGATTCTAACACCTAAAACCCACCAAAACATACAATTCGAGCATACAAACATGTATAAGCCCAAACCCGAGGCTGAAGTCCAACAAAAACGCTTAAAACTTCGAATTCTTACCTTGAATTTAGCCTTCCTCTTCTTCTTCTCTCTAGAAACTCGAATTCTGCACTTTCTCTCTCTAAAACCGAATGCAAAAGGTGATGTGCAGCCAATATGGGCGGCCATACCACCTTTTGTACCCACTTTTGATACTTTTTGTCATTTTGACACTTTTAACCCCTTAACTTTAGGTTAAATTATATTTGCTTCTTTTATTCGCGTTTATTATTTCTTTCTCGTCTATAAAAATATCTAGGTGTTACAAGTCCACCCCCCTTATATAGGTTTCGTCCTCATAACCTGATATTCCTTAAACAGATGTGGGTAATACTGCCTCATCTCTTCTTCAATCTCCTATGTAGACTCAAATCCCTTCCTGTGCTTCCACTGTACTATTCCTTAACCTCTTCTCTTTACGATCAATACTCGTCACTGGTTGTTCCATATAATTGATCCGTTCATCTACTTCGATATCTTCCAGTGGTACAGCCATACCCTCATCAGCTAAACACTTCCACATATGAGATACATGGAAGGTCGGATGAATTCCACTTAACTCATTGGGTAGTTCTAACCTATAGGCCACATCTCCTACTCGAGCAATGATTCGGAAAGGCCCTATGTACCTCGGGCTCAACTTGCCCCGCTTTCTAAACCGAATGATACCCTTCCAAGGTGAGACTTTTAACATAACCCTGTCACCCACCTGGAACTCAATCGGTCTATGCCTCTTGTCAGCATACGACTTCTGTCTATCCTTAGCCGCCTTCATAAAAGCTTTAATATTTTTGTGCTTCTCAGTCGTAGCCTCAATCACCTCAATACTTCCCAACTCGTTCGGCCCAATGTCTCCCTAACATACGGGCGTCCTACACCTCCTATCGTATAGCATCTCGTATGGTGGCATGCCCATACTAGCATGATAACTATTGTTATATGAGAATTCCGCTAACGGCAAATGATCATCCCAACTTCCTCCAAAATCGATCACACATGCTCGGAGCATATCCTCAAGTGTCTGTATTGTCCTCTCAGATTGTATATCTGTCTGAGGATGATAAGCCGTGCTAATGTGTAGCCTCGTCCCCATCGCATCGTGGAATTTCTTCCAAAACTTAGTTGTAAACCGAGTGTCATGATCAGATACAATAGACACCGGTACACCATGACGAGCTACAATCTCTTTGATAAATAGATCCGCGACTCTCTCAGAGGAATTACATCTCTTGGATCGGTAGCAAGTGAGCACTCTTCGTTAAACGATTAACTATCACCCATATGGCATCATACCCTCTCGAGGTACATGGTAACTTCGTAATAAAGTCCATGGTGATATGTTTCCACTTCCACTCGGGTATATCCAAAGGTTGGATTTTCCCGTACGGCTTCTGATGCTCCGCCTTCACTTGCAAACAAGTAAGGCGCTTACTCACGTATTCCGCTACATCATGCTTCATACCCAGCCACCAAGAATCCTTCTTCATATCGTGGTACATCTTGGTAGCACCGGGATGAATGGAGTATCGAGTCTTATGTGCTTCATCCATGATCTTTCCACGTAAGTCCCCGTAACGAGGAATCCACATCCGCCTGTATCGGGTTCTATCATCGAGAGTGTTTTCACCCAACACTACGATTAGGCCTCTCATCCTTTCAGAGTTGAGTTAAGATGATCTTCTTTCAACGCCTCATCTTGAAACTCCTTGACCTGTGTCATCACATCATAGGTCATAATCAACTGATAAGCCTTCACCCGAATCGGCTCGGGTCTCTCCTTTCGGCTAAGGGCATCTGTCACCACGTTGGCCTTGTCTGGATGGTAATGGATCTCACAATCATAATCCTTTATGAGCTCCAACCATCATCTCTGCCTCATGTTCAAATCTTTCTGTTTGAAGAAGTACTTCAAACTCTTGTGGTCAGTGAAGATTGTGCACTTTGTCCCGTATAAGTAGTGCCTCCAAATCTTCAATGCGAAAACCACAACAGCAAGTGCTAGATCATGAGTGGGATAGTTGACTTTGTGGGTTTTCAGCTGTCGTGATGTATAGGCTATTACCCTTCCACGTTGCATCAACACAACCTAGCCCAGAATAAGAAGCATCCGAATATACCACTAAGTCTTCACTCCCTTCGGGTAATGTCAAGACAGAAGCTTGTGTTAATCTCGCCTTTAACTCCTCGAAAGCATCCTCCTATTCTTGACCCCACACGAACTTCACATCCTTGCGAGTCAATTTGGTCAAAGGTGAGGCTATCTTGGTAAGTCTTGAATAAATCTCCTGTAGTAGCCCACCAATCCTAAGAAGCTACGAATATTGTATGGCGTCTTTGGAGACATCCATTGCATCACTACCTCAACCTTTGTCGGGTCCACCATGATTCCCTCAGCATTTACCACGTGACCCAGAAATTGTACCTCGCGTAACCAAAAAGCACACTTGGAGAACTTGGCATACAACTTTTCCTTTCTCAATGTCTCCAACACCTCCCGAATGTGACCGGCATGCTCCTTTTCACTCTTCGAATAAATCCGGATATTATTAATAAATACGATCACTGATTTATCTAACATCAGCCGACACACTCGATTCATCATGTCCATAAACGTAGCTGGCGCATTGGTTAAACCAAAAGACACAACGAGAAACTCGTAGTGTCCATAACGCGTGCGAAAAGCTATCTTAGGGATATCTTGCTCCTTCACCTTCAACTGATGGTAGCCAGATCGAAGATCTATCCTCGAGAACCAACTGGCACCTTGGAACTGATCAAACAAGTCATCAATCCTCGGTAATGGATACCGATTCTTCACCGTCAACTTGTTCAATTCATGGTAGTCAATACACATCCTCATACTACCGTCCTTCTTTACGAACAAGACCGGAGCACCCAAGGAGAGATACTAGGTCTGATAAAACCCTTATCAAGCAACTCATGCAGTTCCTCCATCAATTCCTTCATCTCAGTCGGAGCCAACCGATACGGTGCCTAAGCTACAGGCTGAGCACCGGGTATCAAGTCAATCTGAAATTTGATTTCACGATCCGGTGGCACACCTGATATATCCTCTGGGAACACATCGGGAAAGTCACACACCACCGGTACATCGGACAATTATGGTGCTGACGTGTTCACATCTTCATGTAGGCCAAATAGGCACTAAATCCACGCCTCATGCACTTTCCCGCCACCGCTATCGAAACCACCTTCAGAATCGTCGTAACTCGATCACCGTATATCATCACCGAAATCCCGTCAGGCACTATCAGTCTAATCATCTTCTTGCAACACACAATGTTCGCCTCGTAGTCTGCTAACCAATCCATTCCTAGGACTACATCAAACCCGCCTAAGGCCATCACAAACAGTCTAGCAGGAAACTTATGACCTTCTAGTTCTATATCACAACCCTCAATTAAGTCATAAATCCTTGTAGACTTACCTATAGCAGTTTCTACATCAAAGGGCTCATGAATACGTCTACTACTAATAGGCAAATTAGCACAGAAAGCAGCAGAAAGAAAACTCCTACTAGCACTAGAGTCAAATAATACAGATGCACAAATTTGATTTGCTAGAAACATACCTGACACAACATCAGGGTCCGTCCTAGCCTCCTCCCTGGTCATTGTGAATGCTCTGGTGCTTGCCCTTTGCTCTTCAGTTCCGGTCTTCTCCCTGCTCCGGAACTCTCTGCCCTCGGCTTCTTGCACTCCCTGCTCAGGTGGCCTACTTCACCACAGTTGTAGCACCTCGCTACTATTCAATCTCTAGAGATGTAGTCGGGCTTCCCGCACTTGAAACAAACATTAAGCCCCAGTTTGCACTCACCAGCGTGCTCCTTCCCACACTTACCGCACTTCTTTGTCCCCGAGCCTGTGGCAACCACCCGTCGATCATCCACCCTTGCTTTCTTGTTATTCGGGGTAAAGCCGCCACGCCCAAACTATTTCCTATTCCAGTTCCGGTCATCACCACCGGTCTTCTTCCCTTCAACCACCATCACCTCCCTCTCATCATACAATCTTCCAGCCAAATCAACCACCGACCTAAACATACTCGGTCGGGTGGCGATCATGTGCCTGCGGATATCTATCGGCAAACCCTAAATGTATCTCTTGATCTCCTGTGATAGGGGCGTCGCTGATCCGGCACCAGCCGTGCCATTTCGTTGAACTTGGTGGTGTACTACTCATGTGTCATGGTTCCCGCCTCCAGCTGCAGGAACTCTCTCTCCACCTTGTCCAACTCCTGATGAGGACAGAACTGCTCGATCACCAACTCCTTTAGTTCACTCCACCTCATTCTCCCAATCGCTCTCCTACCCTAGGCTTGGACGATGTCGTCCAACCAACATAGAGCCGAGTCCACAAACAAATGAGTGGAAAACTTCACCTTCTAGTCTTCCCTGCACTCGCTGATTTCAAGGACAGCATCCAACTCCCTCACCCAACGGTGAGCAGCAACAGTAGTGCCATTACCATCAAAGGTAGGGGGCTTGCATCTTTGAAATGCCCCATAGTTACATCCTCATGCTACCTTAGGCACAGGCTCTTCTTCCTCCTCCTCGTCAGTAGGTACAACCGTCTCAGTCTCTGGTTGCTCTCCCTCCCATGTGGGTCTTCTTCTTTCTTTCCTCTCTCCTTCCCTAACAACTTTAATCACTTCGGTCACCACAGACGGCAAGATCGTCTGCATGACCTGATGAACCTCCTTCACCATGGCCTCTTTCACTGAGGCTCTCAAATTAGCACTCTCATCACCACCCTCCGGATGAAGGGACTCAGGCTCTTCATGAGTCATTTCTTCAGCTCTAGGCCTTCCTCTTATGACCCATGGTCCAGCACCACATCCACCATGTACTCCGCCTCTCGAAGCCTTAGAAGATCTACCTCCAGCCATCCTCTAACACACTATAAGATTCAAACACCAACGCGGTCAATTCAGGTAATAGCTAGTCTATGTCAAGTATAGTAAGTCCCTAATTACAGTGGCCAGTTGTGATTAGCCTCTTACTTTACTCTTCATACCCCAAGCATTTCCTATCCTAACTACATCAGTATCTAAATCTACTAAGGCAAACAGGTCAAATAACATGCGCACATAATACCAGTTAACATTAAAGAAAAAACCTAATGACACGTAGCTACTCGGACTGGCATCCTTTCCCTTTGTCCCATTCTCAGTTTAAGTTTAGGTTTCTTTTAAAATACTTACCCATTTCACTTAAACTTTGGCTCTGATACCAACTTGTAAGGCCCCGTTCCCGGGCACCTCACAATTGGTCATTCGTCGCACATAAATCATTTATTTAGATCATCGCAGCGGAAAATTTCTTAAAACCATTTCATATAATTATAATTGCTTTTGTAAAATAATACATCATTGTTACATTACAAAACATCACTTGTTGCATTACATCACAAAAACAATATCATAATATAAAATGGATGCCATCCAAATAATCCAAGTAGCTGCCCCATGCCATCCTCAGCAACTCTTACCTGCCAACTGGAAAGTACATAAAAGTCAGCCTTGCTGGGTGAGTTCTAGTTTTATATAAAGTATAACATATTTACTTTCGTTAAAACCCTTCTTTGCTTTTATACGCGATCATGCATCATACGTACAAATAGTTAATATCGTTATTATCTTCCATTATCATCCGTTATCTTTCCTCATCATATTCTTACTTTCATTCCATTCTTTTCATTAGAATTCACTTACGTATACTTACTTTCATTTCATTCTTTTCATTAACGTTCTCTTTCGAATACATTCTTTCGTTTCGTACTTTACGCTATCTCTTACTTTCATTCTCATACTTTCGTATCGTACGTTACATCATTCTGTTATTGTTCTTACTTTCTTTTCGTATGTTACGTCATTCTTTTACTTTCACACGGATCGATGAACAATACCCCGAACATTGTGCACGAAGCTGATGCTAGGCCTGTGGTAACTAAATCACGAACATTGTGCACGAAGCTGTCCCAGTCACCTAGGGCAAGTCATCTCTCCCATTCATTCAGACCAATCGGTAATACCCCAAACATTATGCACGAAGCTGATGCTGGGCCTGTGGTAATTAACTCACGAACATTGTGCATGAAGCTTACCCAGTCACCTAGGGCATACCATAAAGGTCTTGTCAATCTGAATGATTGACCCTGTATGCATCCGTTGGGGTAGCTAACCCGCATCACAGTTGAGCTAACGACAACGTGGTCGTGCACCTCCTTTCTATTTGCTTGCAAGCCATTCTTTCATTCATTACGTTTTACTTCTCATCTTTGTTATCTTTCACTTCGTTACGTTATTCTTTACGTTCTTTCATACATTTGTCATACTACGTAAAGTAATAACATAATATTTAACGTATTTTTAATACAATATAAATACATTTGAATGCCATTAAAAGATAACACATTATACATACCATACATCAATCATACATACTATAACCCTAAACCATCCCATAATCATGCTTAAGATGGGTAATCATAGCCCATGGGTCAAATCAGGTCAAACCCTACAAATTACGGTTTTCCTAAAAATTTAGAATATTTTCTAAGTGTCTAGGCGCATGAGGACTATTTGGGCGTTTCAGCCTTGTTTGGGCGTTTCACCACTATGTAGGCGCCTGAGCTTATACTTAGTCATTAACACTTAGGCGCATGGGCCTTATGGGAGGTGCATGGGCTAACACTTAGTCATTCTGGGCAAATTTCTAGGCGTTTGGCTACTATTTAGGCGCATGGGGTTTTGGGCGGTTGGGCACACTTAGGCAATTTGACCGTTGGGCGCATGGGCCCTGTTTAGGTGTATGGGCAACCAGCTTGCACCAATTTGACATAAATCAGTCCCTAAACCAACATATTTCATGATCTGAGCTTAGTACTAACATTCTACACATCATAATATGAACATAACCATAAATCAAACCCGAACTTACCCTCACCCACATACATATTCATACATACACATACGGGTAATAAAACCTATTTTTATAAAAAACATACATACATGTATTTCCAGCCCCAAAATCAGTTAAAACATGTTAAAAAGGGGTTCTAGAACTCACCTTTGCTGCTCTCAAGTTTAAACTCTTCAACTTGAGCTTCTCAGACGATTCTAACACCTAAAACCCACCAAAACACACAATTCAAACATACAAATATGTATAAGCAAAAACCTGAGGCTGAAATCCAACAAAAACGCTTAAAACTTCGAATTCTTACCTTGAATTTAGCCTTCTTCTTCTTCTTCTCTCTAGAAACTCGAATTCTACTCTCTCTCTCTCTAAAACCAAATGCAAAAGGTGATGTGCAGCCAACATGGGCGGCCATACCACCTTTTGTATCCACTTCTGATACTTTTTGTAATTTTGACACTTTTAACCCCTCAACTTTAGGTTAAATTATATTTCCTTCTTTTATTCGCGTTTATTATTTCTTTCTCGTCTATAAAAAGTTTATTATATTTCCTTCTATTTAACCTGCAGCCATTAGAATCACTATTAGAATAGGCATGTAAGTCAAAATTCTCACTGTAAGGATACCAAAGACCTAAACAAGAAGAGCCTTTAAGATAACGAAATATTCATTTTACAGCCTTTTCATGAGACTCTTTTGGGGCAGATTGGTATCGAGCACAATATCCTACAGTAAAGGTGATGTCAGTATGACTTGCCGTAAGATACATAAGGGAACCAATCACGGATCTGTAGAGATGAGGATCAATAGGTTTCCCGTTCTCGTCAGGAGTGAGGCATGTCTGAGCAGTAAATGGAGTCATTTCAGAAGAAGCGTCGTCCATCTTGAATTTCTTCAAAATTTCTTTAATGTACTTCTCCTGATGAATGAGAATTCCCTCTGGCTTTTGTTCAACCTGCAACCCGAGGAAAAAGCACATCACTCCCATCATGCACATTTCAAATTGACCTCGCATGAATTCCTCAAACTCCCGACACAACTTCGTATTGGTAGAGCCAAAAATAATGTCATCGATATAAACTTGTACAATCAGCATCTCACCACCTACTTCCTTCTTAAATAATGTCATATCGATGGTTCAATGAGAAAAACCATTGCTTAAGAGATACTATGTTAAAGTCTCATACCAGATTTGAGGGGTCTGATGAAGACTGTAAAGGGACTTATCAAGCTTGTAGACTTTGTCAGGAAAGTCAGGATCCTTAAAACCAGGTGATTGACACATATATATCTCTTCGTTAATGTCTCCATAAAGAAATGCACATTTGACATCCATCTGATAGACTTTGAACTGCTTATAGGCGGCATGAGCCAGAAAGATTCTGATGGCTTCAAGACAGGCGACAGGAGCAAAGACTTTAGTGTAGTCAATCCCTTCTTCTTGAGCAAAGCCCTGGACCACCAATCTGCACTTGTTTCTTACCACAATGCCATGGTCATCGGGTTTGTTGTTGAACACCCATTTCGTGCCAATTGAGCATTTGTTTGGTGGAAGATCGACCAGGGTCCACACTTTGAGTTTCCTAAACTGTTGCATCTCTAATTGCATCAATTCAACCCAGTAAGGGTCCTGAACAGCTGCATGAACATTTTTTGAGATAATTTGAGATATAAAACAAGAGAATAGACAAATGTTAATCAAACCAGATTGACTCCGCGTCCAAACTCCATCGGTGATAAGTCCTATGATGTTATCGTGTGGATGATCTTTCAAGGTTTTGAAATTGGTGGGCATAGGTAGGGTAGTTGAAGAAGGTTGGCTAATGGGTTATTGATGGGTAGATGAAGGTGAGGTTGATGGTAAGGTAGAGTCAATTGGAGAGATGGGTGATACCATCTGAGATGAGGTAGATGTAGGTGATGAGGGAAGGGATGTAGAAATAGGTGGAGGTAGAAGGTCAAATGGTGATGAAGAAGATGCAATATCAACTGATGTAGCATCGTTTGCAGATGTGCTAGGAAGGGCTTGAGGGATGATAGGTAACGGAGTTGGAAGAATGATATTTGTTTGAACATTGGAAATAGACGCATCATCGTTGAAACTGGAAGATTAAAAGAGTTAAACACCGTATCGAAGTCAAAGAACCATGCTGGTTCAGATCAAACATCGAAGGAATTAGATTCCCGCCAATCAACATAGAAGGACCCTTGAACAATACGTGTTCTCTTGTTATACACCCGATAAGCTTTTTGAGAAGAAGAATAGCCGACGAAGTAACATTCATCAGACATAGCACCAAATTTCGTCTTCTGCGCCTGAGTATTCAATAAATTGCATGAGCAGCCAATGGCTGAAAGAAGTCAATTAAAGGCTTTCTCTTATGAAACAGTTCATAAGGAGTCTTCATTTTGTCCTTGACTATCAACACCCTGTTCAGAATGTATGAAGCACAATTCACTACCTCAGCCTAAAAGATGATGGGTAAGGAGGATTCAATCAACATTTTACGAGCAGCTTCAATGAGGGTTCGATTCTTTCATTTAGCCATACCATTCTGTTGAGGGGTCCTCGCAGCACTGAACTGTCTTAAAATTCCCTTAGCAACATAGAACGAATCAAAGATCTGATTTCTGAATTTGGTACCATTGTCACTTCGGATTGCCATAACCTTTCTCTTGCTTATCGTTTTAATTGAAAGAATTAACTTCTATAGCTCCTCAGCAACCTCTCCTTCGTGGGCAAGAAATCTCACCCAAGAATATCTGGAAAAATCATCTGTAACCACAAGACATAAAGATTTTTTAGTAATTGATTTAACACTGATTGGGCCAAACAAATCAGTATGTAACAACTCAAGGGGATTAGATATGCTATTTTCAATTTTTGATTTATGTGGTTTCTTATGTTGTTTTCCCTTGGCGCACGCCATGCATTTTTCAATCACTGAAAAGTCCTTTAAAGGTAATCCCCTAACAAGATTGTTTTTAACTAATTTATTTATATTTTAAAATTAACGTGGCCCACTCTGCGATGCCATAAGAAAGACTCAGAGGTGGAAGCTTTGGACAAAAGGCAAGTGACGTAATGGTTGAGTCTGTTGAACCCATGTAAAGAAGGTATGTGTCATTCTTTCTTGGAGCCTGCATTAACACCATCTCTTCTGGAATAGCAATCTTTGATTTTAGAAAAAGACATTCATTGGACTTGAACAGGACCGGAATGTCTTTATCACAAATCTGAGAGACACTCAACAGATTAAAAGCAAGTTCAGGGACATAGTTGACTTTCTCTAGAGTAAGAGAGCCGTTGGAAACCTCCCCTTGACCAACCATTTTCCCTCCTTTCTTGTCACCGACAAATGCGTCGTATCCTCTATTGATTATACGATAATTGTTCAATAAATCCTTTAATCCTTTCATGTGTCTGGAGCATCCACTATAAACATGCCATACACTATTTACAACTTTAGTGGATGACTCTTGCAAAGATATCAAAGAACAGATTAACCAGGGGAAACTAGAACCCAAGTATGAACTACTTTGGGTTTTGGAGAGATGGGCTTTTTATAAAAGAAATTATTAACCAGTCGAGTCAATCTACTCCCAAATGAATTCCTAGTAACATGTCTATGATGAAGCTCGGGACAATGCTTAACTACATGATCATCTTTACCACATCAAAAACAGTGTGGTTTTAATCTCGGTATGTTATGCAATAAGGTAGGGATTTTTTTAAATGTATATTTCCTCATCACATTCAGACAGTCTAGAATCAATGTCACTGTATGCCTCATACATGTCTTTAGGTCTGTTTTTATTTGAAAAAGAATGATTATTTACAAAAGAAGATGAGTTGTCATCTGATATATATGTGGTATTTGTACCACTTGCACTTGCTTCAGATGATGATGTAACCCTTTCATTTGACACAAAAATTTTTGTTAGGGTAAAAGATGGAATGGGGTTAGAGAAGAATTTTTCAAAACAATTATTTTTAATTTTCTCGTTACTCTTCTCCGTGAAATCAGTCACAATATTAACGCAATCAGAAAAAGTAGCATCATTACAATCCAAAGCATATAAAGATGAAATAGAAACATCACTAGAACATGATGAGATAGAGTCTGTTACGGATTCACTAGAAACAAAAACAGAATTTAAACTAGATTTATGATCTAAGACAGAATGCTGAGATTCAGGTGTACTAAGACTAGAGCATCCAAGCCCGCTAGCCGGTCCATAATCGTAGTCCTCATGAACGTGCTTAGGGTCATACCTTCTAAACCTGCAGACATACTGTTAGTATCTATTTTGATCAAATCATTAGAAGGATGAGGAACAGGCATAGGTGAATAACAGTAAGCACTAGGAGGAGGATAAACCTTAGCTTTTTCATATCCTAATCCTGTTTTAATCCTAGCCCCCCGTTGAGATTTACATAAATCATCATGTTTCATTCCCGATATTGTCCATTTATCGAGCTTTGACTGAAGTTTGCTTGTTTCAAATTCAGCAAGAGCAACCCTTTAAGTCAAAGTGTTAGTCTCAACATTTCTTTCTAAAACTATTCATTTTAAGTGTTTATTCTCTTTCAAAACCTCGTTTAATTTAACAAAATATTTTGACTCGTTTATTTTAAATTCCTCATTAATTTGTTTTAAGTCTTTCTCATTATAAATAATAAATGATTAGCTTTATAAACCCCAAATAACCTGATTTTGCATGCTGAAGAACACATATCCTGAATTGCCTCATAAGGAAGTCCCATCACCACCTTTTCTGCTGCTAAAGCTTTCTCGCATTGGCACACCGGAGTACTTAACTTGTTTTCCTTGACAGTGGTAGCAGCATCATCTTTTTCTTTTTCTTGTTCAGTGGGTTGACTTCATTCCTTCCTTATCTCCTCAATTTTACTTTCTTTCACCTTCTCATCCTCCTTCACCTTCACAGACACTTCAGCTTCATCTCTAAGTTCTTTGAATGGATCAAATTCATCCTCACAATTCACCTTCCTCTTTCTTTCCACAATCTCAGCCACCAGCACTTGGTTAATCTCTTCTCTCGTCTCTTCTACTTCAGCACTCCAATCAAAGTTAGAAATCAAAGCTGTCTCTTTCTTGTGACTCATTTCCTCGTTACTTTCGCTTGAAACTAGTCGTGGAACTCCTGAATTACTAGGATCAGTGCCTATTGACAATAGACATTCACGTTTGAAGTGTCCCAACTATTTGCAATTAAAACACCTCAGCTTAGACTTATCAAATCCTAATTTGAAGTTAGAGCTTTGACCTCCAAAATTCTTTCTTCCAGTGCGCTCCATGAATCTTCGGGCTCTAAGTGTCAACATTGCCATTTGCCATTGAATGTCAGTCTCTTCTAGATCATCAGGGTCCACCTGATACATATCCTCGTCATCCTTTTGCCTTTCAACTCCCCTGCCACTAAAGCTTCATAACTCAGAATAAACATACCAAAAAGAGCCATTATCTCGAATGGAACTAGAGTTTCAACATTTGCTTTCAAGTTAGCTTGATCACTCCCAGAACTACCACAACCTCCAGAATAATCACCAGCATTCACTCCACCTTAACGAGATGCCTGCATTGGAGAGCTTACAGTGGAAGACAGTAATGCAGCATTCTGAGTGAAACCGGATGTAGGCATCATGGTTTGGTTGAATTCCCTTCTCTTCATGTCTAACTCGAATGATTTCAATTTGTTGATCACATCCATAAGCTTGTAATCAGCAAAGTTTCTCTCCTGCTTCAGCATTCTCACTTGTAAGCTCCATTGAGGTGGGCGAGAGTCTAGAACCTTATTCACCTGCTCATGATTACCCAACTGATCATTATACTTCTTTAGAGTACTTGATACTTATAAAAATCGATTGGTAATATCAGTAAGGTCTTCATTCTTATGTCTGAAAAATGAATTAAACTCCTTCTGATCTCGGGCTTTCTTGTCCTTCTTCAGATATTCATTTCCATCATAGAATTCACATAGAGCATCATACAAAGACTTTGCATTCTTATGTTCAGCAAATCAATTGTAGATATCAGGTGCAAGACATAGAGTTAATGCTCCAATAGCTTCAGGTCTCAATCAATCAGCTTCAGATCCTTCTCATTAAACATGGTTGGGTCCATCTTTTGAGACACAGTACCACCAACAGTGACCGTTGGTATGTGCGGACCAGTGATGATAGATTCCTATTGGTTGTGGTCGGTGTAGAAAAAGAAGCTTTGAGACATCTCTTCCAATCTTCAAAGTTGTCACCATTTATGAGTCTCGGAGGTCTGTTAGGAGCTACACTTTCTAAACCTGCAAGGGTGAGAGTAGTCATCTTTGACATGCTAGTTTCGCAGAAGAAATGACAATTTCGCAGGGAATAAATAGTTTCGCAGAGCTAGTTTTGCAGAAACACTAGTTTCGCAGCGCAGATAGTAATTTCGCTGGCAATTTTGGTAGCAATTTCGCTCGCTAGAAGCTTGAAAATACTTAGTTTCACCGACAGTTTCGCAGAAACAAGCTTTTACTTTCGTTCAGTGGTACTTTCGACAGCAATTTAGCTTGGAAGATGAACACAAGCACTGTTGAACTTTCGTTCAAGGTCTCTACTTTCACAGAGATGCTGAAAAACAACTTCAAAAGTGTAAAACACGTGTAGTTTCGCTGATTGATTATGACAGTTTCACTGGATGATCAGCAGATTCACTGGATGAATCTGAAAACCCTTTTTAACCAGAAATCAATCTGAAATCACCCAAACCTCAATAGATTTGAGATCTGATGATTCATAGAGCATTCCCAACCAATAACATGCAAAATTCAATCAAATTCCATATCAAATACACTCAAATTTGAACAAGAATTGATGAAATATAGATATTGAACAAAAACAACCAAAAACCTCAAACAATCAAGAGCACTAAGGCTCTGATACCATTTTGTTGGTCCATTTGATCGATTTTCAGTACAAATGATGAGTTGAGTCGTTCAATATCAGGTACAATAACAAACAACAAAGATGAAGATGAATAATAACAAGCAAAATGTACTCTAATATAAGCAATAATGATCCAATAAAATCAAAAGAAGAAAGCTCAATATATTTCAGTGAAGAACAGCTTACAAAGGTCTCTTGCAACATAAATATTCGATTAAGGTTTTTGCAAGAATACCAAACAATGAACAAGATCAAATCTATATATAGAAGTCCTAGTTTCATAAATAGTTTCGCTGTTAGCGAAACTGTGCTGCTGAAACTATAGTTTCGCCAGGCAGAAACAGCAGTTTCGTCGGGTGAACTAAACAGCTGACTATGAGCGAAACTGCAGTTTCGCTCATAGCTTCGCTGGACTACAACACTAAACAAAATGAACAACATTCAAAAGTAAACTAACATTAAACCTATTACAAAGTAATATAAACACAATCTAATCTAAGGTGAGTCCAACCTATACTTGATGTTCACGCAGTCGCCACACTCGATACTAAGCGACAATGTATTCAATTCCTCACTGATAGCAACTCAGCCTTGCGACACGAGATGCACAAGCTTTACTTCAAAGTAGTGATGTTAGTGGACTAGCTATCTATGGCCATTAACAGCCATTACACTCTAGCTCATAAGGTCGTTGAGCTCATCGGACGTGTTGATACTTTAGAGCTTCAAGACACTGAGACTGGACTAAGGATGACTGACCTGGTGGCCTAGGTGACTGCAGTGGAGCCACAGTTAGCGGCACTACAGATTGTTGATGAACCACCACTAGAGGAAGACCCTGAAGAAGACCAGAGGAAGAACCAGAAGAGGCACCAGAGGATGGTTCTAACAACTATGACGGCTCTGTCATGTGCAACTGATGTCTGATGTTCTGCCTACCTTGGATTTTGTTCTGTTTTTTATTCCAGTTCTCGCGTTATTTCATATTACACCTAGATAGGTATGGTTTCTCCCATCCAACTAATATATTTTGAATCTTGATGGTTTGATTTGAATACATTATACTCCTAACAATTTATTTTTATCAATGATTATTATTTGAATATTGACTGTTGTGATTATATGAAATGCATGGTTATTTACCTTGTACATTATGATGATTATATATGATAAATGAGCGTGTTGCTGATGCGCTCGCGGCATACGAGCAGGCCAAGAACCAAAATCAAATCAATCATACCAACCAAAACCAAAATCAAGGAGGTAAACTTTTATCAAAGAGATCTTTTGGACCAAATCCCGTGATACGCTGCTTAACAATTCTCAAATCATTACTATATATGCTCTCATTCCAGGTCAAGCAATTTGCACCTTTAAGGTGCTCATGGATTGCAAACCCCATTCTTTTAAGGGTTATGAGGGTGTTGTTACTCTCCTCCGTTGGATTGAAAAGTTGGAATTTGCTTTTACGATGTGTAACTGTCCGGCAGAAAATTGTGTCAAGTATGCTTTTGGCACTTTAGAAGGACCTGCTTTAACATGGTGGAATTCCCAAGTTCAGACCTTAGGACTGGAAGTTGCTAACAACTTACATTAGGAAGACTTTAACACATGTCTGAAGGAGAAATACTATCCCAGGAATGAAATCCAGAAGCTAGACGCGGAATTCTGGAACCTAAAAATAGTTGGATCCGAGATAGAGGATTACATAACTCGTTCACACGAGTTAGCTGCCTTATGTCCTCAAATGGTGACCCCAGCCTACAAAAGGATAGAAAGGTACATTAATGGGTTGGCTCCTCAAATTCAAGGTCTCGTGGTGAAGATCTAGAGTAGGTTGGACTCACCATAGTTGTTAGGTTCTTTTTGTTATATATGTAATAGGTTTAATATTAGTTTATTTCTATTATGTAATTTTGTAGTTTGTTTTGTGTTTTGAATAGTTTCATTGACCCAGCAAAACTACAAGCGAAACTATTGTTTCGTTCGTAGTCAGCTGACTTAGGTCACCCGGCGAAACTGTGTTTCGAATCCGGGTGAAACTAAGACTTGGTCAGGACAGTTTCGCTGTCCAGCGAAACGTCAACGAAACTATAAACTGCTTATCACAAGACATCTACAACCGTTTTGCCGATCACAAAAGTGGAAAAGCCTTATATGATGCGTTGTGTGAATTTTATGATGGAAATGAAAATCTCAAGAAGGACAAGAAAGCTCAAGCTGAGAAGGAATTCAACTCATTCATTGGTCACAAAAATGAAAGCCTAACTGATAATAACAATTGGTTTTTGTCATTATCAAGTACTTTGAAGAGATATGATGAACAGTTGGGCAATCATGAGCAAGTTACTAAGCTTTTAGACTCACTTCCACCACAATGGAGCTTGCAAGTTAGGATGTTGAAGCAGGAAAGGAACTTTGCTGATTATAAACTTATGGATTTAATCAACAAACTATGCCTATACCTCATCCAACAAATGAATTAATTCAAAATGATACTAACAGTTTGTATGCAGGTTTAGAAGAGTAAACCATAGGGAGATTCGAGAGGAATACGGTTATGGTGCTAGTAGTGGTTTGTGAAGCTCTAGTAGTAGCATTTATACCAAAATGTCTTTGATAGACATTAGTTTGAGTAGATTTTTGTCTCAAAAGTCTATTATAGACAAGCCATGTATAGTTCAAGCTCTAGTCCAACTTATCCGTCATCAGCTGTTTCCAAATTAACTCATGATGTTTCTAATGCTTGTGCTGATGAGAAAATATTTGTTCAAATAAAGCTTCACACAGACGTACAAGCTCAAATTTTTTTGAAAAATTCCTGTCTTATCCTATCCCATCTTTTACACCAATTCGGATTTCAACACCTAATAAAACAGAGTCAACTTCCTCAGTTGTAAATAATATTCATGTAAATAAATCAGAATCAGATAAAAGTAAGGCCAAAAAAGAAAGGTTAAAGGAAGTATCCGATTCTTGCAGCAATTCAGATTCATATGTATCTAAATGTGAGGAAGAAATTGTAATTGATCCAGCTCCAGTTTCAGCTTATAAGACAAAAGGTGTAAAATCCCATTGTTTTGAATGTTGAAAGGATGATCATGTAATCAAACACTATCCTAAGCATATTGATAAAACTATACATAATAGTTCTTTAGGAAGTAGATTAAATCACCTTGTGATTAATTTATTTTGTAAAAAGTCTTCGGTTACAAGACCAAGGTTCGTTCAAACTTGGGTCCCGATTTCTAAATCTAAATAATTCTTTTGTTTAAATGCCTGGATCATTCAAGAAAAAACTGTCAATAGACTCTGGCACGTTGATAGTGGATGTTCCCGGCATATGACTGTGTTGAAGGACCTACTCACCAATTATCAAATAATAAATGGAAGATATGTGGCCTTTGCTGGAGACAAGAAAGCTGGAAAGATGATTGGTCAAGAAGAGGTCTCAAAGGATTCTTTAAATTTGGACAAAATGAACTATGTTCCAGAACTTGCATTCAATCTATTGAGTGTATCACAAATTTTTGATAAAAACATTCCAGTTTTATTTAAGTCAATGAATGCATGTTCTTAAAACCAGCGTTCACTGTTCCAGAGGATTTAGTGATCATGCGCGCTCCAAGAAAGAATGATACCTATCTGCTAGATATGGGATCAAAAGAATCAACCTCCATAGTGACCTATCTCCTATCAAAAGCTTTATCATCTGAATCCTTTTTGTGCCATAGAAGATTCAGACAAGTTAATTTTAAAAGCATAAATAAGTTGGTTATGTGAGGGGACTACCACTTAAAGATTTCTCGGTGGTAGAAAAGTGCATGGCCTGTGCTCAAGGAAAGCAGCACAAAAGGCCATACAAGCTTAAGCTTGCAAATTCAATTTCAAACCCCCTTGAATTGTTACATACTGACTTATTTGGTCCTATTAGTGTTAAATCTATTGCTAAGAAATCTTATTGTTTGGTTATCATAGATGATTACTCAAGATACTCATGGGTAAGATTTCTAGCTCATAAAGGAGACAGCGCAGAAGAGTTGCAGAAGCTGATCCTCTCAATTGAAACCATCAATAGAAGAAAAGTTATGGCCATCAGAATTGATAATGGAACTGAATTCAGAAATAACATCTTTGACTCTTTCTGTGCGAGCAAAGGTATTCTCAGACAGTTCAGTGCTGCTAGGACACCTCAGTAAAATGGTGTTGCTGAAAGGAAGAATCGGACCCTTATTGAAGCATCAAGAACTATGCTCATTGAGTCAAAGCTTTTAATCATTTTCTGGGTAGAAGTAGTCAATTGTGCCTCTTATGTACTGCAAAGGGTTCTAATCATGAAAGACAAGATGAAGACTCCATATGAGCTTCTTCATAAATGAAAGCCCTTGATTGACTTTGTTCATCCACTTGGATGCTCATATACTCTACTGAATACTCAAGCTCAAAAGTCAAAGTGTGGTGGTGTTTCATATGAATGCTTCTTTGTTGGCTATTCCTCCTCACAAAAGGCGTATCGGGTGTACAATAAAATGACACGAATTGTGCAGGAGTCTTTCTATGTTGATTAGCAAGAGTCAAATTCACCAAACATGGGATGAGACCCAGAATGGTTTTATGACTCTAATAATGTCTTCAATTCATTTAATCTTCCAATATTTGATGATGAAGTTGCTCCTCAAACCACTGTTCAAACTCCTCCACAACCTGAACCTCAACCAGACCCTCCAATTGACCCTCCACCTCCACCTCCGTTTGATGTTCCACCCACACCTTCACCATAACCAACTCCTTTATCACAACCATCCTTACCCTCCTAACCGTCACAAACCAAATCCTCATCTCATTCAAATTGTTTAACCCTGAATAATAATTTTAAGACATTAAAAGATCATCCTCATGATTACATCATTGGTTCTATTACAGAGGGTGTGAGGACACAGATTCAATCAGGATTGATAAATGAATGTCTTTATGCATGTTTCGTATCTCAGATTGTTCCAAACAATGTATCTGCAGCACTTCAAGACCCAAGTTGGGTTGAATATACGCACATGGAGCTTCAACAATTCAGGAAATTGAGAGTTTGGCAATTAGTTGATCTTCCTCCAAGTAAGTTTCCCATCGGTACTAAATGGGTATATAGGAACAAACTAAATGATTGAGGGGTTGTAATGAGAAAACAATCAAAGTTGGTTGTTCAGGGATTTGCTCAGGAGGATGGAATTGACAACATTGATGTGTTTGTTCCAGTTGCTCGCATTGAAGCCATCAGAATCTTTCTTGCTCACGCTGCTCACAGGGACTTTAAAGTCTATCAAATGGACATAAAGTGTGCATTTCTTTACGGGAACATTGGTGAAGAGATTTATGTCTGTCAGCCACTAGGTTTTGAGGTTCCTAAATTTCCAAACAAATTTTATAAACTTGATAAATCCTTATATGGATTACATCAAGCTCCTCATATCTGGTATGAAACCTTGACACAATATATGCTCAGCAAGGGTTTCTCTCGTGGAACTATAGATATGACTCTTTTCAAGAAGGAAGTTGATGGTGAAATGCTGATTGTTCAAGTGTATGTGGATGACATCATTTTTGGTTCAACAAATGAGAAACTGTGTAGAGAGTGAAGAAGAAGTAATGAAGGATTGCTTTGAAATGAGTATGATAGGGGAGTTGTGCTTTTATTGGGATTGCAAGTTGAACAAAATCCTGATGGCATCCTAATTCATCAAGAAAAGTACGTTTTGGAGATTCTCAAGAAGTTCAAGATGGATGATACCTCTCCAGAACTCACTCCTTTCACTGCTCAAACTTGTTTAACTCCTGATGATAATGGGAAATCCGTGGATGCTCATCGTTATCGCTCCATAATTGGATCTCTCATGTATCTTACTACGTGTCACCAAGATATTACATTCGTCATGTGCTACTATGCCCGTTATCAAGCAAATCCGAAGGAATCTCATGAAAAGGCTATTAAACGTATCTTTCGATATCTTAAAGGGTCCTCTCATTTGGGTCTTTGCTATCCAAAAGGAGGAAACTTTGATTTGCATGCCTATTTTGACAGTGATCACGGAGGTTGCAAGATGAACAGGAAATTTGTCACCGGATGCCAGTATCTTGGGAATTTCTTGTTTCATGGCAAAACAAAAAGCAGACAACTGTATCCTTATCTATAGGTGAAGCTGAATACGATGTTGTATCAAGCTGCTACTGCCAAGTGCTTTGGATCCAACATCAAATGATGGATTTTGGCATCAATTTCTTCATACACCACTCTTCTATGACAATGAAGGCGCTATTAGAATTGCCAAAAATCCAATCCATCACACTCACACCAAGCACATTGAAACAAGGATTCATGCAATCCGAGATGCTCAGGGAAAGGGTTTCATAGATATTATTCCAATTGACACTAAAAATCAAAGATCAGATCTTTTCACAAAAACATTTGATAAACCTCCTTTTTATGAACTGATCTCCATGTTGAGTTTAATATCCTTTTGAAAAACTCTTTTCATAATAAAATGCATAGTCATTGTAAATATTTTTTATCTTTACATCTTATGTTTATAAAATCTTTTGAAAGTTTGAGTCCCATATTGTTGTACCCTGAAAGGATCATACATTCCAATTCAAGTAGTGGATGATGGTTGTTCTGCTGGAATCTTCCTAAGTTCAAGAACCAATGCGGATGAAGAATCTGCATCAACAAAGAAGACAAGTGTCGGCTATCCGCATTTGTACATGTGGATGACCAAAGAACAAATGCTGAAAAGTATTTTTTCTTCCGCATTAACAAATGCGGACAGCCGAACAAATGCTGCCAAGGATTTACTCTTCCTCGTTAACTAATGCGGATGATCAGCGCTTATGCGGTTGAAGAAAAACAAATGCTGATGGAGTTCAACACATCCGCATTAGTTAATGCGAATGAACAAAACAAATGCTGATGAAGACCTTTTGTACTTAGACTAGATTATGTATAGGGGTATTTTAGTCTTTTTGTAAAGGCTTCATGTCAGCCTATAAATAGAACAGACAACATCGTATGTGAGGTGACTTTAGACTCTATACTTTCAGATAACCTTAGACAATCCGAATATCTGTCTTTTGTCCCTATGTTGTCCGGTTACTGTATATTGCTCAAACCCTAGAATTTATTATAACTGTTCAACTTAATCAATACCAAGAAGCATTTATGAGTATTTCTTGCATTCAATGTTCTGTGCTTGAACGATTCCGCCATATAATCACCGACTCAATCATCATATTCAGTCCTTGTTATTTCACAACAAAAGAGAATATCATTCTCACACCTAGTCAATTGGTATTAGAGCTTTGGCTCTCAGTTCTTCTTCAGATCTGCTCAGATCTAAGTTGAACTCAATTGATCTGGTGATTGAGTTGCTGATAGAGTGTTCAACTACCTCTATTCAGCATACAAAGTGAATATCTGTAGAAATACCTCAACAGTCACTCTTCATTCATCATCAACCTCTAAAAACAGATCTGTGAACAGTAACTTCAACATAAAATCATACCAGAAACTAAATCATAAACTGAACAAAAGAAGCTCTAACAACTTTCTACTATTCACTAAGTGGATCTGGTATTATAAGGCTGTTTTGGGCTTACTGGACTAGGAGGACTTAATAATCAACCTAATCAGTATTTAAACAAGTTAAAAACAGCTTATTAACATGGATTCACATAATTTCTCTGAACTTGGTCATACTCCTAAACCTCCTATGCTTAAACAAAAATCTGAGTTTAAGTAATGGAAGATTAGGTTTATGAATTACATTACAGGTGTAGATCCGGACTATTGGATTTCCATATGCAAAGGGCCTCACATTCCAGTGACACTTTCTGCTGATCAGGCTGCTCTATACAAAACCTCAAGAATACCCATAGAGGATCTTACTCTTGATGATGATGATTACAAAAAGATAAAAATTGATCTCAAAGCTTATTCCATTCTGACTCAAGCACTGAAAATGGATGTGTTGAAAAGACTTGAAAAGTATGCAACAACTAAAGTTGTTTGGGATGCACTGCTGATTATGTGTGAAGGTAGCAGTGAAGTGGCTGAAATTAACAAGGACAAACTAGTTAATCAATATGAAACCTTTCATCACACCAAGGGGGAGTCAATCTGTAAACAATTGCATAGATTTGTGCAGCTGGTGAATGATTTAGAGATTATGGGGGTTACATATAAAGTCAAGGAGTTAAACAAGAAAATGCTTCACAACCTTCCTGAAAGCTGGAAACAAAATGTTGCCATGCTTAAGAACACTCTTGATCAAGAGAGTACCACCTTGGACATCATGATAGTCAAAATTGAAGCTCTTGAACTTGATGAAAGGAGCAGAAACCTTGGTGGACCTAGAGTTGTTGAAGCATATAAATTTCCATCAGACACTCACTCAGTGGAAAATGCTTTCATTACTAAAGATGATGATTTTCTCTCCTCAAGAGATCAAGTGAAGACAACTGGTTTCATTATTTTTCCATCAACAAACAAGCCATCAACATCAGCCCAACCAACAGGGTTTACTGCCACTCCCACTAGCATGTCTGAAGACCAAAGATCTGAAGAGCAAAAGGCTATGATAGCAATGAGAGCCAAGAAGTTTTTCAAAAAAGGAAGAAAGCTGAGTTTGAATGAAAATACAAAGCTTGGAAATGACAAATCCAAGGTCAAATGCTTCAACTGTGGTATGACTGGCCATTTTTCAAGAGAATGCAATGCTCCTAGAAGAAACAAAAATAGCTTTCAAAGGAACACTCCAGGCCAATCAATATCACAACCAAACTCAAGCTATCAGTCAAGCAATCATCAGCAACAGCAGTATCATCACCAACAACAACATCAACATCCATACCAGAGTCAGCCACAACTAACAAATCAAGCTCATGGAGCCAACCAATCTACTTCAAATGCATTTGTCATCAGATAAGATGGAGTATGTGACTGGAGCTTATATGCTAAGAAAGCGAAGCCCAATTTCAAAATCATGCTCTCATGGCCCACATCAATGATGGCCCAACTCTAATGCCTTCTGAGGTAAAATCTAATCTGTGTAGTGATAAATGCATTGCTTAACTACAGGGTTATCGTGAGCACAATCACAAATTGGCTGCTAAAATCAAAGAAGAAAAGGTAAAATCTGAAATGTATAAAAGAGAAATCAAATGCTTTGAAATAGAAATCAAATCTCTCATCTTAGATATAGAAAAACTGCATGGAGAAAAGTACACTCTTGCAGCTGAAAATGATAAAGTAACTGAAATGCTAGCCCAATCCAAGGCTGAGCATCCAGTTACTGAGGTGAAACTTGAAAAGTTTCAACTGCCTTCAGATAAGCTGCAAGAGATGCTTGATTCATAGAAGGAGCACAATGATATGACTAGGATTGGATACAATTCATGTCCCCCACCATATAATGATAACTACACTGTCATGCCTGAGTCTGTCACTCTTTTTGATAAAAATGAACCTAAAACTATTGAACCTAAGTCAATAGTAACTCAAATCCGTAATCCTCAAAACAAACCAAGTGTTTACATTGAAACAAATGAGGAGAAAATTAAGTTAGGTCACCCTATCAAAATCAAAGAGTACTCAGACAAGACAGTGAAAGTCATTAAACCAACAAGTCCTGTCAAATCCATAGTGCCTTTTATGAAATTTGTTCCTGCACTTTCAAAAGAAAAGAAGATATCTGATGATTCTGTGAAACCATCTGTTGAAAGTGGATCTGATTGTGAGATCAAATCTCCTAAGAATTCAATCAAATCAAACAAAGTTTCACTAAAAATCAAAAGTAAAATCTCAATGGTTTCAAAATCAAAGATTAGATCTGACCCTCAATCATCAAAACCAAAGCAAGGAGTTGGTTTTGATATTTTTAATAAAGATCATGTAAACCAACTAGAAAAAGAGGATAGGAAAAGTTTAAGAAAGCAAAATCAGTCAAGAAAAATCAAGACTAGTAGTGTTGTGAAACAAGCTACTAAAAGGACTGATCATGATTCCTCACCAAAATCAAAAACTGAGGCTCAGTCCAAAACTGGTAAAGTCACTGAAACAGCAACACCAGGATCAGTGTCTAGAAACAAACACATGTATTGTGACGTGTGTGAAATGTCAAATCATAGAATAGATAAGTGCTTTTTCAATCAATATTGCTCAATCTATGACATGAACAATCATTCCACCAAAAATTGTTATTTTAACAAATATTGTTCTGTCTGTGATATGACCAACCACAACACATCTGATTGTTTCTTCAAACAAAAGGGACTGAGAATTCCTCAAAATAAGCCCATTTCACCAAGCACATCTGCAAGACCCAAAATCTACAGTCATTCTTATAATAAACTGTTCAAGACTTCTAGGTCTGATGATGATTTGAGTAATCTACAAGAGTTAAAAAGAGTTCAAAGAAATATAAAACATAATTCAGACAAACTCATCATTTTCATGATTCAAAGAGGAAGTTGGATAATTAAAAACGGGTTCAATTTTTGAAGAGAAATAGGGATCAAAGGTTCGAATACTCTTTTGACTCTTCAGTTGATGCAGATATGATGAAACACCCAAGGTATAAACAGAAATTAACCACATCACCCAAGTTACAAATTAGAGGAAAGTACCGAAAATTTACTATCATGGATAGGAACGGGAAACCCAAGACCATCATGGCTTGGGTTTAACATTCTAATTAGTTCTTTTTGTGCTTGCAGGGTCACTCATATAGGTCCAACAGTTTATGGTATGTTGACAGTGGGTGCTCCCGACACATGACTGGAGATCGTTCCCTCCTTCATGACTTCAAGCATATTCAAGGAACAAATGTGGCATTTGGTGGAGATTCATAAGGGGGCAGAATTACTGTTGAAGGATATGTGACAAATGGAATGTAGAGCTTTGATAGAGTGAACTACTATGAACAATTGAATTTCAATCTGCTCAGCGTGTCTCAGATCTATGACAAGAAATATTCCACTCACTTCACTGACACTCATTGCTACATTCTGAAACCAGGATTTCAAATTCCTGAAGAATGTGTTGTCTTGAAGAACCCGAGGAAGAATAACACCTATATCTTAAACCTCAATTCTGCCTTACCAAAAGAAGAAACATGTCTACTGTCAAAAGCATCTTTTGATGAGTCACAGCTTTGGCACAGACGTTTAGGACACACAAATTTCAAAAACATGAACAGATTGGTCAAGGAAAATCATGTCATTGGTTTGCCCCAGAAAGAATTTCACTTTATTGACCACTGTTCAGCATGTCTCAAAGGAAAACAACATAAATCTTCCCACAAGCCAAAGCTAGTGAACTCAAACGATTCTCCAGATTTACATGGGTCTTCTTCCTACTTCATTAAAGCGAAGCGTCCCAGCTAATAAAAGATTTTATCACAAAAATTGCAAACCAACTTGATCATAATGTTAAAACAATTAGAAGTGATAATGGGACAAAATTTAAGAATGAAGACATGAGTTCATTTTGTACAACCAAAGGCATCGCTCATCAATTTAGTGCAACTAGAACTCCTCAACAAAATGGGGGTAGCTGAAAGGTGAAATAGAACACTAATTGAAGCAGCAAGAACCATGCTAACCGATGCTAAACTGCCAATTACCTTTTGGGCAGAAGCAGTTAACACATCGTGCTTTGTACAAAATAGAACTTTGATTGTAAAAGAAAGCAACAAGACTCCTTATGAACTAATCTTTCAAAGAAAACCATTTATTGGATTTTTTAAGTCATTTGGTTGTCCTGTCTCAATATTAAACACCCGAGACCATTTGGGAAAGTTTTCATCCAAGTCTGATGAAGGATTCTTTGTAGGTTATTCTTCGGTCTCAAAGGCTTATAGAGTGTTTAATCCTAGATTAAACATAATTGATGAATCAACAAATGTTCAATTCAAGGAACATTCTTTTACCAAATCTACAAATGGTCCTGACTGGTTGTTTGATATTGACTCCTTTACAAAATCATTTGATCAATATCACTTGTCTGATGCATGAAACTTACAATCAGCTGAATCTTCATCATTAGTCGAAAGAAGAAATGATTTTCCAATGATTCCTCCAACGTCTACTGAGCAACTTAATGAAGATGTGTCACTGCAAGCTGATCCTGTCAGACAATCAGTTCAAAATCAAAGTGTTGCAACTGAAGATGGTCCAAGCATACAACCATCTCTTTTAGAAGAACCATCCATTGAAGTCAGAAATCAAGATCATGTTGCACCACCAGTTGAAACTGAAAGAAATTCAAATGATGGAAGTAATCAAAGTGCTGCTGATGCTGAAGCAAGAACTGAAACAGTCTTTGATTATTTTTACAACTCCCCTACAGTACAAGATGAAGTTACCTCACACCAAGATGATCTGAATGTCTCCAATCTTGATGTAACCATTACTGGTGACTCAATTCCAACCACCAGAATAC
Organism: Flaveria linearis; assembly: GCA_024085815.1. Taxonomy (NCBI): domain Eukaryota; kingdom Viridiplantae; phylum Streptophyta; class Magnoliopsida; order Asterales; family Asteraceae; genus Flaveria; species Flaveria linearis. Next base: position 20,882,738 of record CM044018.1, read on the forward strand.
ACAAGAATCATCCAGTAGATAGCATCATTGGTGAACTTAATGAGCGGGTGACAAGAAGCAAATCAAGCATAGCGAACATCTATTTGTTCTCCTACTTTCTTTGTCAAACAGCACCCAAAAATATCAAAGAGGCTCTTCAAGACAATAGTTGGATTGAAGCAATATAGGAAGAGGTGCTACAATTCAAGAAACAAGAAGTATGGCAACTGGTAGATCTTCCCGAAGGACAATACCCTATCAGTACCATGTGGCTATACAAGAACAAAACTAATGACATAGGAATCGTCATTAGAAATAAAGCAAGACTAGTGGCTCAGGGGTATACTCAAGAAGAAGGAATTGATTATGATGAGGTGTTTGCTCCTGTAGCCAGACTAGAAGCAATAAGACTCTTTCTAGCATATTCAACATTCATGAAATTCACTGTTTATCAAATGGATGTGAAATGTGTTTTTCTGTATGGAAAGATAGCTAAAGAAGTCTATGTGAGTCAACCTCCTGGATTTGAAGACCCAGATTTTCCACATAGGGTGTATAAGCTTGACAAAGCCTTGTATGGTCTTCATCAAGCTCCAAGGAAGTGGTACGAGACTCTGTCATCCTTTCTTCTTGAAAATAGGTATGAAAGAGGAAAGATTGACCAGACTCTCTTTAGAAAAAGAAAAGGAAAAGTCATGTTGCTGGTTCAGATATATGTGGATGATATCATTTTTGGCTCAACAAACAAGGTTCTCTGCAAGGAAATAGAAGAACTCATGCATTCAAAATTTTAAATGAGTGCTATGGGGGAAGTCATATTCTTTCTAGGAGTACAAGTCCAATAAACAGCATACGGAATCTTCATTAATCAATCAAAATATATGGAAACAATGTTGAAGAACTTCAAGTTTGCTGATTGTCAATCCATCAGAACTCCTGTTGACACTAAAGTGAAGATTGGTCCAGATCCTGAAGGCAAATCAGTTGATCAGACTCACTATCATTCTATGATAGGCTCACTTATGTATCTAACAGCCAGTAGGCCTGACATTATGTTTGGTGTTTGTGTGTGTGCCAGATATCAAGCAGATCCCAATGAATCCCATGTGAATGCAGTCAAGAGGATATTCAGATATCTTAAGGGCAAGCCTGCTCTTGGATTATGGTATCCAAAGGAAGGAGACTTCAATCTCTATGCATACACTGATAGTGATTATGGGGGATGCAATTTCAACAGAAAATCCACTTCTGGCGGTTGTCAATTTCTTGGTCCCAGACTGGTCTCCTGGCAGTGCAAGAAGCAGACAAATGTATCTGTTTCAACAGCTGAAGCTAAGTATATAGCAGCATCAGCATGCTGTTCTCAAGTTCTCTGTATTCAAAACCAGATGCTTGATTATGGTTTTAACTTCCTGCACATTCCAATACACATTGATAACACAGCAGCTATGTTCATAACAAATAATCCAGTTCAACACTCAAATACTAAACACATTGAAATTAGATATCACTTTTTGAGAGATTGTGCTGAACAATAGTTAATCAAATTAATACAGGTTCACACTGATAATCAATTGGTGATTTATTCACTAATTTGATCAACCAGATTTGAATTCTTAGTTCAATCAATTGGCATGATTAACCTTGATTAAAATTAAAATCAACAAAAACATTCAAATATTCCAAAAATACAAAAAGAAAGTAAAAAAAGAAGAAGTGTATGGCTTATACTTGGGAAATGATATAATTACAGTCGTTATATCATTCACTGTGCTTACTTATAAATCTTGAATGACTGACAAGACTTATCTGATATGCGGGTAGGCTCAACTTGGAAAAGAAGATACATGCAGTGATAAACTAAAGATTATATTTCAACTGTGAAGCTTTCATCTCATAGTGTGTGTAAGTATTAGCTTATCCAAATCTGTGTGTGTGTAATAACCTAAACACACCAGGTAATGATATCATATGAATCTCTTTTACTAACATCAGTTTCTCTTCTGTTTTGCTGAGCAAAGACCTAAAGAAACAAGCATATAGTGCTGATGTTATGATCCATCAAGATTCCCAATGAGGAACACATCTAACTTGGATGAAACAAACAGAATAAAAATCATTCAAAATGAATAAAACAAAAGAATCCTAAGAGATCACCTTCCAAAGTGAAGTGAAAAGAATCCCAATGTGGATCAAAAGTGATAATAGGATCAAAAATAAAAGAATCCCAATGAGGATCAAGTAAAATGAGATTTCACATTTTAAGTAACCTGGTCAAGTAAGATGTTAAAAGTTCTACCATACATTGCATGCAGATGGTTAACCTAAACATGCTTTTGAGTGTGAGATACATGTTGAATACCCAGTTAACTCAAAACATGATAAGATCATTTGCATCAAAATATTAACCAAGGATGAGTTTAAAAGGATAAACATACCTTCAATCAATATGTTCATGAACATCTCTGTTTTACTAACAATTGCTTGCACTTGTGAAAGGTAAGATTGATATGATCCCAAAAAAAAGTATATCTCAACTTCTTGTACAAAAATCACAAAAGATTTTCTTTTCAAAATTTTCAGCTCTTTAAAGTTACTATCTCATATAGATATATACTTTAGGGGGAGTAATTAAAATTTTGATTATCAATGTACAGATGTTTTCAAAAACAAAAAATAATAATTAAAATTTTGATTATCAATGTACAGATGTTTTCAAAAACAAAAAAATCCAAAATAGTTTAAAAAAATCAGAAAATCTAACTGTGTTGGTGCAGAAGTTATATCATATTATCTTAGTTTCTTGCAAACATTTTAAAGCACAAAAGTCCAAAATCAGTCAACACTGAGAAACTTGTTTCATCTCTGATAGAGAAGTCAATCCAAGCAAGAATTGACAACTCAAGAAACAGACAAAACTTCATAATAAACAAGAAAAAGACTCATCTTCATAAAGTTCAAGCATCAAAGCAAGATCAACCAAAACATCCACAACAGAAACATTAAGTGTTGACAATCGTAAAACTTAATACAGGTAAGTGCATTGGTTAATGCGGGTGAAGGTAACCCAAGCAAATAACCAATGCGGGTAATAGGCTGGAGATGAAAAACACAATTTAAAGTAATGCGGATAAGTTAACTCTACCGCATTAGTCTCACCACAAATATTAACAGTTTTTAAGTATGAAAACCAATGCGGACAAAAATTTGTTCATCCGCATTTGTGTTCTCAGCCGCATTTCTCTAATATGGCTAAAATTCTATACTTGAACTTTGTTATATATTTGCATTTTAGAAGTGTGCTCACACTCTTCTGTCATTAAGTATGAAGTTCAAGAAATGCGGACAACTCAGTTGTTCTTCCGCATTTGTTGAAGTAAATTCGGGAAGACAAGTGTTCTTCAGCATTAACTACAGTGTACAAATGCTGACTAAGTAAATCATCCGCATTTGCTACAGTGCATAGACGGATGAAAACTTAGAGCATCCGCATTTGCTACAGTGTTAGAAAGTCTGAACTTAAACCTTCCGCATTTGCTACAATAAACAAATGCTGACAGAGTTTACTTTTCCACATTTGCTACAGTAAACAAATGCTGATTGTTTTAGTCTTCTGCATTTACTACAGTAGTCGACCGCATTTATTTTTTAACACTTGCATTTACTATAGTACTCGACCGCATTTGTTTTTTAACACTTGTAAGATTTAAAAGATCATTAAAAGGACTATATAAACAGATCACTATAGTTCATTTAATATTTTTCAAATTGGAGAGACTATATAGTGCGACGAGTGAAAAACACCATTCCTACTGTTCTTCATAAATCATTAAGATTCATCACCATCATCAAAAGATTCAGTGTTCATCGAATCTAATAGTGCCTACATTTCGATTCTATACCATCGTAGTATCGAAAACAAGGTGATTCTCAGATACAATCAATGAACTCATTTCAAAATTTAGAACCCTAGAACTGAAAGAATCACAAAACATCCACAAACTAAGGATTGATGAACATTTTTGAGCTATATGATACATAGGATCTTGAAAATCGACACTACCATTTGATTTTTGAAATCCTAATTATCCTTCGGATGAACAGGGGATCTTAAAAAGAAATATTGTGACCTCAAAACTTATGTTTGAAATAAAAATGGAGTTGAATTAGAAAACAAACATCAAAATAAAGTATAATGCATGATAACAAAATCATACATTGCAGAATCAAGACTAGGTCAAAATTCATATGTAGCAGTACCCTTTGATTGCTTAATTTTAACCACTAAAAGGTCAAAATGAAATAATCATCTTGATTTCATCAATGTAATTGACAAACGATGATTCACATCTAACACATATGCATCTTGTGCAGAATCTAATGGCAAACCTTACATGGAGCAAGCTCCATAATGTTAGTGGTTATCTTGACCCTGATGCTCCTGAGGCTGAAGGTTTAAGAGACATGATCAGATTCATCCTAACTACTAGAGTGGCACATGCCATTACTATCAGACCTATTATCTATGAGAACTTCATCAGATCATTCTGGGGAACTACTGAAGTGACAGACATATATGGGGTGAGAACTCTGTCAGGAAGAATCACTGCGTATCACACTCTGGTGATTACTGAGCAAACTGTGAGATAGTGTCTACAGTTTGGGAATGATGCTGATACTCCATTAGAGCTGGATGATGAAGAGATCATGACCTTCTTTGCCAAAATTGGCTCTGAAGGAGGATATGAGGGAAAGCATATAGAGAAAGGGCTGGTAGACCTACAATGGAGATTCCTTATTCACATCTTCCAACATTGTTTATCTAAAAGGAAGACTGGTTGGAATGACATTCCTGTATCCACATCATCAACTATATGTGCTCTATGTACAAACCAACCATTTAACATGTCAGCCTATGTGTATAATGGTTTGGTATCCAACATCCAAGAGGGTAGAAGACACATGTTCCTAATGTATCCTAGATTTCTTCAATGCTTTATTAATGAAGCATTTCCAGACTTAGTACCTGCAGGACCAGTGATGAATACTCCATACTACACTGCTAAGTCCTATAATTACTTGAAGAAATGAGATCTAAGGAAATTTTACAGTGGGACTTTCTTTCCTCTATTACCATGGATGTTTCAACAAATCAACCCAGATGAGGATGTTAAGGATCAAGGACAGGTAGCACCTGTGAATGAGCCTGTTCCAAAAGAAGAGCAAGCTGCTCCAAGCCAACACAATATTAAGGAGCAAGCTAGCATGGCTGAAGAAAGACAAAGGCCAGTGTCACCACAAGTTGATATAGGTGGTGATCTTCACACTGGACCTTCTGTTCATGCAGCTGATATAGCCTTACCTTTTGTACCTACACCAATCCCATCTCCTCAAAGATCACCAATTCTATTTCCTTAATCACAACCAATCATCTCACCACATTTATCACCTATACACTCACCTCATGTCTCACCCATTCATTCACCCTATATTTCATCGATTCATCACTCACCTATATCTCCCATTCCTTCATCTCCCTCTGCTGCTTATGCTGAGTTTGGTGACTCTGCTAGCTCCTCAGATAAATCCAAATCATTATCTGATGATAAGGATGATCAGATGCCTATGCCTGTAAGGCAAGTGATTTCAGAGGCTGCTCCTTCTGAGAGCTTTACTGAATCAAAGATTAATAAACCAGATGAAAAATATGAAATGATCTCTGAGCTTCTGAAGAAAGTAGCAAAGATGGAAAATCTCCTGAAAAGAATATCCGGTATCATTCAAGACAGACTTCTGGAGATGGATGAAAAAGAAAGAGAGCTGAAAGAAATAAAGAGTAAGTATGAGGAGGAGAAGAAAGAAAAGGAAGAGGAGATTGAGAAATTAAAAGAAGCTCTTCAGCACTCAAAGGATGAAGTAAGTGGTCACTTAAACACTTTGACCATCCAAACTATTGCAATGGAAGAACAAGAAGTGCTAATTGAAGAACAAGCTTTCATAATCACTGACCTGCAAGCTCAGGTAGCATCTCTATACAAGAGAGTGTCTAAGTTGGAGATGTTGGTAAGAATTAAACAAGAAGTTGAAAAAGACCAAGATGATCAAGATGATGGCAAAGATAAGAAGAGAAAGAGGGAAAGTGACAAAGATGATAGTGATCAAAATTCATCAAGGGAAAGTGATAATGACTCCCCACATGCTATAAAGATGAAGTTCACTGAGCCTGAAAAAGAGGCAGAGACTAGTGAAACTAAACCAGATGAATCAAGCATGGAAATGGTGGTGTATTCAAGTGAACAAACAGAAACTCAAACTGAAGAGCTAAATTCAGTGACATAATTTCTGCTTTGGACTCCTTCACTGCTGAAGAATTTATCATTGATGATGACTTCTAGGATTTCATAATCAAGCAGAATGGAGGTACTAAACCAATAGTGATTATCCCTCAATCTCCTGTCCCAATTGAGAAGGAATTGAGTTTACAAATAGTACCTGCTGTGTCCCTATCTGATGAGCAAAAGGAGCTAATCAGAAAGCTTTGTGATGAACAACAGCAAAGAGAATCTGCTGCAGCTGTTATAGATGAACAAGAAAGAGCTGAATCTGAAACACTGCCTAAAGGAGTAGAACAAGCTGAGTCCTCTTCTGATCCTATAGTGCAAACTTACACCAGAAGGAGGAAGTACTTGGATGAAAACGCCAAGGGAAAAAGACCGGTTGAAGAAGAAGAACCGGTTAAGAAAAAGCAAAAGGATGACCCTCGTAGCCTTGCAACAATTGCTGAATTTTTGGAAGAACACAAAGAAGCTGAAGCTCAACTGAAAAAGAAGGCTGAGGTCATTGATTTAGAAGAAGAAGAAATAGAGGGTGGCTATGTGGATGATGAACCAATAGCTAAGGAAAGCCCTGAAGAGGAGAAACCATCTGTTCACGAGGTGGTTAAGAAAGCCAAGTCAGATGATCTAATAAAAAGGCCATATTCTTGATTGACCATGGTTATGATATTGATGAGGTTTTTAGGATGACATATAAGGGGATGATAGCAGAAGAAGAGAAGCTAAACAAACTACTAGACCCTACATTTGAGACTGAGTATGAAAGGTCTCATTCTCCTAAGGCTCCTGTGCTGAAACTATCTTCTAAAGCCAAGCAAACATCTTCTTCTCAATCTCTATATCCTGATCCTTATAGTATGACTGATAGGGAAATGAAGGACTATTTGTCTGAACAAGGATTTACCAAAAGAAAATTAGGGAATATGAAGACAAATTCTCTAAGGGCTGCCATCCTTAGAATGATTAATGATAAGAAAGATAGGTTGAAGAATATGGAAGATGAAATTACAAGAAAGCAACCCAGATCAAGAGTTTCAGCTCAAGACATGCAGCTCACCCATATAGATCATGACTCTTTGGCACCTATACTCCATTGATATCCTGAGTGGTTTGCTGAGCCTTCACAGATAGAGCTTCATGAAGGACTCACCACTGCAGAGATGATTAGAGGTGTGTCTACTCCCTAGGCTAAGACTGATTTGAAGATAATTGCCTGGAAGTATGACAGTGACTGGAACATGTTCATGGTCAAGAGGATCTCAGGGTTAGTTCAATTCTTCACAGAGTACTCTGCTCTGGTGAACTCCCTACAGATCCATGATCTAAAAGAACTAGCCAATCTGAGATTGATCAATCATAAGGCTATGTTCAGGGGTTATGAGTTTGAAGACATTCTGAGGATGTTCAAAAGGACAGACAACTTCAAATCTCTCAAGGCTGTCTGCACGAGGAAAGATAGATCCTTTATTAACCCACTTGAAAAGAAAAAGACCAAGTCAGCTGAAGAAGTAGTCTTCCCTGAGCTCAAGGTAAAGCCTACTGAATCTTTGAAAAGAAAGATGGTAGCCGGTACTCATTCCTCCATCCCAATCTCAAATGTCTACTATGATGAGAAGACATATGAGTTGGTGATTGAAAGAAAATAGGGAGGAAAGGAAGGGGCTGAAATTAGACTGTTTAGTGGATATGAGGTAAGACTGCTTGATGAGTCCTATATCAACTACATTTACACAAGGCACTTCAGAGATATCAGCAACAAGCTTGGAGAAGATGATATGCAATTCTTTCTAAAATGCATAAAACTCCTGAAGATGGCCTATGACAGAATACTTCATAAGAAAGAGCAGAGGAGGAAGAAGAAATCTCCTTTGCAATTTGGGAACATTGTGAAGTTGGAGGTGGATGCAAATGGATCTTTAGTGATTCACAGAGATGGGATGTCAACTGTGTCATTCTGGGAGCCTATCTCTTTGAAGAAGCTGCCCATTGAAGCCATCCATACTATGAGCCAAATAAAGATCCATATACTGAGCATAGAGAAGCTAGCTGATGCAAGACAGTTCTCCAACATGATCAAAGCCATACTGGATCCTTCTTATACAGACCCAGCTCCTGTTTCATCTCCTCTTGCTGATCAAGACCCAACAGAATCTTCACAACCTCATCCTTCAAAACCTTGAAGTTCATAGGCTGTATAATCCTTAGGGGGAGTATTGTTAGACCCTAAAAGGATCATACATGCCAATTCAAGTAGTGGATGATGGATGTTCTGTTGGAATCTCCCTAAGTCCAAGAACCAATACGGATGAAGAATCTGCATCAACAAGGAAGACAAGTGTTGGCTATTCGCATTTGTACATGCGGATGACCAAAGAACAAATGCTGACAAGTATTTGTTCTTCCGCATTAACAAATGCGGACAACCGAACAAATGCTGCCAAGGATATACTCTTCCGCATTAACTAATGCGGATGATCAGCAACAAATGCGCTAAGTGTTTGTTCATCCGCGTTTGTCAATGCTGATGACCAAACACTAATGCGGTTGAAGAAAAACAAATGCTGATGGAGTTCAACAGATCCGCATTAGTCAATGCGAATGAACAACACAAATGCTGATGAAGACCTTTTGTACTTAGACTAGATTATATATAAGGGTATTTTAATCTTTTTATAAAGGCTTCATGTCAGCCTATAAATAGAACAGACAACCTTGTATGTGAGGTGACTTTAGACTCTATACTTTCAGATAACCTTAGACAATCCGAATATCTGTCTTTTGTCCCCAAGTTGTCCGGTTACTGTATATTGCTCAAACCCTAGCATTTATTGTAACTGTTCAACTTTATCAATACCAATAAACATTTATGAGTATTTCTTTCATTCAATGTTCTGTGTTTGAATGGTTCCGCCATATAATCACTGACTCAATCATCATATCCGGTCCTTGTTGTTTCACAACAACAGAGAATATCAGTCTCACACCCAGTCAATCACTTATTTGTTTTCATGACAAACAGAAATTTCTTTGTAGCTAGCAATCAAATAGAAATTTCGGGGGAGAATAAAGTTTAAACTTTAAGTTTTTCAACTTTCGGTTTTGTCAGGAAACCAAGGAATTTGAAAGAAAAAGAGTTAGAAGAAGGACAAATGGATCTGTGATGGGATATGCATGGTAGACTTAGCTCAAAAATGAAGTAAACGGTAATCCTGTGGCCAAACTAAAAGTTCAAAAAGCTTGGTGATAAGGTTTATTCCCATGGCATCTCGGCCTGCACAAAGATACAAATCTTTGTCAAAAATTGGTTAAGAGTTTCAAATCTCTGTTCTGATCCTCCTAAAATCCCAAATCTCCCTCACCCAAACCTTGAATTGAGCACCTAGTTAGCAAAAACAAACGCTTCTAGTTATGCTCTTCCGAAAAGCCTCTGTTTTGAGTCACTTGTGACTCTTTAGAAATTTAAAATAACAAATAAAATAAGTGCGTGTTTATCTCCTCTGCTATGCGTGAGCATTGACCTGGAGTGATGATCTTCTCTGCTATATGTGAGTATTGACCTGAAGCTCTCATCAACACGCTTAGATGATCTACTCTGCTATGCGTGAGCATTGACCTAAAGCTCTCTTCTACAAGTATAAGATGATTATCTCATCTGTTATACGTGAGTATAGACCTGGAGCTCTTATCATCTTACCCCAATAATATATCATAATGTTTCTTTAATCAAAAAGATCATTGTCGAAAGCTCCACCAATCAAATGATATAAAAAACATTCATAATGGTACTCAAATGATCATTGTCTATGTTAACATCACTAGTACATCACATGCACAATCAGATAGAGTCAATCATACTTAATAAGCCATGAGGACAGGATAAAGTCTTTTGTCGAATGTCTGTGGGGACCAACTTGCCAGAGTATCTGTTAATTAAAATCAAAACATGATAAAAAAGCTACTGATTGCTTGTTGAAAAGAATAAGGCATGGGTTTAAAAGGACAAACATATCAGCAATCCCTCCAGACTACGACTCTCCGGAAAATTACTATATATATATATATATATATATATATATATATATATCTTTATGGTTATCTAATTTTGTTTTATTTTATTTAATTTTGTTTTATCTGTTCATCTTATTTTTATGTTTAAACTATTTGGTAATTTGTGTTTCCATGAACTGGAATTGTGGGGGTGAAGAAGTTATTTCTCACAAATGTTTATATAAACATAAAACATATTATAGAAAAAAAAGAAACTGCGGGCGAAACTATGTTTCACTGGGAGTTTCGCCAAGCGAAACCATAGATTCGCCTGCAATCACGGTCAACGGTGAGCCACTCAACTTCACGGTCAAAACTATAGTTTCACCATGAGTGAAACTAGATAGTATATATCGCAAAGTGTGAGAAGTGTTTCTCACAAGCGTGAAACTACTAAACCTAGTTTCTCTCGGGGTGATTTTATGAGAATCACAAATTGTTGATATTCATTGAAATAAACTGTTGTTGATAGTTTAGGTTAGTTAGGCGAAGCTTGTACTTAACTTTAATTGTTGTTATATTGGTTAAAAGATTGGTTGAGATTGATTCGCTGAGTTCGAAAGGTCGCAATTTCGTTCAGCGAAACTGCGAGCTAGAACAGCAAATCTGAATGAAAGTTTAATGTTTCGAGCGAAACTGTAACATTGTGCTGTCCAAGCGCAATTGACAGATTCGCTAGGAAGATTTCAGCAAAACTATAGATTCGCACGGTATAGAATCTTGTGTCTAAAGCTTAAGTGAAACTATTAGCAAAATACAGTTTCTCTTTGATGAATTTACTAAATTAGTTATAAGCGAAACTGTTAATAACTACATCACATAATTCAATGCCTAAGAATCTGCGAATCTATGTCTTAGCATTAGCGAATCTAGGGTTTGGCTGCAGCGAAACTGACAATTTTCCCCAGCAAATTTACAGTTTCGCCACCAGCAAAACTTGCCAAAACTTAAAATCTTTGGTTGTTTGTATAATTTGAGTTGTTTGTTTATGTATATACATTAATAACTAACCTACTTCTGTTTCCATTTCAGTAAATATGGCTAACTTGAAGTTCAATGCGAAGTACAACATCATGGCATTACTGGATGACGGGAATCCAAAGGTAGTGGGCTTTAGAGACTGCATTAGATGGCTAAGGCAATCTCCCATATACTATGGCATCTCACTTATGCCTACTATCTAAGATTCACATGTGAGAGATTTCTGGAGATATGTAGAGTATGACATAGGATCGGTGCCAAACCGTATAGTTATTAGAGTTGAAGGTCATGACATGCTTATCACAGTGGAAATCATAGCTAGAGTGCTGAGACTGGAAGATGATTGTGGGCCAAAGGTTGTGTTTTTTGATGCACAAGTTCTAGAGGCAATCAAGAGTATAGGGTATGAAAGGGCCTCCCTTTGGATCTAAGAAGGAAATCAAGAAATCTCTTTTGTCAAAAGAATGGAGTTACATTGCCCATGTCTTTATTATGTGTCTGGATCATCAGAAGGGAGGAACAGACGCGTTGAATATACACTGGGCCAGGGCATTGATTATATTCTGCAGAGGTCAAAAGGCCAACATTGCCAAGCTGATTTTTAACTGCATGACTGAGAATATAATGGCCCTGAAGAAAGACAAATGGCTATTGTACTCTAGTTTTGTCCAAATGTTGATAGATGATCTGATTCCCAATATGCCAAGATATGGAGAAATCAAAAGGCTGTCCCAGATGAACACAAGAATCTTTGCTGACTGTTCAGCTGTTAGACATGATTTCAGTGGAAAGATAACTCATTTATGGGAGAACATGTATCCAGCAGAGAGATGGAACTATATTAAAAGGCTAATTGAGAATGAGAACAAGAATGCTGAGGAAAATAGGGAGAAGTAGGAGGAGGCAATCAAGAAAACAAAGAGGTATGCTAAAGAGAAAGAATATGATTTGGATGCTGAGATTGATGAAGTTGAGGAGGACATCAGGAAACAAAGGGAGAGGAGATCAAAAAAGAAAGCAGATCAGGGAGAAGCTGCAAATGTTACTGAGAAAAGAACAAAGCATAAACAGCAAGCTTTCTCTGAAACTCCTGATAGAAGAGATGCAAGGTCAAAGCTAGACCAAGATGTTATTTGAAATGTTAATGCATCCTTGGCAAATGAGTTAAGCATGATGAAAACAAAGCTGAATAATCAAGAGTTGAGAGAAAAAGAAAAGGATATGGCTATGGAAGGGATAATATCTATGTTGTTAGACCAACAAAGACTGATAAAGAAATTGTTGACTGAGGTGAACGAGCTACAAGCAGCTGCCGGCCTGCCTAATCAGATGACTCAGGATGAACTTGATGATCTAAATGATATATTCAAATATTCTTTTCTAAGAGTGGGAGGTTCATCAAAGGCAGGAGAGGGCACAAGTGGGACTGCTGATAAAGACACTGAGGTTGAGGGAAACAGAGCTGGATGCAGTGATATAGGAAGTTCTGGTGAGGCGACTGAGGGTGATAAGGATGCCGATGTAGAAGGTTCTAAAGGAGAGGAAGCTGTGATTGAGGAGGCTAGATTTATTGATTTGAGACTTGATAAGACATTGATCTGACTGAAGAAGAAGTAATAGCTGGTAAAGGAGAGGGAAGCAAATAGAAGGTGGCTGAGATGAGATTACAGGATGAAGCTGAGGAGGAGGACGAACATCTAGTTGATTATGATTCTGAGCCTGAATTTTACAAGTTCAATAAACGCCCAACAACATACGTGGCTTAGAGAGGATCAACTGGGCGAGATGTGATAGAAATTGCTCAGGAAGACTGGTTTGCTAAGGAAAAGGAGCCTCAAGTATTCCAAAACATTCAAGAGCCAAGCAAGAAGGAAGCAGACAAGAAGATAATCAGTTGCAAGTACAACATTGATCTTAAGTTATTCATGATCAAGAGGCAAGGAGGAAAGATATACTACTTCAACAAAAGGAAGTCTTTTAAGATCTTATCGAGGTAGGATCTAAGGAGGTTGGCTGAGATTCCTCTTATAGATGTGAGTGAAAGGGCGATGTTGCTACAGAAGGAGATTAACAAGGGCCTAGATGAAAACTTTGAAGCCTTCGGATATATGAAAACGTGGATTGGGCCAATGGCAAGGGAAAGATTGTGTTAAGTTGAAGCCTACCAAAAATAGTAAACAGAGTTAGAGTGCCCAATCCACTTCCCTATATGCTACAAGACTTTGTCAAATGGCTTTATGACAACAACACTAGGGAAGCAGTGATCAGGTCAAAGGGTGAACATGAGATCAGATTGTTTGATCCGATGGAAGTCTTTCAGTTTAGTGATGAAGATTTGAAGGTGTTATGTGAAAATCACATAAAGGCTGGAGCTGGAGCTGGAGCTGAAACGAGAACTGAAGCTAGCTTGTTTATGAGGGTAGCTAACAAAGCTCAGGGCGTGAGAGCAGAAGTCAGGGAGCTAACCAAGAAAGTTATACAAGCTTACAAAACTAGGATGGATGTGAAGGATCTTGCAAAGCAATTACTTCAAGCAAGTGCACACTCAGAGGTCACCCAGCGAAACTGTGTTTCGCAGCCGGGTGAAACTACGATGTGGTCAGGACATTTTTGCTATCCAGCAAAACTGTCAGTGAAACTATAAACTGCATATTTATTGTAATGATCAAACTTTATGTGCAAATTTTGCATAACCCTAATATGAATATTCTTCTTTGCAATTCTGTTCTCATTTACTTTTGGCTGGAAATCACTTTGTTATTCATCTTTGAGCTTTTGCTTGTTCTTATGATTATGGTTTTGGCTATATTTTTATACATTTGAAAACAATTGTTTAGTTTGTTGCTTGAGACTTATTATAGTGGGATTATTGAGTCTTATTCATCATTTGCACTGATTTTCGATCATATTTGACCAACACATGGTTGCTTATCCAGTCACTATTCAGAAAGACATCCATCTGGCTCACGAATTTACTGATCAGGCGGTGGCTCAAGGCACCCTGCCTAAGCGTGAAGCTGCAACTAGTTCATCAGACAATAAGCGGAAATAGGATGGTGCATCTAGAAAGTCCTCTAACTCAAATCAGCCTTAGCAACAAACTAGGAAATTTGATTCTTCCCGGAACTTCACCAACACCGACCAGAACAACAATACAGTGGTCAAGGATCGAGTAGCTATGCTAGCAAGAACCCAAAGTGCAACAAATGCAACTTCCATCATTATGGGCAGTGTGATCGTTTTGCTGTCAAAGATGTGGCAAGACGGGTCATAATGCTAGAGACTGCAGGGGTGAACTGATGACTAGGTAACAATCTCAACAGCTACAACATGGAGAAACACCTAGGGGTTGTTTTGAATATGGTAAGGAGGGCCACCGCAGGAAAGACTGCCCACGGTTGAAGAATGAAAATAAGGGTAACAATGGAAACAGTGCTAAGGGTCGTGCTTTTGTGATTGGATCTGGTGAGGCAAGGAATGATCATAATATGGTTACTGGTACGTTTCCTCTAAATGGCTATTTTGCTTCCATACTATTTGATACTAGGGCTGATAGGAGCTTCATTTCTACCAAGTTTAGCAAACTTCTCAATGTAACTTTAGTTGATATGGAACCTAGTTACACTGTAGAATAACCTGATAGGAAATTGATTGAGGCAACTCACATCATTAAGGGATGTAAACTGGGATATTTGGATATGAGTTAGATATAGATCTGATGCCTGTCACATTTGGTATCTTCGATGCGATTGTTGGTATGGACTGGTTATCTAAAAATCGAGCCGAGATCACCTATCGTGAGAAGATCGTCCGTGTACCACTTCCTAGTGGTGAAGTTTTGTCAGTTCAGGCAGAGAAGAGTGGTACCGTCTCTACAGTCATCTCCTACATGAAAGCCCAGAAGTGCTTACGCAAGGGTCATACAGCTTTCCTTGCTATGGTCACTGAGAAAGAAACCGAGGAAAAGAAGATTGAAGATATCCCCATCATACGTGAGTATCCTGAGGTTTTCCCTGAAGATCTTCCTGGTCCTCCACCGCATAGCCAAGTTAAGTTCTAGATTGATTTGGTACCTGGAGCCGCTCCTATCACGAGGGCATCATACAGATTAGCTCCTAATGAGCTACAAGATCTGTCTACATAATTGCAGGAACTGTTGGATAAAGGGTTTATAAGACCTAGCTCATCATTGTGGGGAAGCCCAATTTTGTTTATCAAGAAGAAGGATGGAACCTTCCTTATGTGTATTGGTTATCGGGAATTGAACAAAGTGATGATTAAGAATCGTTATCCACTTTCCCGTATTGATGATTTGTTCAATAAGCTTCAAGATTTGAGTTTTTATTCCAAGATAGATCTTAGGTCGGGATATCACCAATTGAGGGTTCGAGATGAGGATATTTCAAAGACAATGTTCAGAACTAGATATAGTCACAACGAGATTTTGGTTATGGCATTTGGGTTGACCAACGCGCCAGCGATTTTCATGGACCTCATGAACCGAGTGTGCAAACCTACTTGGACAAGTATGTCATGAACCGAGTGTGCAAACCCTATGTGCAAACCCAATCAAGCCACCTGGCTAGTGACTTTGGAGCTTCTGACCCCACCTTGAGTGAGTTACTGAAGACCATCCAACATCACGAGCTGTCCTTCCAGCACGCCACTCGAACATACAGTCTGCCCAGTTTCAGGAGATGATTGCATCCCATAGCGTGCAACGTTTAGAGCAAGAACAGAAGAAGAAGAGCTCAGGATGGTTTGGGTGGTTAGGATGGCATTCGTAATTTGCTAGGACACTAGATTGGCAATTCTTTCATCATTTTCCTGGTTAACATTCCCTCTACATGGAACCCCATGTGGAGGGAATGTTAACCAGGAAAATGATGAAAGAATTGCCAATCTAGTGTCCTAGCAAATTACGAATGCCATCCCAACCACCTACTCCACTTGAGCACATGGTGAGGTTTGCTTTCCAATCACTCAAGGACCAACACTGGAATGGTGGAAAATCATTATACAGCCTAGAGGAAGGAACGCAACCGGTCAGATGAATTGGATCGAATTCAGAGATTTAATAACTAACAAGTACTGCCTAATTAACCAATTAGAAAAGCTGGATTCTGAATTTTTGAGTTTAGAGATGAAAGGCCAAAATTAGACGGAGTACATCAACCGTTTCTTAGCCTTGTCCCGATTGGTGCCACACTTGGTGATAATAGAAACCAAAGGAATAACCCGCTTCATGTGGGGATAACACCCTAGGGTTAGAGGCATGGTCTGTTCTTCCAAGCCCACAACCCTACAAGCTACAGTCCATTTCACTAGTAGCCTGACTAATGACCTAGTCAGAGTTGGTTCGACTGAACATGTGAAGACTGGGGATAGGAAGAAGGTGATGGATGAGAAAAGGAAGTGGATTGATACTAGGAAGGGGTTGGCGGCAGTGGTAGTTCAAGCAAGAGGTCTAGAGAAATGGTAAGGCGTAATGAGCAGGGTGGAAAGACTCAGAGGTTATACTTAGGCACGAGTCCTTTATGCAACAAGTGCAAACTGCACCATCAGGGAGAGTGCAACCTAATGCCCTGTTTTAGGTGCAAGCGAACTGGTCATTTAATTAAGATTGCACGTATGTGCTAGCGAAACAATGTTGTAAGTGTGGAGATCTAGGACACTTGAGGAATAAGTGTCCCAAGCAGGCAAGAGACAAAGATACTAGAACTAACAAACCCAAGGGAAGAGCATTCGTGATGGATCCGAATGGTGCACGTAAAGAACCTAATGTGGTGAACGGTACGTTTCTCATAAACAACCATCCTGCAACCATTCTATTTGATACTGGTGCAACTGCTAGTTTAGTTTCCAATACCTTTAAGCCTTTGATTGATTTGGCAACCTACACCTTAACTAATACATTTACCGTAGAATTGGCTGATGGTAATATAATAGAAACTAATGAAATCATCAAAGATTGCAAATTGGTCCTAGAGGGTAATTCCATTGGTATAGACTTAATGCCTATTTTATTAAGAGGTTTTGACATGGTGGTAGGAATGGATTGTTTGGCTAGGAATAGGGCTGAAATCATGTGTGACGAGCGTTTGCTTAAGATACCTTTAGCCAATGGGGAGACGTTAGTAGTCCATGGAGAGAGAGAAACCACCCACTGTGTCCTATGATATCTCACCTAAAGGCTACCAAGAGCCTCAAGAAAGGACACACAGCATTCATAATCTATATGATGAGTGCCAAAGGAGAACAAAAGATTGAAGACATACCTGTGGTGTCCGAGTACTTGGAAGTATTTCCTGGAGACTTACCAGGTTTCCCTCCGACCCACAAGTTCCAGATAGATTTGGTACCTTGTGTCGTGCCTGTGACCAAAGCACCTTATCGACTCGCTCCGCCTGAAATGAAGGAGCTGATGCTATAGGTCCAAGAGTTACTTGATAAGGGGTTTGTACGACCCAGTGTTTCGCCATGGGGTGCTCCAGTACTATTTGTCAAAAAGAAAGATGGAACCCTAAGAATGTGCATCGATTATCGGGAGTTGAATAAGCTTACCATAAAGAACCGATATCCTCTTCCCAGAATCGATGACTTATTCGATCAATTGCAAGGAACTAGCTATTTTTCTAACATAGACTTGTGATTGGGGTACCACTAACTGAAGATAAAGGAAGAGGACATCCCTAAGATAGCCTTTAGAACCAGATATGGGCACTATGAATACCTCGTCATGCCTTTGGAGTGACAAACGTGTCAGCAACATTCATGGACCTCATGAACCGTGCGTGCCACCCCTACTTAGACAAGTTCGTGATCGTGTTTATTGATGATATTTTGATCTACTCTAGAAGCAAAGAAGATCATGAGAATCATCTTCAATTAATCCATAAACTACTCAAGAACAAGCAACTATATGCAAAATTCTCCAAATGCAAGTTTTGGATGCGTGAAATCTAGTTCCTTGGGCACGTAGTAAATAAAGATAGAATCCAGGTGGATCCAGTAAAAATAGAGGTGTCAAGGACTGGAAGATTCTAGAAACTCCTACAGAGATCAGATAATTTCTTGGTTTGGCTGGTTACTACAGGAGGTTTATTAAGGATTTCTCTCGAATAGTACAACCACTAACTGCTTTAACCAAAAATGATACAACTATGAGTGGGGAAGGGAACAAGATGAAGCTTTTAATCTATTAAAGGAAAAATTGTCCAGCGCATCTATCCTTTCCCTACCAGAGGGAACCGAGGACTTTGTAGTCTATTATGACACCACGCATCAAGGATTTGGATGTGTGTTGATGCAGCGGAAAAAGGTGATCACTTGTGTGTCCAGATTGTTGAATGAGCATGAAAGGAATTACACAACACATGACCTACAGTTGGGTGTCGTAGTGTTTGCTCTCAAAATATGGAGACATTACCTCTATGGCTCTAAGTGTTAAATTTAACTGATCACAAAAGCCTGCAGCACATCCTGGATCAGAAGATGTTGAACATGCGTCAAAGGAGATGGGTAGAATTACTAATCGATTATGAATGTGAGATCCGCTACCATCCAGGAAAGGCAAATGTAGTGGCAGATGCCCTGAGCAGAAAGGAAAGGGAAAAACCCATTCGTGTTCGCGCCTTAAGGATGAGCGTGTACACTAGCCTTGTCACTAGACTAAAAGAGGCACGAGAGGAAGCTCTAAAGGAGGAAAACTGGTTGATGAGTTGTTAACAGGAATGGAGTAGTGTTTGGTAAGAAGCAACGATGTGTTATACAAGTATGAAGATAGAACGTGGGTAACAAAGAATGGAGGACTTAGAGAGGTGATTCTAGATGAAGCCGACAAATCTAAATACTCGATTCACCCGGGAAGCGACAAGATGTATCAAGATATTAAGCCTCTATTCTGTGGCCCGGAATTAAAAGATCAGTTGCCACCTATGTTGGAAAATATCAGACGTGTGCCATTGTAAAAGCTGAGAACCAGAAACCGTCAGGAAGTCTACAACAACCTGAAATTCCCAAGTAGAAATGGGATAATATCACCATGGATTTTGTTACAGGATTGCCAAGGACCTTTCATAGGTATGATGCTATAATGGTAATTGTAGATAGGCTTACCAAGTCAGCCCACTTCTTACCAGTTCGAGAGGACTATGATTTGTCAAAGTTAGCTCAAATGTACATTAACGAAATAGTAAGTCGGCATCGAGTGCCACTCTAGATCATCTCAGACCGCGAGAGTGGCTTCACATCACGATTTTGAAGATCTCTCTAACAGGCTCTGGGAACCCGTCTTGATCTAACCACCGCTTACCACCCTTAAACCGACGGGCAAAGTGAGAGAACCATTCAGACCCTGGAAGACATGCTAAGAGCTTGTGTGATTGACTTTGGTGGAAGATGGGACAATCACCTTCCTCTAGCAGAGTTCTCTTACAACAACAGCTATCACGCAAGCATCAAAGCAGCCCCTTACGAAGCCCTATATGGTAGGAAGTGTCAGTCACCATTGAATTGGAACGAGGTTGGTGACAACCAAGTGATGGGACCCGACATCATGATGGAAACCACGGATAAGATAATCAAAATCAACGAACGACTAAAAATAGTCAAGGATCGACAAAAGAAGTATGCTGACAGAAGGGGGAAGCCCCTGGAGTTCCAAGTAGGCGATAAAGTAACGTTAAAAGTCGCACCATGGAAGGGAACTGTGAGATTCGGCAAGAAGGGAAAATTAAGCCCAAGATATATTGGACCATTGGAGATATCAACAAGAATTGGTCCGGTAGCATACCAGCTCAGGTTACCTCAAGAGCTGAGCTACATATATGACACTTTTCATGTGTCAAATCTGAAGAAGTGCTTGGTGGACAAAACCTTAGAGTTGCCCATAAGGAAGCCAGAATCAATAAAAAGTTACTTTGTTGAGGAGCCCATAGAGATTACCGATCGACTGGTCAAAAAGCTTAGGTGAAGCCATATACCCAAAGTGAAGGTAAGGTAGAACTCCAAACAAGGACCTGAATTCACTTGGGAGCATGAAGACGAGATGAGGAGGGAAAAACCTAATCGAAGCTAAATTTCAGGACAAAATTTTCTAAACGGTGGAAGAATGTAACAACCGACCCTGAGGTCAACATTCTAAAATTTGACCTCCAACAATTATTGCTACTATTATTAATATTTGTAATATAATTATAATTACTATTTGATTTCTTCTTTGAATATTATTATGTGTTTAATTTCCTAGATGCTACGTTAGGTTTTGCCTTAGAATAAGATTATTTAACGTTCTAAAATTGAAAACTTAACACATCAAAATGTTAGAACTAAACTGAAAACAATTAATTTTGTGTATACACACATGATTCACGAATTATTATATTCATCCACATCTAAAACTTAAAAACGTTTAACTAGAAACTATTACCCAAAATACTACACTACATAATAAAACTACACTACATAATTAAATTACAAAAAAATAATATAAGAATACCACCACCTACCTCTCGGCCGCCCCCTCACCACCCAATCTCTCCCTCCTTTTCCTATTTACACAACCACAACCACACACAACCACTCCACCACTACCCATACATGCAACATTTGACCCCATTCAACCTCCCTCACCTCCCTCTCACTTCTCTCGGCCTTCACCACCGAAAACCACACACACTCACTCCATTTTTCAGCCAAAACAACATGAACACGACATTCAACCTCATTCAAGCTCCATACAAGCAAGAAGGTGCCATTTGAGGGACCCTTGTACACGGTTCTTGCAAGAACAAGGTACTCCAGCCTTTTTTCAAACATCATCATCAATTATAGACTTCCTAAACTCTCAAACTCGTGGTGTATCCAAAGTGTAAGCCTCAACATACCCGGACCAAGCTATATCTTATGATTTCCCTCTATAATCTACCAAAAATCTCACTTTCTTGTTTCTAACAGAAACTTGCGGTTTAGAACTTGATATTGAGGAGCTCTTAACATCACAAGAGGTATACATTATGATCATTTGGTAAATCATTGGTTAGAACACAAATTGACACCTAGAAAACCCTCTTTTTACATGAAATAACACCATCTTTGTACATGTTTGAAAAACCCACCCAACCAATTTTTGAATACTGCTCAAAAACAGGTCATGAACACCTTAAAAATCTGATTTGAAAGTTACAAAATGGTTAGCTTATGATTGGGTATGAATTATAGGATTTACACTAGTGTAAATATTGTAAATCATCATGTAAATGCAACATATATGTGATACATGTTAGATCAGAGAATTATGATGTGTTTTTCCATAGTTTTGGGTTATTTAAAAAGTTCTAATATGATTATATAGCTGGTTATGCAAAAATAAGGAACTAAGAAGCAATATGGACTTGTTTTGAAACCTGAAAAAGGAGAAAATCATTCAAAAAATAAAAAATAAAGGAAATTTCCATATTAAAAAGAATTCCAGGCTCTAATATAAAAATAATAGGCAAAATGGTCTAATTTGATGATATTTGCGAAAAGCTTATGAGAAAATGGGGGTTAAACGTTAAAAACGGGACTTAACCGGGTAGATTTTGTGTAACATCTTAAAAATCATTAAAGAAACTTGAAATCCATAAATAACAAAATATTTCTGTAAGTTAGAGACAAATAACAAAATATTTCAGTAATTTAGAGACACCTAGTCAAGTAATATGTGAAAACTAAATTTAAACGTATTCGGACGTCCGGTTCCGGGTAAAAACGCGTTTTAACAAGTAAATCTTTCAAAATGGAGTTTTTAGTCAAGAGAGCCCAAAAACATATTTTGATAGCTTATTAGACTTATTATAAGTCATTAAATCATGTTTAAATGTTATTTGGGTGAAAACAAAAGGATTTAAAACAAACTGTCAAAAATGTCGGTTTTACCGTAACCGTTAACTGAAATTTGGATTTGTAAATACCTCAAGGATAAATCTGGAAACGATAAGTTGAAATGAGTACAAAAAATAATATAAATACCCTTAGAAACTAATAAAGACCATATTTGAGTAAGAAATGGAAAGAATACAACTTTGGGGGTAAAAGTGTAATATTTGAAACTTAAGTGACCAAAGTTGCAAATTCTGGAAAATACAACCAAAATTCAGTAGCTTTATGACTAGAAACTATTATTAAACTAAGTGTAGTGCAATTTCACTCATAAGAAATTACCAAGACCTGTGATTCACATGTCAAAACCCTAACTTTCCTAAAAAGGAAACTTTGACGCAAACTTTTTAAGAAACAAAGCCACGTGAGTTTACAACTATAAAAGGACACTTAACACCATTCAAATAGTCTAAGAACATATGGCTTACTACTTGCATCTAGTTCATAGGGTGCTAGGGCTTGAATCATTTTTGTGACGAGAACTGTGATTTACCTAAGGTGAGTTCTAGTGTTCCCTTTTTACTATTGATTTGGGATGAAACATGCTTTGTTGAATTGAATTTATTATTGTGCTATGGTATAATCTTATAAGTTGTGGATATTGTTAGAACTTGCTTTTAATTGTATCACAATCATTAATTCTTATGTGAATCGCTTGTCCTATATGGGTAGATCTACTTGGGGAATCCCCCACATACAGTGCCTTTGGACAGGAAGGGTACCCCACTGAGATCCTAAGGGATCGTTTGTGTCATGTAGCAGGTTTTATAAGATACTAAGTGAACCATTCAGCAGATATGGTACACTGTTTGGGGCTCAGTTTTTCATTAGGGTTAACCGGTTTAAATATAACTTTAGAATAGGCTAACCGGGACTGAGTGTAGGGTTAATTGTGACCCCATAACAAAGATACGTTGATTTTAAAATTTAACCTATGGAATTTGAAGAGTTCTTTTGTTTTTGAACTTTAAGCACTTGAATTCACCAACTTCTTAGTTGACATAAAATCTTTTTGAGCATGTTTCAGGTAATCCCTAATGGAAGTGGCTTGATTGGAGAACTGGACTTGGATGACCTAGAAATATGACTACCCTTGGCATTACTTGAATTTGAAACACTTTGAATAATTTGAATTATGGTTGATAAAACACTTGGATCTATGTAATGAATTTGTGCTATGTATGATGGGCTAAACTGTTACAGCCCAGTTTGACTTTAATCATGTAATGCCATTTTATTTCTCTCCTTGTGCGCTCTTGCGATGGTTTGTTTCCGCTGCAATGTATGTTTCTAGTATGTGACGTCCCACCCTCCTTGGGCCCAAGGTATGACAGATTGGTATCAGAGCCACAAGTTGTAGAGAAATTGGGAATACCTTAGTAGACCCTAGGCTACAACCCTGATATCTTAGGACTATCCTTGCTTTGGTGAATTTTGGAGTAAGCGGGTTGGATAAATTGATGATTACACTTGATGAACGTAATCATGAATTTATCGGACGTATAAATTCCAGTACGAAACTTAAAGTGTGAAATTTGGGTAGATGATTTAGGGAATCTTCTTATCACAGTCTAAACCTAATACTTAATTGAACTTACATGCATGTTACTACTTGATGATACTACTGCTTATTAACACTAGTGCTTGATGATACTACTGCTTATTGATACTACTGCTTGATGATACTACTACTTATTGACACTACTGCTTGATGATACTACTGCTTATTGATACTATTGCCATCACTACTATTACTAGTCTATTACTATTATTATCATGAGCTCTGAGAAACAAAATTACTCATGATAATTTTTACAGGGAAACAAGACCATGGCTTATAAGGGAAAGGCACTTGCATACCCGACTGACGGGACTACTCCTATTAGGAACCTCAGGAGGGCTAAGCCCCAGACCGACTACGAGGCATACTTACGAAGATGTGGACATCCGAGCTAGATATCTGTAACCTCTGATGACACTGAGCCATCAGAAGACTCTTCATCGACCACTCCAGCCAGGAACCAAACGCACTCCAACTCACCACATGTCGTAGCACCTACCCACTCACCTATTCCACCTATTGGGAATAGGGCGCACGTGTTATCACTCAACCTAGAAAGAGTGCTAGACCTAGACCTTCTGTCTCTTTTAGGATGCTCCTCCTCCACCTCCTCGTACAAGGACCCTGACACAGCACCTCCTGTGATCGACCCACCTAGGCTCCTTCCCCATGACGAGTACTGGATGCCACCTAGGCGTAGCTTATACGATGGACCTAGTGTACTTGCCGGTGATTCGTACTCCTAATCAAGCCGCGGGCTAGTGACTTTGGACCTTCTGACCCCACCTTGAGTGAGTTACTGAATATCATCCAACATCACAAGCAGACCCTCCAGCACGCCACTCGAACCTCATAGTCTGCCTAGTTTCAGGCGATGATGGTGTCCCATAGTGTGTAACGTTTAGAGCAAGAATGGAAGAAGAAGAGCTTAGGATGGTTTGGGTGGTTGAAGAAGAAGTGGTAGTGATGAGGTGGTGATGATGGGTTACCTGGCAGTAGGCTTCGAGACTATCTGAAGAAACTATTTTATTTATCTATTTCAGAGACTATTATTATTATATGGGGGTGATGGCACCTTCCAATTTGTGAAACTATGACACTATTACTATCATTGGTTGATTGATGTTATGTTTAAACTATCTAGAAAGCTATTATTATTGATGTTATGTTGCTGGGTGATTTGAATTAAATTGTTAAATGTAATGTTATGAAACTTGAACTGTGTTCTACGAATGAATTATCCTATGTAATTAAAGAAATCAACATATATTGTGTCGTATTGTGTGCATTGTGCATCTGTGTAGATAGTTAGCGTGACTAATAAGACAAATCTGACATAATGGGGTAATTGAAACCAAAATATATGAGATGCTAAATGAATTTATCTATGATGCTATCAGAATGCCGCCTAGACGAGGAACTCGCGCTGGAAGACGAGGAGCTGCTAGAGGTCAACACGAGGAAGTAAGGCCAACAGGGAATCAACCACCTAATCCACCTAGAACCACATGTGGAGGGAATGTTAACCATGAAAATGATAAAAAATTGCCAATCTAGTGACCCAGCAAATGGCGAATGTCATCCCAATAATCATTGCCCAGATTAACGCAGATCGAGGGAATGCAACCGGAACTGATGGACCTAAGAATGCTGAAGGCAACAACGAGGACACCAAAGAGATAAGGAATGGGTGTTCCTACAAGACATTCATGGCCTACAAACCAAAAGACTTCTATGGCACCAAGGGTGCAATTGAGACTTACAGATGGTTGGATGAGATCGAGGTTGTACTAGACATCAGCGAGTGCAAGCTTGAGCACATGGTAAGGTTTGCTTCCCAATAACTCAAGGGACCCACACTGGAATGGTGGAAACCATTATAAAGCCTAGAGGAAGGAACGCAGCCGGTCAGATGAATTGGACCGAATTCAGAGATTTAATAACTAACAAAGTACTGCCAAATTAACCAACTGGAAAAGTTGGAGTTTGAATTTCTGAGTTTAGAGATGAAAGGCCCAAATTACACGAAGTACATCAACCATTTCCTGGCCTTGTCGCGATTGGTGCCACACCTGGTGATATGAGAAACCAAGGGAGCAGCCCACTTCATATGGGGATACCCTAGGGTTAGAGGCATGGTTCGTTCTTCCAAGCCCACAACCTAACAAGCTGCAATCCATTTCACCCGTAGCCTGACTGATGACCTAGTCAGAGCTGGTTCGACTGAATATGTGAAGACTGAGGATAGGAAGAAGGCGATGGTTGAGAAAAGGAAGTGGATTGATACTAGGAAGGGGGTGGGCAGCAGTGGTAGTTCAAGCAAGAGGTCTGGAGAAATGGTAAGGCGTAATAGCCAGGGTGGAAAGGCTCGAAGGTTATACTAGGCACAAGTCCTTTATGCAACAAGTTCAAACTGCACCATCAGGGAGAGTGCAACCCAATGCCCTGTTTTAGGTGCAAGCGAACTGGTCATTTAATTAAGGACGTATGCATTTAATCAGGGAAACAATGTTGCATCAGGGAAACAATGTTATGAGTGGAGATCCAGGACACATGAGGAATAAGTGTCCCAAGCTGGCAAGAGACAAAGATACCAGACCTAACAAACCCAAGGGAAGAGCACTCGTGATGGATCTGAACAGTGCACGTAAAGAACCTGATGTGGTGAACAGTACGTTTCTCATAAACAACCATCCTGCAACCATTCTATTTGATACTGGAGCAACTGCTAGTTTTGTTTCCAATACCTTTAGGCCTTTGATTGATTTGGCAACCTGCACCTTAACTGATACATTTACCGTAGAATTGGCTGACGATAATATAATAGAAACTAACAAAATCATCAAAGATTGCAAATTGGTCCTAGAGGGTAATTCAATTGGTATATACTTAATGCCTATTAAATTAGGAGGTTTTGACGTGGTGGTAGGAATGGATTCGTTAGCTAGGAATAGGGCTGAAATCGTATGTGACGAGCATTTGCTTAAGATACCTTTATCCAATGGGGAGACGTTAGTAGTCCATGGAATGAGAAACCACCCACTGTGTCCCATGATATCTCACCTAAAGGCTACCAAGAGCCTCAAGAAAGGACACACAGTGTTCATAATCTATGTGATGAGTGCCAAAGGATAAGAAAAGATTAAAGACATACCTGTGGTGTCCGAGTACTTGGAAGTATTTCCTGGAGACTTACAAGGACTCCCTCCGACCCGACAAGTTGAATTTCAGATAGATTTGGTACCTGGTGTCGCGCTGTTGCCAAAGCACTTTATCGACTCACTCCACCTGAAATGAAGGAGCTGATGCTACAGATCCAAGATTTACTTTGATAAGGGGTTTATACGACCCAGTGTTTCGCCATGGGGTGCTCCAGTGCTATTTGTCAAAAAGAAAGATGGAACCCTAAGAATGTGCATCGATTATCGGGAGTTGAATAAGCTTATGTTGGAGCTATACAAGATAGTCTATATTATCAACATAGTCAAAGTCAATAAAAGTCAACGTCTCTGTCAAAGTCTACGGAAAAGTCAAACATGAAGTTCGAGACGAAGAACCGAGTGAAGATATTGAAGATACATTGTGTTTGAGACTTTATTGTATTAAATATATTTTGTGTGAACAAAATATATTTTATCTTGTTTTAGTCTTGTTTTAGTCAACTTTAATAGTCAAGGGGGCTAAATGTAAATAGTGAAAGTTAGTCTAGACTATAAATAGCCTAATTGTAATTAGAATTGGTGAATGGTTGAATGACCAATTGATTGGGGTTTCCACTTTATACAAATCATATGCAATCAATATAGATCAAATGGGTTTTATTGTGATTATCATGTTTGATCTTACAAATCTTCTTAATATTTGATTCAAGTGATTATCCTGGAGTAACAATTTGGTATCAGAGCCTTATTGGATCAAATGCATTGAAGAATTGAAGAAATTGCTGCTGATTTTAAAGATGTTCATCAAATTTTAGAGAGAGAAACTGGGTTTCTAGAAAGAGAAAGTAGATCTGAAAATTCAAATTTCATCCCAATCACAATCAAGTCATCAGATCTACAACAATCTATTACAAATTTGAAGATATTCAACATATATTTCAGATCTACAACATATTTTATACAAGAAATGGAAAGAAAAATTCAGATCTAAAGAAGTTTCTCTCACACATACTAGTATGTGTTCTTGGTGTTCTTGAGCTTCAACATCTTCATCCGGCGAAACTAGATCCATTCTGAACGAAAGTTCAAAGTTTCCGGCGAAATTACAGTTTCGTCCGGCGAAACACCGACGAAATTCCGGCGAAACTGTAATTTCGGCGAAACTATTCCGGCGAAACTGCAACTCCGGCGAAACTACATTTTCCGGCGAAACTATAACCTGCGAAATTATAAAAATCAGGAAAATTGAAAAAAAGGCTGTGAAATTACAAATTCTTGCTACGAAATTATTATTTTTTTTAGAAACAAAAGTCGAATGAGTTCATCAACTAAAACTGAAACCCCACTCATGAGGGATTTCCTTGCTACAGGATGTGTTTTTTTTGTGATCTAAATCTCTAATCAATATAACAAAAAAACACTTCAAATTTCAAAAACAATAGATCCAGTAGCAGGAAGGAGATCAACCCTCCTATGGTCCTAATCACCTTCCTCTTATGCATCTGCGAATCCGAACTCAGAGAGTTTCATGTGGGATACAACGTAATCAGCAAAGAAAGCATCTTCATCAGCAACATATTTCTTAACAAGGGCTAGGAATATAGAACAGCCACAACCACCATCGACTACCACCAAACCGTATCATCATCACAACGAACAACAACCCTAACCACGACTGTCAACCACCACCAACGATGAGTAGCCGAGCCCTAGCAGATGACCGATCTCGTGCACCACCACCGACTCCAGATCCATCGCCGCCGGAGCTCCGGCAGTGAACACATCATCAATGATCTACGTCTCATCGTTGTCGAGATGTAACAGTCCTCACGGCGAAGCAAATGCGTGAGCTAACGTGCCTAACACTCGTCTAACGCCTGCCAACACCTCGGTCACAGGCAAGACCATCACCATCGTCAACCACGGCCACCTTCACTCAACCACTGTCTCGAGACATGCTGAACCGCCACCCTTGCCACGGTTTTGAGTGAAATCATCACCAACATCATTCTCTGAAGCTCGAGAGCTATCTAGAGACATCCTTCACTCGCCGGAACGCGCCGCCAGAGACTCGCCGGAAAGGCGGCCATTCGCCGGAACCCTAGAGGGTTCACTGCCCCTCATCCGCCTCTTTCTCTCTTCTCTCTTGTGTTGTGTTTGACTGGTGTGTGTTTTTTTAGTGTTAGGGTTAGTTTGTTTTGTGTTAGGGTTTAGAATTGTTAAATGGGCTGTATTTGGTAGTTAGGTATTTGGTTATGAGTAGTGGGCTGGATTTAAAAAAAATTGATGTGTGGGCTCATTAAAATTAAAGAAATTGGGCTCACAATACTTGGGCTGTCTTTTCTTTAAAAATAAGGTGTAGGCTACCATTAAAATAAGCTTGACCCCAGTTGCTAAGATTGCATAGCGTGACATTTAAGAATATATTACTCCCGGGGGAGAATTATTCTAAATTTTTTTGGGAAAAAATATTTTTGGGGCGTTTAATTGTTTAAACAAAATAAAAATAAAAATGGCTTTTGAAGAACTGATTAAATCCTTCGAATCTGTAATCTCACAATTGCACAATGTCGATTTGATAATTTTACAGCTTTATAGAATGAAAAGATGTCTGATTTTGTTGATCATTTTCTGTTGGTGGCAAGCAATTTGAAGAAGTTTGATGCTCAATTGGGAAATCATGAACAAGTTCTGAGATTGCTTGATTCCCTCCCATCAGATTGGAGCTCACACGGCAAGTCGATTAAACGAGATAGAGGCTTTCAAGATTACAAACTGATGGAGGTGATCAACAAAGTAAAGGAAATTGAGTTGGACATCAAACTTTGTGAGTACTATGAAGCGACATATCCAACTCCAACGATCCCTTCAAACTCAAAAGAGAAACCAGAAGAGAGATCAGATTCTAGCACCAATTCTGATGGTTTACCAAAACCTGGAGTTGAAGAGATGCAAGGGAGCTTAAGCAGATATCAATGTGTAAAGGTAGATCTGAGTTGAATGAAGAAGTTTGTGATGCTGAGAAGGAAGAGGAATGGAAGCGAAATACCAGAGTTTGCAACTGTGAGAAGGCTCTTACTGCTAAAAGAGTCATCCTGGATCTTCCATACGAGACAGTTCAGGATATGTGTTCTTCTGCTTGTAAAATTCATTTATTTGGTATGTATAAAGCTAATAGGTTACTTTTAGATAACCGAAAGGAGTTAACCACCATAAACGCAGACTTAAAAAGAATGAAGCCAATTATTTCATAAAATTAAATGAAGCTTTAAAAGAAAATTATCATTTAAAACGAACTCTTCTTGAAAGAAATGTTGAAATTAATCTTTTAAACGAAAGAGTCACTTTGGCTGAATTTGAAACAAGCAAGCTTAAAACAAAGCTTGATAGATGGACCATATCCGGAATGAAACAGGAAGAGCTACTGTGTAAACAGAGGGGAGCTAGGATTAAAACGGGAGTGGGTTGTGGTGAAAATCCATATGTCTATCCTCCTCCTAGCACCTATTGTTACTCTTCTATGCCTTAACCTCATCTATCTAATGATTTGATTGAAGCTGCAAAAACTAATAGTCTAAATGCAGGTTTAAGCAATGTTAATCTTAAAGAGGTTAGAGATGTGCAGGAGAAATGTAGGTTTATGATCTCTCAGGTAGGGGTCTGATAAGAAGATTAATGACGATTCTACCTCTGATGCTCCAAAATCAATATCAGTTGCTTCTCCAACCTTCTTCAACAAATTCAAAACAGGTAACATTCCTTCGTTTGTTCCTGTCAGGTTTGTCAAAGAAGGAACAATTATTGAATCGTCAGGGAATCAAAATCCTATAACCGAAGCCGACACAATAGGAGGTGTCAATCAAGATCCTTTGGAAGCAAATTTGTGTATACGAGACTGGATAAGCTCAGATGATGAATCAAACACAGAGGAGCGTGTTAGTTCCTCACAGATCAATATATCTCCTGACTTTGTCAAGTCTCAAAAGCTTCCAAAAGTTTAATTAAGACCAATACGGATCTCGTCTCTAATTGCAAAGCATCCCACTCAATCAGTGAAGATCTCATTTCCTGTTCAGCATAGCAAATGCCAAAACAAGCAAGAATCTGCTACAAGCTCAAAGCAATCCTCATCCCCACCTGCATCACTCGGTTCAGTCAAGCATCAAAAGCCATTCAAGGCTTGTTTTGAGCGTGGAAAAGAAGGTCATGTGGTAAAGAAATGTCCTCAAAGTCTTGCTACGAATGGTAAAGGCAAAACAAATTGTTTCTCCAAATGTAAGTCTAAAAAGAATGTTCTAGACGGTTAAGGCAACACGGGTTGCTTCTCTGGATCAAGAGATAAACAACACACACCTTTGAATGGTTGAATGAAAAACCCTCCATCCAAACCTTTTCATGTGAAGCCGGTTTCACATGATACAAAGATAAAAATGACCAAAGCTTCAAAACCAAATTCTTTTCCTTCTAGTCTTAAACAGAAAATGATTTTCAAATTTAATTCATTAAAATCCAAGTTAATTGAACTGAAACAAATTTGGCAAATTAAAAAGAATGATACAGCAATCCCCAATTGTTTAAACGATTGTGTGCAGAAGCTTGTTACTTATCTTGATGAAAAAGGAACTTCCAGGACTACGATGGCATGCGTTCCTCTTTCAAACTAATCTGTTTATGAGTGCAGGAACAATTCAGGAGGACTGTTAGTAATCCGGTTTACTGACAGGGATTGTCCTAATTCAAATTTGAGTCAGAACAAATAGGTTAAGGTCATGGTATTATATCCACAATCTTGATTTTTATCTGCATTTTCACAGTTCTCACTTCACAGTCACTGCATATTCTTGATAATTCATTTCTTATCTTGATAATCGGTGTAGTTTGGAAGACCTTCTTTGATAAATTTTTATTTTTGTACAATTTTATAAAAAAAATTAAAAATTAAAAAATATATATAAAAAATATAAAAATAAATAAAAAATAATTTTGCAAAAATAAAAATTTAGGGGGAGAGTATAAGTAAATAAAAATGAAAAGAAACTGAGAACTTGATTCGAGATGATTGAGAAATGATTGTATATCTTCTTGAAATACTTGTTTTTGCATGACATGCGTTTTTAAAATGAGAAATGATAGTAACTAATGTTGTTATCTGATTTACATCTTATTTTTAAGTACAAATAATAGAAAAACAAACAGATTCTTTAATGATATGCTTGGTAGGCTCAGCCTGAAGAATAAAGTAGACAGCAGCATGATGATTTAAATTAAATATATGCTTAAGGATGTTTGGATTTACGCAATCATTTTGGCCTGCACGAAAACTGAGTCCCGACAAAAATTGGATTGAGAATTGATCTTTCACCCACCATGATGCAAATCATATAAGCTATATCTCTATCTCTTTGCCATGTTTGGTGTATTTATGTGTCTTGTGTTTGTGCTAATCTCCTCTGCTGTACGGAAGTACTGACCTGGAGTGATGATCTCCTTTGTTATACGATAGTACTGACCTGGAGCTCTCATCGGCACATGATTAAATGGTCATTCCTTTGTTATAAGTGAGTATAGACCTGGAGCTCTCACCATTTTGATCTACGTTGTTTCAAATCATCTAATGATGAATTCATCACAGTACAATATTCTATTGATAATCACTTGCACACTAATGCACAAGCCTTGTTCCATAAAGATCGTAATAAAGTTCAAGAAATCCTGAGGTTGGGTGATGGTTTTTACCAAATCATTGTGGGGTCCTAGCATTCTAAAGTGCTTAATCGAATCTTAACGAATCATCTGATGCTTGTTGAAAAAGATAGGGCATGGGTTTAAGTGGACAAACATATCAGCAGTCGTTATTGATCTGTTTGAGAATTTCAAAATCTTTCAAAGACTGTAGTTAGATTCAGTTATCAGTGTGATCTCATTGTTGGTCGATGATTAAATTCATCTTTGTGCTAAAGTATATCTTGAGGATGTGATCTCACGATCGATTCAGTTCTGGTAATTAAAAAAATATATAATAATAATATACATATATAAAAAAATACATAAAAAATATACATAAAATAAAATTAAAAAAAATATTATAATAAATTTTCATTTCAATATTAACTTAGGTCTTCCATATTATGTTGTTACAATTTTATCATTTTCATGTATTTCAGAAATTATGCATAAATGAACACGGGTTCGCTTGTTTTTCACATAAAGATAAACTCGGGTTTATTTTGTTAAAATGAAATGATCTAATTAGAAATGTCGAGATTGTGTTTGAGAATGTGTTTCAGATTTTTGCTACAAGTGATGCCGATCATCAGTTGAGCAGTGTACCAGACCAGAGAACCTGTTCTTCAAGTTTGTAGAAGATACAGAGCTAGGAATCCTCCTCCTACATCTTCTGAAGCACTCGAGATTAGAGAATTAGGAAAGTTGTTTTAGAAAGGATGCACTGAAAAAGGGGGAGCATATAAATAGGGGGAGCTTATGAGATGAATGATCTTTCTCATCAGATTCAGAAAGCTTCAATTTGAAGATCTTTCTATAGTTGACTTCTCGGGGCTGAATTTGTATGAAGATGTTGATAATGATAGACTAAGGGGGAGTATTGTTGGAGCTATACAAGATAGTCTATATTATCAACATAGTCAAAGTCAACAAAAGTCAACGTCTCTATCAAAGTCAATGGAAAAGTCAAACGTCGAGTTAGAGACGAAGAACCGAGTGAAGATATTGAAGATATATTGTGTTTGAGACTTTATTGTATTAAATATATTTTGTGTGAACAAAATATATTTTATCTTGTTTTAGTCTTGTTTTAGTCAAGTTTAATAGTCAAGGGGGCTAAATGTAAATAGTGAAAATTAGTCTAGACTACAAATAGCCTAATTGTAATTAGAATTGCTGAATGGTTGAATGACCAATTGATTGGGGTTTCCACTTTGTACAAATCATATGCAATCAATATAGATCAAAGGGGTTTTATTGTGATTATCATTGTTTGATCTTACAAATCTTCTTAATATTTGATTCAAGTGATTATCTTGGAGTAACAGCTTACCATAAAGAACCAATATCCTCTTCCCAGAATCAATGACTTATTCGATCAATTACAAGGAACTAGCTATTTTTCTAAGATAGACTTGCGATCAGGGTACCACCAACTGAAGATAAAGGAAGAGGACATCTCCAAGACAGCCTTCAGATCAGATATGGGCACAACGAATACCTAGTCATGCCTTTCGGATTGACTAACGCACAAGCAGCATTCATGGACCTCATGAACCGTGTGTGCCGCCCATACCTAGACAAGTTCGTGATCGTGCTTATCGATGATATTTTGATCTACTCTCGAAGGAAAGAAGATCATGAGAAGCATCTTTGATTAATCCTTGAACTACTCAAGAACGACCAACTATACGTAAAATTCTCCAAATGCGAGTTTTGGATGCGTGAAATCTAGTTCCTTGGGCACATAGTAAATAAAGATGGAATCCAGGTGGATCCAGCAAAAATAGAGGCTGTCAAGGACTGGAAGATTCCAGAAACTCCTACAGAGATCAGACAAGTTCTTAGTTTGGCTGGTTACTATAGGAGGTTTATCAAGGATTTCTCTCGAACAGTACAACCACTAACTGCTTTAACCAAGAATGATACAACATATGAGTGGGGAAAGGAACAAGATGAATCCTTTAATCTATTAAAAGAAAAACTGTGCAGCGCACCTATCCATGCCCTACTAGAGGGAACTGAGGACTTTGTAGTCTATTGTGACGCCTCACGTTAAGGATTTGGATGTGTGTTAATGCAGCGGAAAAAGGTGATTATGCGTCCAGATTGTTGAACGAGCATGAAAGGAATTACACAACACACGATCTGGAGTTGGGTGCCGTAGTGTTTGCTCTCAAAATGTGGAGACACTACCCTATGGCACTAAGTGTGTTATTTACACTGATCACAAAAGCCTGCAGCGCATCCTGGATCAGGAGATGTTGAACATGTGTCAAAGGAGATGGGTAGAATTACTAAGCGATTATGAAAGTGAGATCCGCTACCATCCAGGAAAGGCAAATATAGTGGCAGATGCCTTGAGTAGAAAGGAAAGGGAAAAACCCCTTCCTGTTCTCGCCTTAAGGATGAGCGTGTACACTAGCCTTGTCACCAGACTAAAAGAGGCATAAGAGGAAGCTCTAAAAGGGGAAAACTAGCTGATGAGTTGTTAACAGGAATGGAGAAGTGTTTGGTAGTAAGCAATGATGGATTATACAAGTATGAAGATAAAACGTGGGTACCAAAGAATGGAGGACTTAGAGAGGTGATTCTACATGAAGCCCACAAATCTAAATACTCGATTCACCGGGAAGCAACAAGATATATCAAGATATTAAGCCTATATTCTGGTGGCCCGGAATTAAAAGATTAGCTGCCACCTATGTGGGAAAATGTCTAACATGTGTAATGGTAAAATCTGAGAACCAGAAACCAACAGGAAGTCTACAACAACCTGAAATTCCCGAGTGGAAATGGGATAGTATCACCATGGATTTTTCATGGGCATGATGTTATATGGATAATTGTAGATAGGCTTACCAAGTCAGCGCACTTTTACCAAATCGAGAGGACTAAAATTTGTCGAAGTTAGCTTAACTGTACATTAATGAAATAGTAACTCGGCATGGAGTGCCACTCTCAATCATCTAGACTGTGATAGTCATTTCACATCACGATTTTGAAGATCTCTCCAACAGGCTCTGGGAACACGTCTTGATCTAAGCACCGCTTACCACCCTCAAACCGACCGGCAAAGTGAGAGAACCATTCATACCCTGGAAGACATGCTAAGAGCTTATGTGATTGACTTTGGTGGAAGCTGGGACAATCACTTCCGTTAGCGGACTTCTTTTACAACAACAGCTACCACGCAAGCATCAAAGCAGCCCTTTACGAAGCCCTATATGGTAGGAAGTATCGGTCACCATTGAATTCAAACGAGGTTGGTGACAGCTAAGTGATGGAAACTGACATCATGATGGAAACCACGGATAAGATAATCAAGATCTAGGAATGACTAAGAATAGCCAGGGATCGACAAAAGAAGTATGCTGATAGAGGGGGAAGCCCCTGGAGTTCCAAGAATGTTAAAAGTCGCACCGTGGAAGGGAACTGTGAGATTCGACAAGAAGGGAAAATTAAGCCTAAGATATATTGGACCATTCGAGATATTGACAAGAATTGGTCCGGTAGCATACTAGCTCAGGTTACCTCAAGAGCTGAGCTACGTACATGACACTTTTCATGTGTCAAATCTGAAGAAGTGCTTGGTGGACAAAACCTTAAAGTTACCCATGAAGTAAACCAGAATCAATAAAAAGTTAAACTTTGTTGAGGAGCCCATAGAAACTACCGATCGACGGGTCAAAAAGCTTAGGCGAAGCCATATACCCAAAGTGAAGTAAGGTAGAACTCCAAACGAGGACCTGAATTCACTTGGGAGCGTGAAGATGAGATGAGGAGGGAATATCCGCACCATTTCAAGCCCACCCGTTTGGAAACCTAATCGAAGCTAAATTTCGGGACGAAAATTTCTAAACGGTGGGAGAATGTAACAACCAACCCCGAGATCAACATTCTAAACATTGACCTCCAACAATTATTGCTACTATTATTAATATCTGTAATATAATTATTATTACTATTTGATTTCTTTCTATGATTATTATTATGTGTTTAATTTCCTAGATGTTACGTTAGGTTTTGCCTTAGAATAAGATAACTTAATGTTCTAAAATTTAAAACTTAACACATCAAAATGTTAGAACTAAATTGAAAACAATTAATTTTGTGTATGCACACATGATTCACAAATTAATTATATTCATCCACATCTAAAACTTAAAACGTTTAACTAGAAACTATCACCTAAAATACTACACTACCCAACAAAACCACACTACATAATTAAATTACAAAAGATAATAATAAAAGAACACCACCACCCACCTCTCGGCCACGCCCTCACCACCCAATCCCTCCCTCTATTTCCCACTGACACAAGCACAACCACACACAACCTCTCCACCACCACCCATACATGCAACATTTGACCCAATTCAAACTCCCTAACCTCTCTCTCACTTCTCTCGGCCTTCACCACTGAAAAAAACACACACTCACTCCATTTTTTAGCCCAAAACAACAAGAACACAAGAGATTCAACCTCATTCAAGCTCCATACAAGCAAGAAGTGCCATTTGAGGGACCCTTGTACATGGTTCTTGCAAGAACAAGGTACTCCAGCCTTTGTTCGAATATCATCATCTACTCTAGACTTCCTAAACTCTCAAACTCATGGTGTATCCAAAGTGTAAGCGTCAACATACCCGAACCAAGCTATATCTTATGATTTTCCTCTATAATCTACCAAAAATCTCACTTTCTTGTTTCTAACAGAAACTTTCGGTTTAGAACATGTTCTTGAGGAGCTCTTAACATCAAAAGAGGTATACATTATGATCATTTGGTAAATTGTTGGTTAGAACACAAATTGACACCTAGAAAACCCTCTTTTTACATGAAATAACACCATCTTTGTACATGTTTGAAGAACCCACCCAACCAAGTCTTGAAACCTGCTCAAAAACAGGTCATGAACACCTTAAAAATCTGATTTGAAAGTTACAAAAATGGTTAGGTGATGATTGGGTATGAATTATAGGATTTACACTAGTGTAAATAGTGTAAATCATCATGTAAATGCAACATATATGTGATGCATGTTAGATCCAAGAATTATGATGTTTTTTTCCATAGTTTTGGGTTATTTAAAAAGTTCTAATATGATTATATGGCTGGTTGTGCAAAAAGAAGGAACTAAGAATCAATATGGACTTGTTTTGAAACCCGAAATAGGAGAAAATCATTCAAAAAATAAAAAAATAAAGGAAATTGCCATATTAAAAAGAATTACAGGCTCTAATATAAAAATAATAGGCAAAACGGTCTGATTCGATGATATTTGGGAAAAGCTTATGAGAAAATGGGGGTTTAAATGTTAAAAACGGGACTTAACCGGGTAGATTTTGTGTAACATCTAAAAATCATTAAAGAAACTTGAAATCCATAAATAACAAAATATTTTAGTAAGTTATAGACATCTAGTCAAGTAATATGTGAAAACTTAAATTAAAACGTATTCAGACGTCCGGTTCCGGGTAAAAATGCGTTTTAACGGGTAAATCTTTAAAAATAGAGTTTTTAGTCAAGAGAGCCCAAAAACATATTTTGATATCTTATTAGACTTATTATAAGTCACTAAATCATGTTTAAATGTTATTTGGGTGAAAACAGATGGATTTAAAACAAACTGTCAAAAACGTCGGTTTTACCATAACCGTTAACTGGAATTTTGATTTGTAAATACCTCAAGGATATATCTGGAAATGATAAGTTGAAATAAGCATAAAAAATAATATAAAGACCTTATAAAATAATAAGGACCATATTTGAGTCAAGAAATGGAAAGAATACAATTTTGGGGGTAAAAGTGTAATATTTGAAACTTGAGGGACCAAAGTGCAAATTCTAGAAAATACAACCAAAATTCAGTAGCTTTATGACTAGAAACTACTATTAAACTAAATTTAATGCAATTTAACTCATAAGAAATTACCAAGACTTTTCATTCACATGTCAAAACCCTAACTTTCCTAAAAATGAAACTTTTGACGCAAACTTTTTAAGAAACAAAGCCACGTGAGTTTAAACCATAAAAGACACTTAACACCCTTCCAATAGTCTAAAAACTTATGTCTTACTACTTGCATCTGGTTCATGGGGCTAGGGCTTGAATCATTTCTGTGACGAGAACTGTGATTTACCTAAGGTGAGTTCTAGTGTTCCCTTTTTACTATTGATTTGGGATGAAACATGCTTTGTTGAACTAAATTTATTGTTGTGCTATGGTATAATACTTATAAGTTGTGGATATTGTTACAAACTACTCTTAATTGTATCACAATCATTAATTCTTGTGTGAACCGCTTGTCCTATATGGGTAGATCTACTTGGGGAATCCCCACACACAGTGCCTTCTGGACAGGAAGGGTACCCCACTGAGATCTTGAGGGATCGATTGTGTCACGTAACAGGTTTTATAAGATATTAAGGTGAACCATTCAGTAGGTATGGTACACTATTTGGGCCTCAGTTTTTCTTTAGGGTTAACCGGTTTAAACATAACTTTAGAAGAGGCTAACCGGGACTGAGTGCAGGGTTGATTGTGACCCCACAACAGAGATACATTGATTTTAAAATTTAACTTATGGAAACTGAAGAGTTCTTTTGTTTTTGAACTTTAAGCACTTGAATTCACCAACTTTTTAGTTGACACAAAATCTTTTTAAGCATGTTTCAGGTAATCCCTAATGGAAGTGGTTTGATTGGAGAACTGGACATGGATTGTAACGCCCGGTCAAAACCCAAGTAAATACTTATATATATAAACTTAATAATATATATATATATATATATATATATATATTACGTCATACGTATATAAGTCGATAATTACTCGCGTATTTGCAAGATTTTGATCTAGGCTTAGTCTTACAGTTATTTCCATTTAATATTTTGTATAGATACATATGTTTATATATTAAATCTTTAAAAAAAAAAAAAAGAAGAGAATGATGATGATGGAATATTGTGTTAGCCACCCTTGATTAAATACACACATGCATACATCATTTAACACTCAACCTACACTCATTCTCTCTCTAAAACTCTCCATCTCCTCCCCTCTCTTCTCCTTCCCCCCAACCGACCGCCAACCACCACCCAAACCCGACCATCGCCGCTGCTAGGGGGCAGCACCGCCACCACCAGTCGCCGACCCGCCTCCATCTCCCTCGGCCGACACTCACCGACACCTTTCCCACATCCTCCAACCTCTCGGTCACCCTCACCACCTTCTTTCTCTCTCTCTCTCTCGGCCTTGGAACAACACCACCACGACCACCACCGAACCACACCACCGCCATCTTCGAAGAACCGGTTAGAGATTCAACATTTTGTTCCTACCGTTTAAAACCGAGGGGACGGGGCAGCCTCACGAAGATGACAGGTTTTGACGTTCGGGGGTTAAAAACTGAGTGTTAACGTGGGAAACATCATCACCTTAGTTTCAAAGTTACCAAGGTATACTTACATTGATTTGAAACGTCCTTTTTCTTACATGCATGGATGATCAAGACCTAAATTTTGAGAAAACCCTAACTCACTCATGAAATGGTTACTAAAAGTGAATATGGATGCTAAAAATGTAGCTAGAAATGGGGTGAAAAATCTGATTTGGACATAAAAGTGACTAGTTATGGTAAAGGTCTAGCATGTTAAGAATGTATGTTGATGAAACTATGGAAGATGTATGAGTAAGCATGAAAGACTTTGATTATGGAACAAGTAGTAGAAAAAGATGGATGAGGACTAAAATAAGATAAAAAGGGCTTCATTTAAA
Source organism: Flaveria linearis (assembly GCA_024085815.1). Classification (NCBI taxonomy): domain Eukaryota; kingdom Viridiplantae; phylum Streptophyta; class Magnoliopsida; order Asterales; family Asteraceae; genus Flaveria; species Flaveria linearis. Next base: position 20,923,235 of record CM044018.1, read on the forward strand.
ATAAATCTTAAGAGATGCATAAAACAAAATGGGTAGGAAAATGACATAGAAAAATTTGTAGAAAAACATAACATAAATATATAATTTTGGATGAGATGCGAACAGTGAAAACAAAACTGAAAAACATAACAAATACATAACTAACCTTTCTTGATTAGTAAAATAAAAGAATTATTTCTTAAAAATCTTAGTAAATTGGATGAGTATTATACTTGCGATTGATTAAACTTCGATTATTAATGCAAAATCATTCGCATTCAAGATTTTAATTACCAGTACGAGACTTCCTGAAAATTTCAAAGTCGATTGTTTGAAGGTGAGTATTTCGGACCCATTTTAAATATTGTTGTATTTAAAACATTTTGGGGGAAAAGAATGAGTTTATAATATGATGGTTTAATGAGAAAATAAATATAATTATTGATGGTATAAGTTGGGTCAGTAATATATGTATATATTGCTGAGCCCCTAAATCCCCCCATAATCATTAACCTCGGGGAGGACACAGACTTATATGGGTAGATCTATCGGGTTAGAAGGGCACGCTCTCACGACCAGTCGCTCTGGTCAGGTTACTGTGAGGGAATATATATGTTTGGACTGTTGTGGGGCAACGACGTGTTTCTTGGCTTGATTATGGACTTATGACCGGAAATAATCATAGTACCTAGCTAGTTTATGATGTTTTTATTATTATCTCATTTATATCATATTGGTTGTGAAAATTTATTTGATCTGGAAATTTTAAAACCCAAATGCTCACCAACCTTATATTGACCTAGTTTTCCTCATGCTTTTCATGTTCATAAGTAAACTTATTGGGAATGTTGAAAACTATTTGGGAGGGTCAAACGATGTTGGAAGATGGCGGATCATGGGACCTAAATATCTATGTTTAGGTCTTTTTCTTAGGAAAAGAACTTAAAATAAAAATTTGCTCTTGACTTCTTGTACTTTTGTATGAATATGTATAAAACTTCGTAATAAGTAATATTTGACTTATATAAAACCGTTTGACTATAGTCGTTGGTAAAATTCGAATTTTCATTACCATCTTTCCACGTGTTAAGTTCCGCTGTAAAATGTTTTGGAGGTGTGACAGAAGTTGGTATCAGAGCCAATGGTTATAGCGAAACTAATAAATTTTCAAAAAGAAAAACTAGACTATAACCGGTAATAATAATAATAATAATAATAATAATAATAATAATAATAATAATAATAATAATAATAAAGAGGTCCCGAAGCAATCTTTTCATTCCCGAGAATGCTACACTAAAGGAAAAAGGGGTGTAAAATTTTAGTATAAGAAATTGTTGTTTAAATTTCGTGTGATTGCCTGATTTAAGACAGTAGTACTACGATTAGATTAATAGTGCACATATATATAATTTTTGTGTAGATAGTCGGTCAGACCGATAGAAATGACTTCCTAGACATCAGTAGCAGCACTGAGGGTTCCTCTCAACAGAGATCACCTATGTCCTGGCACCAGCGTATTCGACCACATTTTGCCACTGGGATGCAACCAGGTTGGAGAACTCGGGGAATGGATGGATATCTGAGTCCGATAATGAGGGTCCTACACAGGTTGCAGCTACTTTGGAACCGATCCTGGGGGCTCAAACCAATACTGAGCCAAGGGGACAGTCTAGAGCCATTCCAGCCAAGGAGACCCATGATAATGGAGAATATGACTATGTGACCCGAACAGATGCATCTTTGACAGTTATTACTCCTACTGCTCCTATTCCGCCTATGCAACACCCACCAAAGATTCGGTTGGTGTACGAGAGGAGGAAGAAGAGAAAGGTGAAGGAGATTGCTCGAGATATCAGTGAGACGCATGAGACACCCGAGCCTAGGAGAGCCAGAGCAGCATCAGAGCAGTGGGATTGGATCAGGAACACCATGAGGAGATGGGCATCCAGGGATGGAGTTCCATCCACTTTCAAGGTAGGGGAATCATCCACTGCACCCCATGGTTTGTACATTGTTGGCGAGCCCATAGAGCAGATGATGATGTTCTTAACTGCTCGCTGCATTCGCTACGAGGAAGAGTTGTCCGTCATGCAGGAAAATTTGAAAGTGCAGGAGGAGGTTGATCAAGCATTAGATGGGAAACTGATGGCTGCTGAAGAAGAATTGATGTTTGGGGATAATGCGCTTCACCAATTGCATTTTCGAGTATCTGACCTGGAAACTAGTCTTTTGGAGACTAGGACTAGGATAACAATAGCAGAGCAAAGAGTTAAGGTGGCAGAGGCAGCAGTAGTCATGGCATAGTAGTAAGCAGTGGTGATGGAGGAGAGAGTTGAGGCTACCATGAAAGTGGTCACTTTTTGCCTGATGATGGTTGCATATCTGATGCACACTGGCAGTGCAGCTCTATTTCAGTGATTATGATGTTTGTTGAACAAGAACGTTTAGTTACTTTTGAATGATGTTTTGTTGTGAAACTTGATCATATGGTTGACTAGGATGGTTATGTTTGACGAATGAAATTATGTTTTGCTGTAAATACAATGATTATCGTTATGCTATTTTTTTATGATTGTGATAATTGGATAATGATATATAATAAAAATGACCACGTAGTAGTATCTGAGGTTAATCAATAAATCATATCAATGCATTAAGATCATATCATCCTTAAACCATTATCTGTTTTACATGACAGTAATAAGGTATGCACCTAGAACACGAACTACATCATCAAGCGGGAATGCCAACCTGCCCACAAATGCGGAAGAGCGAGCTCAACTAATAGCGCAGCATGTCAAGACAGCTCTAGAGCAGCACGATGCCAACATAGCCACAAGAGTACGGAGGAGCAAATCATAACCTCGGAAACGGAATAGGAAATGGATTGAATAATGGTTCTGGCAGTGGTATTGGCATGGGTGGTAATAATGGCTTCGGATCTGATGGAAACCCTAGAAATTCAACTGGTGGTCAGATATTGGATGTTCGTATAAGACATTCCAAGGGTGTAATCCAAGAACTTTCACCGGTGCGGAAGGACCATAGGACATTGTTTGATGGATTGAGAGGATGGAAACCGTCATAGCCATAAGCAATTGCTCCAACGATCAAAAGGTGAAGCATGCGACCTACTCCTTCCAAGATGCAGCATTATCCTGGTGGAATTCCTAACGCCAGATTTTGGGTGACACAAATGCTTATGAACTCTCTTGGGAGCAGTTGAAAGAAATGTTGCTTCGCGAGTACAGCCTGTGAAGTGAGCTGTAGAAAATTGAGACGGAATTCTAGAATCTTACAATGGAGGGTGCCGAAATCTGAGCATACACATCCAGGTTCAATGATCTTGCAAGATTAGTGCCTCAAATGGTTACACCAGAATATGTCCGAATTAAGAGGTACATCTGGGGATTAGCACCATAAATCCGAAGCAGTGTTACAGCATCTAACCCTACCACCATTCAGAGTGCCATAACCATTGCGCACACTCTAATCGACGATGCGGTGCGTAGTGGAGTGCTGGGTAAAAGGGAGAAGCCAGTAAGAAGGTAGGGGAGACCGAGAAAAAGGTTGTTGAAACTTAAAGGAGACTGTATGATGGAAAGAGGAAATAGAATGGAAATCCCAAAGATATGAGAAGCAACAAAAAGAGTTTTAAGCAAGGACCTGGGAAGGCGTACACAGCAACCTCAAGGACCGTTGAGGAGATGTAACAAGTGAGGGTACTCTCATAACGGTGAATGTTGAATCTGCTCATGCTGCAAGAGATTTGGCCACCTAAGTCAAAATTGCAGGTCTAAACCAATCGAGAAGACGGTAAGGAATAGTCAGGCTTGTTTTGAATGCGGAAACATAGGACATTTCAAGAGAGATTGTCCTAAGTTGGGAGAAGTCAAGGCCTGGGGTCGAGATTTAGAGATGAATGCGAAGGAAGCACGCCAGGAACCATTGGTTGTTAATGGTACGTTTCTTATTAATAATCAATATGATATGTATTGTCTGATATCGGTGCCGATTTAAGCTTCGTGTCAAAAGAATTTGAACCGTTACTAGGAAAGAAGCCTTTCAAGTTGGATAAGAAATATATAATTGAATTAGCTAATGGAAAGAAAATAGAATCTGATAATGTGATCAAGAGCTGTTCCATACGACTTAAGGACCATCCATTCAACATCGATCTGTTACCTGTTACACTCAAAAGCTTTGATGTCGTTGGAATGGATTGGCTCTCTCGAAACCATACCAAAGTCATTTGTTCTGAGAAAATTATTCGGTTGCCGACTCCCAGCGGTAAAATTCTGATCGTGCAAGGCGACAAAGGGAAGCCTTCCCTAAAAGTTGTCAATGTTATAAAGGCTTATGAATACTTAAACAAAGGATACCCTGCTTTCCTCGTGAAGGCCACTAACATAAATAGAGAGGAACGAAAGATCAAGGATATTCCTGTTGTGCGAGAATACCTAGAAGTATTTCCCGAGGATTTACCAGGATTACCTCCATAACGACAGATCGAATTTCGAATAGAACCGGTATCCGGAGCAGCCCCCGTTGCTCGTCACTGTATCGACTAGCACCCTCTGAAATGCAAGAGTTGTCAAAACAATTACAGGAATTGCTAGATAAGGGATTTATCCGACCATGTTTTTCCCCATGGGGAGCGCCAGTAGTATTTGTCAAAAAGAAGGACGGATCTTTTATAATATGCATCGATTACCGAGAATTAAATAAGCTCACAATAAAGAATCGACACCCATTACAAGAATAGATGATCTGTTCGACCAACTACAAGGATCCAGCTACTACTCAAATATTGATTTGTGATCCGGTTACCATCATCAACTATTGATAGCAGAGGAAGACAATCCGAAAACGGCCTTCAGAACTCACTACGGCCACTATGAGTTTTAGTGATGCCATTTGGATTAACTAGCGCGCCAGCAGTGTTCATGGATCTCATGAATAGAGTTTGCAAGCCTTACTTGGACAAATTTGTAATAGTATTTATTGATGATATCCTAGTATACTTACAATCCTAAGGAGACCATCAGCATCACCTAAGACTAATCTTGGAAATGTTAAAAAAGGAAAAGCTTGCAAAATTTTCAAAATGCGAGTTCTGGTTGCGAGAAGTTCATTTCCTCGGCACGTAATAAATAAAGAAGGAATTCATGTAGATCCCACAAAAACTAAAGTAATAAAGAATTGGGAAGGACCCAAGTCTCCAATGGAAGTGCGGCAATTCTTAGGATTAGATGGACACTACCGTAGATTTATCGAAAATTTCTCCAAAATAGCTCAGTCTTTAACTCTATTGATCCAAAAGGACCAGAAATACGAGTGGGGTAGTGATCAGAAGGAAGCATTCTAGTGTTGAAGCAAAAGCTGTGTAGTGCACCTATCTTGTCGTTACCAGAAGGGACGGGTTTGTAGTTATTGTGATGCTTCACATATGGGCCTTGGATGCGTGCTAATGTAGAAGGACAAGGTGATTGCTTATGCGTCAAAACAATTAAAAATGCATGAAAAGAACTACACTACCCATGATTTGGAGCTAGGAGCTGTAGTTTTTGCTCTAAAAATATGGAGGCATTACCTATACGGAACCAAATGTGTAGTATACACTGATCACAAAACCTTGCAACATATTCTTAATCAGAAGGAGTTGAATATGAGGCAACATCAGTGGGTTGAGTTATTGAATGATTATGACTGTGACATTCGATATCACCCAGGGAAAGCCAATGCAGCTGCGGATGCACTCAGTAGAAAGGAAAGAGAAAAACCCTTACGTGTGCGAGCATTGGAATTGACAATACAATCGAATCTCACCACTCAGATACGCGAAGCTCAGACCGAGGCACTAAAGTGCGAGAACCTAACAAAGGAAGACCTGTGAGGAATGATCAAACAACTAATTCCCGATTTTGAGAATTTGATGCATTTTGCAAACCGGCTATGGGTTCCAAAAGTTGGAGAACTATGCAAGGTAATCCTAGACGAAGCTCATAAGTCAAGGTACTCATTCATCCGGGGTCAAATAAGATGTATCGTGAAATAAGAGAATACTATTAGTGGCCCAACATGAAAGGTGGCATAGCAACCTATGTGAGCAAGTGCATGACTTGTTCGAAAGTCAAAGCAGAACACCAAAGGCCGTCTGGACTTCTGCAATGACCAGTAATTCCAAAGTGGAAATGGGAGTGTATAGCCATGGATATTGTAACAAAACTACCCAGGACGACAAACAGACATGATACGATTTGGGTAATAGTCGACCGTTTGACCAAGTCTGCACACTTCCTACCCATGAAAGAAACGTACGATATAGTTAAGTTAGCAAACTTGTATGTCAAGGAAGTTGTGTTAAGGCATGGCGTACCGATATCGATCATCTCAGATCGAGACGGTCGGTTTACCTCGAGATTTTGGCAATCCTTACACGAAGCCATGGGGACACGATTAGACATAAGTACAACATATCATCCCAAATAGACGGTCAAAGCAAGAGGACCATTCAGACATTGGAGGATTTATTAAGGGCATGTATGATTGACTTCAATAGGAATTGGGACACTCACTTACCATTAGTCAAGTTCTCATACAATAATAGCTATCACACAAGCATTAAAGCTGCCCCATTTGAGGCATTGTACGGGAGAAAATGTCGTTCTCCCCTATGTTGGGCAGACGTTGGAGAAAGACAGCTGACTGGACCAGAAATCATACAGGAAACAACCAATAAGATCAGCCAGATTAGAAAAAGATACCAACAGCCGACAGAAAAGTTATGCAGATGTTCGGAGAAAACCATTGGAATTCCAAGTAGGGGACAGGGTATTTCTGAAGGTATCCCCATGGAGGGGAGTTATGATATTTATAGGTGAGGAAAGCTTAACCCCCGATTCATTGAACCATTTGAGATTGTAGAGCGAATTGGACAAGTTGCCTACCGACTCAAACTGCCAGGAGAGTTTGGAGATATGCATAATGTATTCATGTGTCCAATTTAAAGAAATGTATGTCTGACGAATCACTGATCATTCTATCAGATGAGGTATATATCGACGATAACCTTCACTTTCTCGAAGAACCTATAGAGATTCTAGACTGGAAGATTCAGAAGCTCAGACGAAGTCAAAATTAAGCTAGAAAGGTTAGATGAAACTCTAAGCGAGGATCTGAATTCACTTGGGAATGTGAAGACCGAATGCAACAAAAGTACCCTCATTTGTTTTAAAATTAAACCCGAAACGTATACTGCAGTGTAAAATTTTTGGGACGAAATTTCTTAAACGAGGGGAGACTGTAACACCCGGTCAAAACCCAGGTAAATACATGTATCTATAAACTTATAATATATATATATATATATATATTACGTCGTACGTATATAAGTGGATAATTACTCGCGTATTTGCAAGATTTTGATCTAGACTTAGTCTTACAATTATTTACATTTAATATTTTGTATCGATACATATATTTATATATTAAATCTTTAAAAAAGATAAAAAAAAGAAGAGAATGATGATGATGGAATATTGTGTCAGCCACCCTTGATTAAATACACACATGCATACACCATTTAACACTCAACCTACACTCCCTCTCTCTCTAAAATTCTCCATCTCCTCCCCCTATCTTCTCCTTGCCCCTAACTGGGCGCCAACCACCACCCAAACCCAACCACCGCCACTGTCGAGGGGCAGCACCGCCACCATCGGTCGCCTACGCGCCTCCATCTCCCCCGGCCAACACTAACCGACACCTTTCCCATATCCTCCAACCTCTCGGTCACCCTCACCACCTTCTTTCTCTCTATCTCAGCCAAGGAACAACACCACCGTGACCACCACCAAACCACACCGCCGCCATCTTTGAAGAACCGGTTGGAGATTCAACATTTTGTTCGTACCGTTTGAAACCAAGGGGGAACGGGGCAGCCTCAAGAGAGAAGACAGGTTTTGACGTTTAGGGGATAGAAAAACCGAGTGTTAACATGGGAAACATAATCACCTAAGTTTCAAAGTTACCAAGGTATACTTATATTGATTTGAAACGTCCTTTTTCTTACATGCATGGATGATCAAGACCTAAATTTTGAGAAAACCCTAACTCACTCATGAAATGGTTTGTAAAAGTGAATATGGATGCTAAAAATGTAGCTAGAAATGGGGTGAAAAATCTGATTTGGACATAAAAGTGACTAGTTATGGTAAAGGTCTAGCATGTTAAGAATGTATGTTGATGAAACTATGGAAGATGTATGAGTAAGCATGAAAGACTTTGATTATGGAACAAGTAGTGGAAAAAGATGGATGAGGACTAAAATAAGATAAAAAGGGATTCATTTAAAATAAATCTTAAGAGATGCATAAAACAAAACGGGTAGGAAAATGACGTAGAAAAATTAGTAGAAAAACATAACATAAATATATAACTTTGGATGAGATGCAAATAATAAAAGCAAAACTGAAAAACATAATAAATACATAACTAACTTTTCTTGATTAGTAAAATAAAAGAACTATTTCTTAAAAATCTAAGAGGATAGGTATTGTACTTGTGATTGATTAAACTTCGATTACTAATGAAAAATCATTTGCATTCAGGATTTTAATAACAAGTACAAGACTTCCTGAAAATTTCAAAGTTGATTGTTTGAAGGTGAATATTTCGGCCCCATTTTAAATATTGTTGTATTTAAAATGTTTTGGGGGAAAAGCATGAGTTTTAAAATGATGGTTTAATGAGAAAATAAATATAATCATTGATGGTATAAGTTAGGTCAGCAATATATGTATATATTGCTGAGCCCCTAAATCCCCTCATAATCATTAACCTCGGGGAGGCCACAGATTTATATGGGTAGATCTATCAGGTTAGAAGGGCTCACTCTCATGACTAGCCGCTCTGATCAGGTTACTGTGGGGGAATATATATGTTTGGGACTGTTGTGGGGCAACAACGTGTTTCTTGGCTTGATTATGGACTTATGGCTGGAAATAATCATAGTACCTAGCTAGTCTCTGATGCTTTTATTATTATCTCATTTATATCATATTGGTTGTGAAAATTTATTTGATCTGGAAATTTTAAAACCCGAATGCTCACCAACCTTATGTTGACCTAGTTGTACTCATGCTTTTCAGGTTTGTAAGTAAACTTATTGGGAATGATGAAAACTGTTTCGGGAGGGTCAAACAATGTTAGGAGAAGGCGGATCATGGGACCTAAATATCTATGTTTGGGTCTCTTTTGTAGGAAAAGACCTTAAAATAAAAAATTGCCCTTGACTTCTTGTAGTTTTGTATGAATATGTTTAAAACTTCGTAATAAGTAATCTTTGACTTATATAAAACTGTTTGACTATAGTCGTTGGTAAAATTCCAATTTCCATTACCATCTTTCCACGTGTTAAGTTCCGCTGTAAAACATTTTGGGAGTGTAACATGGACGACCTAGAAATATGACTACCCTTGGCATTACTTGAATTTGAAACACTTTGAACAATTTGAATTATGGTTGATAAAACACTTGGATTTATGTAATGAATTTGTACTATGTATGATGGGCTAGACTGTTACAGCCCAGTTTGACTTTAATCATGTAATACCACTTTATTTCTTTCCTTGTGTGCTCTTGTGATGGTTTGTTTCTGCTGCCATGTATGTTGCTAGTCTGTGATGTCCCGCCCTCCTTGGGCCAGGGGTGTGACAGAAGCCATCAAGAACTGGGCTGCGCCTAAGACTCCGACTGAGGTACAATAGTTTCTTGGGTTGGCTAGCTATTATCAGCGATTCATCGAAGGGTTTTAAAAAATTGCTCAACCTCTCACGTCGTTAACTCATATAGGCACTACATACAATTAGGGTGACAAACAGGAATCCACGTTCCAGGTTCTGAAGCAGAAACTCTGTACAACACTGATTCTATCACTACCTGAGGGAACAAATGATTTTGTGGTTTATTATGATGCTTCCATTCAAGGTCTAGGTTATGTGCTAATGCAACGTGAGAAGGGTTAATGCAACGTGAGAAGGGATCTACAACTTCATTGTTTTGTGACTTGTTCATGATTTCCCAGCTGGTCATCATACTTCTTAAGGTTGCTTGCCATCATCAGAAATCGATCAACAACTTCACATATCTTTTCATCTTTCATGGCTGCAAAAGAATCAAATCAAGTTTGTACCATTATGGTGTTCTTAAGGTGTTTCTCTCACACACACACTGTGTATGTTCTTGGTGTTTATAGCACCCCTTGAAGAACCTTCAAATCTTCATGGTGCGAAACTACATCAATTAAATGAAAGTTCAGCTTTTGGTGAACTAAATAGTTTTCCAGCGAACTTCCCGGCGAATTTGCACACTCCGGCGAACTTGCCAGCGAATTTGTGTTTTCCGGTGAAGTTTCCGGCGAACTTGCCGGCAAACTTATGTTTTCCGGCGAAATTTCCAACGAATCTATACCCACCACTATCAACAATAACCAACCAGATCCACTATTGCCTAAGTCAACCAATAACCACCATCATCAACAACCAGAACTACCACCACAGAACCACAACCATAACCCAACTACACCCGACCTACCACCGAAAATCCTAACCGCCACCCACAGACACACCCGAACCAACCTCACTCCCAACCCCAACCCCACCTTGGTGACTCCTCTGTCGACCACGGCCTACCGCCCAGCATCAACCGCCCATAACCACCGTAGAACCACCACTGCTGTGACAACAACCAACAACAACCCACAATCGTTGATCTTCACCATCACAAATCCACCACCGTTGGTTACCTCCTCTTGCAGCCACCACCACCATCGAAACCCCTACCACTACCTCGTTAGATCTACCAGACCCATCTCTCCAGACCGAACCCAATACCATCATCTATCATTAAAACCACAAACCCCAAAAACAAATCCCACTCCCGCCTACCGTTACCATCATCAGATCTGCAACTACCCTTAACCGATACTTTCATAACATAGAACCAGAGATCCACCATCACCACCACTGTACCCACAGCTATAACCATCGCCGCACCACCCCCACCCGCAGCCCCCTCACCGGCAAACCCCCACATCACCACAGCCAGCCCTCCCGTCGACCACCTCCCCAAAAAATTCAAAAGATCTGAAAAGAAAGGTAGAAAAAAAGATTATGTGTGTGTTTATGAGTGTGTTTGAAGTCCAAGACAAATTTCAGTTGTAGATCTAAGGTTTTTATTTAACAAGGCATGAGGGAACTAGAGGGTGGATGTTGGCAGTTTGTGTTACTGGTTTTGGAAGTTGTTGTTTGAAAGGGCAATTTGCTTTCGATATAATACATGTTTTATGTTTGGACTGAAAGTATATGTTTGGTAGGTTGGATATTATTCTTTAATCTGAAGTTGCTGAGTTTATGTGGTGGTTAGAATTCTTATGTAGTCTGATGACATGTAGGTGGAAATTTATTGTTGTTCTATAATTTGAGAAAAATATTTTTTATGTGATTTGAACGTTTCAAAACATTTTAAAATGTTTTTGATTTGAGCGACTTAAATTTAAATATATAAATAAAAAATATTTTTCCCAGGGGAGAGTTTTTCAACAATTTTTGGGAAAAATATGTTTGGGTGTTAAAGTGAATTTAGTATTTTATATGAAAATGTCATGTTCTGATGATCTCGAATCTGACAACACCACAATGGCACAAAGTCGATTTGATTCTTTTGCAGCCATAAAAGATGAAAAGATATCTGACGTTGTTGATCGATTTCTGATGATGGCAAGCAACCTTAAGAAGTATGATGACCAGCTGGGAAATCATGAACAAGTCATTAAACTTTTGGACTCTCTTCCTCCACAGTGGAGTTCACAAGTTAAATTGATAAAGCAGGAAAGTGTTGGTACACATGTCCCTAGTTCCAGTTCTAATGTACTTAAATGTTTAAGGACTTTCATTTTGTTACACTGATGTAATCATTTGATATTTGTAATGAAAGACTCTTGAATGAATGAATATGTGTTATTGAATGTCTTGTATCTTTATATTAGTGTTTATTACACGCATATATGAACATGTTATATGGGTTGACAATTGTTAAACATAGTCTGTGTCAATAAAGATTCTGGAATGTGTTTAACTAAGTCTTATGATCCAGTCGCACGACTAAACCATGCGTGTGAGCCAGTCGCACGACTGAGTCATGCGAATGACTCAGTCTTACAAATGATTCAATCTTATGGTTCATACGTACGTATGAATGGATCGTGTGACTCAATCGCACGACTGAGCCATACTCATGGCTCAGTCGTACGAATGAAGACTGTAACCTATAAATACCACTTAATACGTGGAAAAATAAAAAGACTTCGAGAATTCACAACCCTAGTCGTCCCAGAACGTCCAAGTCGTCCCTTCCAACTTCATAGAGCGTTCCTGATCATTCCTAATCAATTCTTAACGATTTCTAATCGATAGTTTTGATCAGATTAACGTTCTCCCTGATTGAATCGCCAATCAAATAGGATTCCGCACTATTTGATCTGGTTTTTATGTAGATTCGGTTAGTACCAGTTCGTACACGGTCCTAACAAGTGGCATCAGAGCCTTGCCTCTCGATTCTACGTGGATTCAATCAAGTTTTTGCAAAAATCAACGTTTTTCAATCAATGATCCATTCTTTTTGCATAAAAATTTGAATTTTACGAGTGCATGTGTTCAGAGGTTCGTATTTTTCGAGTTCTAGCCGACTAGGGTTTTCAAAATTGTGTTTTTAGTCGAATCGAGTGAAAATTTTTGAAAGATTTCGAAGTCAGACGTCTCAGTCGCACGATTGATCCAATCTCACGACTGAACTTCATGCGCACAGCTCATTCACACGATTGGTCCAATTGTCTATTCATTCGCATGTTTAAGCTCGTTCGTTCGGTTCAGCTCAGTCATATAGTTCATTTGTACGACTGAACTCATACGCATAGATTCATACACACGGTTGACCTCAATCGCACGTGTGAATTCAGTCACACATTTCAATCGCACGGTTAAGTCTCATTCGCATTCCCCAGTCGCATCAGTCAGTTAGATTGTAAAGTTTTTCAGACTAAGTCATCATGGACGAACAACACTTTGCTTTCTCAGCTAGGAAGGACTCCAGAATTCAGAATCTCCTGCTTTTGAGAAATGAGATCGGAAATCACAACAAACCACCAAAGCTTCTGACACTTGATGATATCCTTAATGGAAGCAACGATTTGAAATTCATTTGAATGGAGTGGACACCAACTTATGGAGCACAACTGAGATTGGCTACACTATGCCAGTTGGAGCTGACGGTGTTCCACTGACTCTAAGTGGTTTGAATGAGGCACAAAAGGTTACGTACAATGCTGAGAAGAAGGCCTATGCATTGTTGACGCAGTCCATCCCAAAAGATATTTTTCATCAGTTCTTAGAGCACAAGCAGTGCAAGAAGTTATGGAATGCTCTAGAGAAGCGGTATGAAGGAAATGCAACGCTTAAGTCTCTAAAGGCTAAAGCTTTGAAGAAGGAATTTGATAACTTCTCGTCAATCGGAAATGAGAGTCTGGACGACATTATCGATCACTACTATCATTTGATGAGTGAACGGCACACTCATGGAGTTAAAACGTCTATGGAAGATAAGGTGTCGAGTCTGGCTGATGGTTTACCTGATAAGTGGGATTCATTCATTTCCACTTTAAGACATAATGAAGTGCTGGAAAGGCTGGATATAAATGACTTTATTCTGAAACTGAGAGAGGAAGAGCTACGACTGAAGTACAAGTCTAAAAAAGGAACCTACACTCAAAATCCTTCTCTATACAATATGGCTCCTACTACTACATCTTTAAGTGCACCCTTGCAGACTGCTTTCATGTCTAACACATTTGCAACCGTTCAAAGTGCATCTTTAGGTTGTGAGTCAGGTGGTTCATCAAGTGTTCAATACAGTTCTACAGAAGCTCAACCAACGAAGTTAACGACAGAGAATTTAAGCAACGTAACTGTGGAAGTTGCTAAGGAGCATATGGATTTACTTGCTGCTGAGGTCCATTCGTATGACGGGTTAGTAGTAGGGAAGATTGGTAACTATCACTTGGCAGATGAAGATTACGAGCAAGTGGCTGAAACAGAGCTGAGAGGATGGATATCATGTGGGCTCTAGCTAGTGTTGTGCGAAGAGCTAAGAAATTCATCAAGAGAACAGGACAGAACCTGGTGGCCACAAAGGATACTACTTTTGGATTTGACAAGTCAAAGGTCACCTGTTTCAACTGTGGAGAAAAAGGTCATTTCAAGAGAGAGTGTGTTAAACCTAAGAAAATAGGAAATGGTAACCCGTTTTTATCAACCAACAAACAAGAAAATGACAAGAAGATAGCTCCAACAAGTCAGAACTCCAAAGCAATGGTGGCACAAGGTGATAAAGGTCAGGACTGGTCTTTTCGCTTCTTATCTGACGGTGAAGCTAATATCGCGTTGGTTGAGGATCTAAATGATGACTCAGCAAAAGAGGGGGGAACTTCGCTGAGTTTGATACTGTTGATGTAAATGACTCAATGGCTACTGTTGATCATCTGGTAGAGGATGAACTAAATGATGCTTCTAAAACTCACCAAGAACCCCAGGTTGCATTTATTGCTCGCACCTCAAACTCTACACAGGTAGAATGTAAAGAAACCCTATTCAATAAACATGCTTGTGTTGAATGCAATCAGTTTAGGGAATGCATTGATTTAAAATTTACTAGGTTATTAGAACATAATGATAACTTGGTAAATGATTTAAAACTTTGAACTGAGGCTAACAGAGTGTTGAAGCAAAATGAAAGCAGTTTTAAAGAGAAAATTGAATTATTGAGAAAACAACTAGGGTTGTGGCTTTTAACCAAGAAAATGATATTAAGTTTTATTTAAATTCAATTGAGGAAACTAAAAAGGAAAAAGCTATTCTTCAAGTGGAAAATGAGTCATTAAAACAAAGATTGCATAGTTAGCTAGTTCCTCACATATCATAAAAAAACTTGGTTAAAGAAAAAAACAATGGAGAAGGGATTGGTTATAAAGTTGTGCCTCCACCACATGAGATCCTTTTGAACACAAAATATCATCCTGTTAACAATAACCCTATCAAGGATCATGAGGTGACTACTCCTTTGGTCAGTGATCCTGACACAGCAGTTAAATCTGCACCTCAGCTGACTGATCAGAGGGAATCAACTTCGGGCACAAAGGATGAAGTCTTAATTGGGGACTGGGTGGTAGAGGATGATCACGTGCCTTTTTGTTTCGGTTCACCGACTGCTGTGTCAAAATCAAAAATTTCAAAAACAACTCAGTCTAAACCGGTCAAGCAAGATCTCAACAATGTGAAAAGACAAAACAACCAAAGTGTTAAACAAATCGAATTTGTCAAAGAAGGTGAAAAACCAAAGGTTGAGACCAAAAGTACCAATCCTGAAGTGTACTCCCCACCCCACAAAAGATCTCCTAGTCCTGTTGAGTGGAGATCATGCTAAAACTATGGACAAAGAGGACACATTTCTTCATGTTGTCCTCACTATCAGACACCTAGATGTAAAATTGAATTGGTTCAGGAAGTTAAATCTTCTTTTTCAAAATAGTGGTCTAAAACACCTGATAGGTCTTACACCCCTTCCCAACACCAAAGACAACACAATCAAGCCACAGGCAAGTCTGTGATGCCTGAGGCAAAACTGATTTTTGAAAATAGGCCTAAAGTTCAAACTGTTAATCAGTCACCGGTTTACCACAAACAAGCCTTACACAAGGATGGTCTGTAGAAAGCTAAAACTTCTGATGAAGGGGTTTGTTGCACAATTTTCAGCTTGTTTAACCATTTAAACATATGAAACGCAGCGGAAGATAATCATTATAACATTGTTTATAATCTGAAATTTCAGGTTTATTTTGATGTTATAAGTTGTAAACAAACCCACAAACAAAAGGACCTTTAGTATGTAAGTAATGCTAGCTTGTTAAACATAAATGTGCATAATATGGCAGCCATAAAAGGGGCTGCCAAACTACCTTTCTCCAGCAAGAAAAAACAACAAAGAGAAGAGGTATTGGATGCTAGAAATCGGCCAAGATCTCAAAGTAGAGGTCCTTAAATGTTGACTCCCTCAAAGCTCTAAGTAAGCCTCACACTTGCTTGGATTTGAACACCAAAACACCAAATAATTTTATCAAATAATAAAGAGTTCCATATATCCAAATACAAAATTTACAGATCAAATCCAATCACTAGAATATCGAAGTCCCATGGCACAAGTATGACCTTCATGCTTTGCCTTTTCAAGGAGCTTCGTGAGAGGATCAGCAATGTTTTGATCCGTGTGAACTTTGTGAATACATATCTTTCCCTTTTCAACTTCATCTCATATGTAGTTGAATCTCCGCTCAATGTGCCTAGTCTTTTGATGAGCACGGGGTTCCTTGATTTGAGCAATCGCACCCTCGTTATCACAAAAGATCTCTAGGGGGTCCTGAATGGAAGGAACAACCCTTAGATCGGCAATGAATTTCTTCAACCATGCAGCTTCTTGAGCTGCCAATGGGGCGGCGACGTATTCTGATTCTGTAG
This sequence comes from Flaveria linearis, assembly GCA_024085815.1. NCBI lineage: Eukaryota > Viridiplantae > Streptophyta > Magnoliopsida > Asterales > Asteraceae > Flaveria > Flaveria linearis. The sequence goes on from CM044018.1 coordinate 20,939,842, forward strand.
TTGATAGAGCCACCACATCTTGCTTGGAGCTCTTCCAAGAAACCGTTCCTCCATTCAGAATGAAAATGTATCCCGATTGTGACCGAGAATCATCACGATCGGTTTGGAAACTCGCATCCATGTAACCTTTTACAACGAGTTCCTCATCACCAGATCCATAGATTAGGAACATATCTCTTGTCCTCCATAGGTACTTAAGTATGTTCTTAACAACCATCCAATGACTGTTTCCAGGATTTTGCTGGTAACGACTTGTCATGCTTAAGGCGCATGACACGTCCGGTCGAGTGCATATCATCGCATACATGATGGATCCAATAGCAGATGCATATGGGATTGCCTTCATTTTATCTTGCTCATCCTTTGAGCTTGGACATTGAGTCGTACTCAACATCGTTCCTCTTTGAACAGGTACGGTACCTTTCTTAGAGTTCTCCATCTTGAACCTTTTCAAGATCTTATCAATGTATGCACTTTGATTCAAACCAATCAACCGCCTTGATCTATCCCTATAGATCTTTATTCCCAGAATATAGGCGGCTTCACCAAGATCCTTAATGGAAAAACAACTTCCAAGCTAGGTTTTTACACCTTCCAAGGTTGGAATGTCATTTCCAAATAGTAGTATGTCATCAACATACAATACTAGGAAGGTTATTATGCTCCCACTAGCCTTCTTATACACACAAGCCGCATCAGCATTTTTGACGAAGCCAAATTTCTTTACTTCCTCATCAAAACGGTGATTCTAGCTTCTCGATGCTTGTTTCAATCCATAGATTGATTTCTTTAACTTGCATACTTTATTAGGATGTTTTGGATCAACAAAACCTTTAGTCTGAACCATATAGACATCTTCCTCAAGATATCCATTTAGGAAAGCGGTTTTGACATTCATTTGCCAAATCTCATAATCATAATGAGCAGCAATGGCAAACAATATCCTTATAGACTTTAGCATCGCAACAGGTGAGAAGGTTTCATCATAATCAACCCCTTGAGTTTGAGTGAAACCCTTTGCTACAAGTCTAGCTTTATAAGTATCCAAGTTTCCATGCATATGGTTTTCTTCTTGAAAACCCACTTACTTCCAACTACCTTGGAATTAAGAGGTGGTACAACAAGTTCCCAAACTTGGTTGTCATACATGGATTGCATCTCAACGTTCATGACTTCTAGCCATTTGTCACAATCCGAATTGGACATTGCATTATGGTATGTGGTCGGTTCATCTGAATCTACCACATAGCATCCATCCATGAAAAATCCATATCTTTCAGTGGATTATTAGTTCTACCACTTCTGCGAACGTCTTGTGTGTATTGATCAACCCTTGATCATCCTCAACATCCTCATGTTGAGTGCTAGTTTCAACCAAACATGCATCTGGTTATGGTTCTTGATCCTCCTCAAGATCCACTGTTCTACTGCTAGCTCCTTCCATAAGTAACTTTGCTTCTAAGAACTCACCCTTTCTGGCAACAAACACCTTTTGTTCCAGTGGATCATAGAAATAATATCCCATAGAATCTCTAGGATATCCAACAAAGATACACTTGGTGGATCGGACTTCTAATTTGTTTAGGGTGGGAGTCTTAACATAAGCCTCACATCCCTAAACCCTTTAGTATGATAGGGATGGAACTCTTCCATGCCATATCTCAAAAGGTGTCCTTTCCACCTTTTTGGTTGGGGCCATATTTAGAATACGGGCTGCAGAGAGCAAAGCGAAACCCAGAATGATAGAGGCAATGTGCTTCTAGCCATCATAGATCGGACCATATCCAATAAGGTTCGATTCCTCCTCTCAGACACACCATTATGTTGTGGTGTTCCAGGTGGAGTGAGTTATGAGACAATCCCATAACTCCTAAGATGATCTTGAAAAACATCACTTAGGTATTCACCTCCTCTATCGGTATGGAGAATTTTAATTGACTTATTGAGTTGATTTTCTACTTCATTCTTGAAGATTTTGAACATTTCAAAAGCTTCATGTTTGTGCCTTAATAAGTACACATACCCATAGTGACTATAATTGTCGATAAAGGTAATGAAGTATCTTTCACCATTCCTAGTCATTGGCTTAAAACGACCACATACATCCGAATGTATGATTCCGAATAAATCTTTTGCCCTTTCGTTAGTTCCACTAAAGGGTGCCTTAGTCATCTTTCCTTTTAAACAAGATTCACAAACATCAAATGAATCACATTCATTTGTTTTTAAAAGACCATTCTTTTGAAGTGCTTGTAAACGTTTCTTGTTTATATGACCAAGACGACAATGCCAAAGATAGGTATCACTATAGTCCAACTTGAGTTTCTTGGTGTTAGTTTGGTACAATGAACTATTTAAAGTATTTTCATGAACCAATTCATAAATACCATTAATTGGAATAGCTTTAAAATAGAACATACCATTTAAAGAAACATGAATATCATTTTCAATAAAGGATAATACATAATATAATGTCTTAATTGGGATACAGAAATAATGTTCCTAGTCCAACTAGGAGCATACAAAACATTCTTCAAAATAACTTCCAAGCCACTTGGAAGTTTTAGGATGTAGTCCCCACGAGCTTCAACTAAGACTTTAGTTCCATTGCCCATGAAGAGGCTAACATCCCCTTGATTGAAGTCCCTACTTCTTGTGAACCCCTGCAACAAATTGCAAATATGAGTTCCACATCCGGTATCCAATACCCATGTGTTAGAAGATGTAACATTAAGATCAATATGAATCATGTATATTGTACCTGAGGTCTGCCCGGCATCCCTCTTTGCTTTCAACTCTTGGAGATGGACAGGACAATTCCTTGCCCAATGTCCAATCTCCCCACACTTGAAGCATGGGTCATTTGTAGCAACCTTTTGCTTCTTCTCTTGTGGTTTGGGTGGTACCCTTACCACCCCTTTCCCTTTCCCCAAACGGGTCCCTTACCCTTGGCAACCTTTGCCTTGGGTGTGGGATAAGGCCTTTTCTTGTTCCCACCTTCATTGATGGTGAGAACGGGTAAAACCCTTTTACCCATGGCCGCCTCAGCCGTTTTGAGCATTGAGTGAAGTTCACCAATGCTTTTGTCCCATGCATTCATGTTGTAGTTTAACACGAATGTCTCGAACTTCTTGGTAAGGCCATTTAGGATCAAATCCGTGGCCAATTCCTTCGAGACGGGACAATTAAGCCTCTCAAGGCGGTCAATATGACTTTTATCTTAAGTACATAAGATGAAACAAATTGGTTGTCATCCATACAACATGCATGGAGTGCTCGAACCGTTTCGAAGCGCTCAACCCTTGCTTGCTGTTGGAACGTTTCCTTCAGCTGGGTTATCATGTCGTAAGCTCCGTGATGTTCATACTCCTTTTGGAGATCCGGAGTCATGCTCGCTAGCATGAGACAAGACACTTGGACGGAGTCCTCGGTGTATTTTAGCCAATCGTTATAGGCCTCCTCATCATCCTCGGTAGGTTGATCGGGGATAGGGTCGTCTAAAACATATGATCTTCTCTCTTGCTTGAGAACGATTCTCAAGTTTCGATACCAATCAATAAAGTTGTTATGATTTAGACATTCCTTTTGGAGGATCGCTCGTAGTGATTGGTTGGACGCGGATGAGTTATCGTGACTTTCATTATTGGTGGCCATCTACAAAATTTAACAAAGATCTATTTTTAGTATTTTCGATATTGCTATTTTTTAATAGTTTATGCCTTTTAAGGTCATTTTTATATTAAAATCTAGAATCCAACACTACATTTAAATTGTGGTTAGGTGACCTTTATCCCACGATTTAAATTAATAAGGTGGTCAATGATTGACGGTTGCAACCATTTGCAACTTCTAGAGGTATGGGATCGACTTTAAACATCATATGTAAAGTCGGCATGTTAATCCCATCAACACCATTTGGAAACCATATTGTAGGTGATCCATTTAACATGGTTTGCAAATCAAGACATCCTACTTACACACACGTGTGAGTTTGCTAAAATGAGTGGTTAGGTGACCTTTATCCACGAATTTGGCATTCTCACCTTAAGTCATAAGTTCCCTCAAAATGGTTAGGTGAACTTTATCCCATTAAGAGTTCCCAAGTGACTTAAGTGTTGTGTAAAAGGACGGTGTTGATCTTGTTTTTCAAATGTTTAGAGATTTTAGAATTCTAGTTTAGAAAACTCTATGTACTTGTATTTGCATGCTTACAAATACAAGGTACCCTATGGTCCTTTGGTTAAAACCTATTTTAATCTTTAAAATCATTAAATCGTTTTAATAACCTTTTATTAACTTTTAATGATTAAGAACCATCATTTTTAGCTTGTTAAGTTGGTTAATTAGTTTGTAACGCATGTCAAAATATCAACCATACATTCAAAACAACAAACATTCAACCAAGCATAAACATTAACAACCATATGTGCATAACCATAGCCCTTATGTTGACAACACTTGTTTGCCATCACAAGTGTTGTCATTTGGTCTTTTCTAAGGTTACAACAAGAGAACACATAGAAAGCTTCCAAAAGCCTCCCACTTGAAACCACATCCAAAATGCTCCATGTTTCTTTTGTGTCTTCCTTTGTGCTTCCAAGGCATATGTCTTCATATTACAAGATATAAAGTCCTAATACATGATATCTAGTAAAATGAAAATAAACCTAATCTATTTATTACAACCCAATAATAAATAAATTACACCTTTTATACAAAGCACAAATAAAATAATATACAACCCATTGAATAAGCCAAAACAACCAATGCATTCATCCAAAAAACACAAGGCCAAATGCTAGGTTATGCACATAAACAACCAATGATCATATCATCCAAAAGTATAATGAAAACCCCACTTAAAACCACGAAATTTCAGCCAACATAAACTGAAATTTCGGGTTTTATTTTGTCCAAACAAAACAAACAATAAACATGTATATCTTTCAAAGTTTAATCACAAGCATGTGTGATATGACTTTGAAAGATTGGGGTTTCATATGATATGAACTTAGCAGCCCCTAAAAGGGGTTTTAAAGTCCATAAAATGAAATTATAAGAATCAAAGCAAGCTAGCTACCTACATAACCGGCTCTAGATGCCATTGAAGGGGTTTGTTGCACAATTTTCAGCTTGTTTAACCATTTAAACATATGAAACGCAGCGGAAGATAATCATTATAACATTGTTTATAATCTGAAATTTCAGGTTTATTTTGATGTTATAAGTTGTAAACAAACCCACAAACAAAAGGACCTTTAGTATGTAAGTAATGCTAGCGTGTTAAACATAAATGTGCATAATATGGCAGCCACAAAAGGGGCTGCCAAACTACCTTTCTCCAGCAAGAAAAACAACAAAGAGAAGAGGTATTGGATGCTAGAAATCGGCCAAGATCTCAAAGTAGAGGTCCTTAGATGTTGACTCCCTCAAAGCTCTAAGTAAGCCTCACACTTGCTTGGATTTGAACACCAAAACACCAAGATGGGAGCTGCCAAAACACTCTCCAGAACCGTGAACTTTTAGCAACTATGTAGATGAGATTGGATGTCACAAAACCGGCCAAGGCTCCAAAATAGGACCCCTCAAGCTTGTATACCCCAAGCTTGGTTGCAATCACAAGTCTTGTTAGGAAGAATGAGCACCAAATCAATCAAAAAACCTCTCTATTGCTGCTGCCTGGTCCGAACACTTGAGGAGAGAAGAAGAGAGTTTTTTTGATCTTTGCATGTATTGAATAATGGAAAAGAGGAGTGTCAAACTAGTTAAAGAAGTGTGTGTTTTCAAGACACCAAAAGGGGGCCAATCAGCATTAAAGGGGCGGCCATATTATTTTAAAACAAGAGGTTTCCCTCTTTAATCAAACACACACTTATTATTTAACTAGCCCTTTTTGTCACACATTAATAAGTCATCTACTAGACTTATTTAAATGTGACATTTGTCTTCTTTAATTAATCAATTTAATTAAAGTACACTCTCATATTATTAGTGTTATTTAAACCCTTTTAAATAACAGAAATAATAATAATTCCATCAATAAATTATCCTTATAATTTGTTCCATCTCGAATGCCTTTGTTTAGAAAACCCCTTTTTCTAAGCATGGTGCTTTTATTTAATTGTATGATCCCATCATCAATTAAATAGTTCTTGGTGAATGCAAAGCTTGTTATTGGGTATAACCCGACTTGGATCATAACGTACTAACCGCATCAATATTCTACGTGTCTTGGGCATATTAAATCCTACATCTGATGTGTCTGATAGTGGTGATAAGAGGAAGAATGAGGTTTCTCCAACTCCAAATGGACAGTGGGTGGAGTTTGTGATGTGCGATGCCTCTGGGAAACCCAAGCCTGTAAAGGCTTGGGTCCCCCTCCTTAACTAATCTTTTTCTGTTTTTGTGCAGGTTGTCTGCTACAGTGCTTCTACCAACACATGGATTATTGATAGCGGGGCATCCAGGCACATGACTGGAAATCACTCTCTCCTTTTCAACGTCAAACAAATTAAAGGGGGACATGTTTCCTTACTGGTAACAAAGGTGGGTACATCACCGCTCAAGGAGAAATAAGTAATAGGAAGGTAAAATTTGATAAGGTGAATTATGTTCAGCAGTTAGAGAACAATTTACTTTCAGTTTCTTAGATATGTGACAAGGGCTTTAAGGTTATGTTCGACAATACGGAATGTTGCATTCTGAAGAAAGAAATGGATATCCCTGAGGAGCAGGTACTAATGTCAACTTTAAGGTACAATGATTTGTACGTCTTGGACATGTCTAAAGCTTCTACAACTGAGTCCACTGCTCAGTGCTTCTTATCAAAGGCAATGGAGAAGGAGTCCATTTCATGGCACAGGAGAATGGGACACATAAATCCTCAAAAGACGAATCATCTGATTCAGAACAACTTAGTTGAGGGAGTAACTGTTAAGAACTTCCAACTTCCAGATTTTTGTGTCTCAAGCAAGAAAGGAAAGCAGACCAGGAAGCCTCACAAGTCCAAGAACATTAATTCTATTAAGATGCCCCTGGAGCTTCTGCATATAGACCTGTTTGGTCCTGTCAGCACAAGGAGTATAGCAAGAGACTGGTACAACTTCGTAGTCACTGATGACTACTCTAGATTTTTGTGGGTGATGTTTCTGAAAGCTAAGTCAGAAACATTTGAATCGTTCAAAGTGCTCGTGACTACACTGGCATCTTTGTATAAACTGAAGGTAAGGAAGGTTCATTAAGACAATGGGACTGAATTCAAGAACCAGTGGATGGATGCTTTCTACAAGAAAAGGGGATTGTTCATCAGTTCTCCTCCGTATACACGCCACAGATGAATGGAGTTGCTGAACGCAAGAATAGTAGCTTGATAGAAACTGCAAGGACGATGTTGACAGATTCAAAGCTGCCTGTACAACTCTGGAATGGAGTTTCAACCAGGTTTCTGAACTGAAGAAGCTCAAGCTGCATTGCTTCGACCCATCCATTGTCTCTTAAGGCAACATGATAATTCTTTGGCTCTTGCTGACTGATAAAGAGAGCATAGAAGCAGAAGTTGGACAATTGACTCCTGGTTGAAACTACAGCATTGATATCACCAATGATTTGAGACATTGGGTGATTCTTCAGCTGTTGATAGACTACAAGATCAGTGCAAGTGTTTGTAGGACTTTCAGCAGCAACAGATGGTGATGAAGATTCTTGAAACCATGTAGGAGATGGCAGCTCAAATGAAGTGGAGCTTGCAGAAATCTTATCAGCATTTGTTGTGGATGGAGCTGCTGAAGCTACAGGAGCATCAGGTTTAGTGGACTCTGGCAGATGGTCACTAAACCTAAAAAGGTGAGTACTGGCATCTCCTTCATCAGTACCACCAGGTGGAGAACTGTTGACAGGAACAACAGCTGGAGGTTGATAAGGAACATATTGCAGTATGTCCAGATCAAATAACTCTACAGGGTTTTGTGGAATCTTGTCCTTTGGAGATTCATTGAAATTTACATGCAGAGTTTCTTCAACCATCTTTGTCCTACAGTTGAACACTCTGTATGCCTTGCAAGTTGATGAATAACCAACAAAGCATCCACCTTTGATGCAAACTTCTGGAGTGGATCTCTTATGTTGAGAATAAAGCATGGACACCCAAAGGCTCTGAAAAAGGAGATCAAAGAAGCCAAATGATGAAGTACTTCATAGGTAGTCTTCATCAACCTTTGATTCACTAAGGTTCTATTCTGCACATAGCAAGCTGTGTTGACAGCTTCAGCCCAAAAGGTCAGTGGCAGTCCTGAGTCAGCCAGCATTGACCTTGCAGCTTCAATGAGAGTCCTGTTCTTTCTCTCAACCACTCCATTGTGTTCAGGAGTTCTTGGAATACTAAACTGCCTTTTAATTCCCTTAGACAGGTAGAAGTCATCAAGTGTGTGGTTTCTAAACTCTGTTCCATTGTCACTCCTCACACACTTGACCTGCAGGGAATACTGCTTCTCACAAATAGCACAAAGTTCATAATAGCCTTGGCAGCTTCATCCTTGGAGTGCAAGAAGAAAGTCCATACAAGCCTGAGTAATCATCCACAATTACCAGGCATTATTTCTTCTTTGCCATGCTCATCATTCTGACAGGACCAAAGAGATCCATGTGCAGGAGTTGCAAGCAGGCAGTGGACTTTGGTTCTTCTATTGAAGGGAATGAAACTTTGTGTTGTTTTCCCTTTAAGCAAGCAGTGCAGTTGTCTTCACACTTGAACTCCTTCAAAGGCAATCCTCTTACTAAACCATGGCTAGTCAGCTGATTCATGTTCTTGAGATTAACATGCCCCAGCCTTCTATGCCATAGAGTAGATTCTTGAGGAGTGGCCTTGGAGAATAGGCAAGGATGGCCTTTAGATCTCTTTTCTTGGATAGATCTAAGGCATATACTCTTCCTGTCCTGTTGGCCTTCAGGAGAGTATATTCATCCAGCACCTTGTCAATCAAACTCAGAACTTTGGATGACAGAATCCGACAGTTCTGGCTTGTGAAAAGGGCAACATGGCCTTTATCACACATTTGACTGACACTCAAGAGGTTGTACTTGAGATTCTCCACATGGTTTACATCATCAAACCTTATTTCCCCATTGGAAACAAAGCCTTTCCTGATGATGTAACCCTTTGCATCATTGCCAAAGGAAACAAATCCCTTCTTTCCTTGAGAGTAGTTATTAAGAAGAGAGCTGCTTCCTGTCATGTGCATGGATCCTCCACTGTCTACATACTAGATGCTTCTTTGGCATGTTGAAGAACCCTGCAATCATCATAACAAGTTAGTTAGTTTTGGAGACCCAAACCTTTTTGGTTTTGGGTATGTTCTCATCAACAGATGTAACACTAACCGGTGTGTTATGTGTGACAGTCTGAGGTGAAGGAGATGGTGTAGAAGAGGAACCCTTTGGCTTGGATTTCCTTTTCTGTGGTTTCAACATAGGAACATCTAATTGGTTGACTCTTCCCATTAGATGTTGAACCACCATCACAAGTTGTGTCTGACTTTGTGATAAAGCTTTCAGCTCCTCAGACACAACATTGCTTGCTGGTGATGGATTCCTGTGTTGCACCATCTTCTTTTGAGCAACCTCAGCTGTTGCCAGATTAACCCCATCCTTCTTTTTGGATTTCTTCTTTGACTTGTGGGTTTCAGGCTTTGATGTTGCTGATACAAACTTGGACTCAAACTCATTTTTCATTTCATTCATTTTCTCTTTAATTTTCTCCTTTTGTTTGAGTTTGGATCCCCTTTTGTACCAGCAATCATCAGTAAGATGATTGAACAGGCCACATATTTCACATGGCTTCTTCTTCATCTTATGTTGATCATCTACTAAAGAAGATGAAACTGCTGAAGACTTGTTGTTCAGCTGTTTGCTGTCAGTACTTGCAGTTTTCTTCCTTGCAGTACTTGCTTTCCTGACATTCTCTTTAGTAGTCTTCAAACCCTTTCTACTAACAGTTTTCTTCTCTTCAGTACTGACAGTGGTTGGGGTTTGAACTTCAAATGTTATCCCTTGCTCTCCAGTACTTTCAGTACTTCTAGAGACAACACCTGAGTTGATCAACTTTTTGATCATGTGACAATCAGCATTTGAATCATCAGCTCTTTTAGCATCAGCTGATTGGTGTTATGATGGATGAATGCTGACTTCTACTTCTGATGATGCTGTATCAGATAGTAGGTCACATGATGAGAAGGATTGGTTATTGCTCTCTCCATCAGATTCTACATCTGCTCTGGAAGTATAATCTGTTGGAGGAGCAGTGTGATTATAACCAATACCAAACTTCACATTGGAAGCTGATTGCTTATTCAAAAGCATTTCAAAACCCTTGCAAGATTGTACCCATCGATCACACTCTACTTGGGTAACTGCAAGTGTTTCTTTGAGGTCTTTGTACTTTTCTAAAAGTACCTCTTCCCTAGCCTTATCATTAGTGATTTGGCATTTTAATTTGTAAATCTCATCATCTTTACCTTTAAGCACAGACTCAAACTCAGCTTCTCTTTTAGAAATGGTTTGTTCTAGCTCAATGTTCTTATTAATTAAAGCTACATTTGCTTCTCTAATAGAGGCAAATGCTGCTATGCATGTTTCAGAACATAATTTGGCCTTAGCCTCAGAGGATACCTGTGATACCTGTGATGAAGAGGCACTTGAGGATGATCCATCAGAAGACTCCAGAGCCATGAGAGCTAGATTTCCAAAAGGGTTGTCACCACCATGTTGACCAGCAGCTGAGAACAGTTGTTCATTACTAGACATTTCATCCGGTAAACTGCTCCAGTCAACAACTCCTGGGGTGAAGAAGCTGTGTTGTTGAGGTTGAGGAGGTTGATGAGATTAGGATGGTTGAGGCTCAGGAAGAGCATGTGGTTGAGGAGCAATGGGTGCTTGAACTTGACTGGGTTGTGGCATGTAATAGCAGGGATATGAGTATGGCATTGGCCCCTGAGGAACAAAATATGCAGGGGATGGTGATGGTGAATGATGACCAGAATTGACAGGATGTTGCCCTCTGCTTTGTTGACTATTGTTAGGAAAAGTCACAAAGGGTGCAGAAGAGCTAGATCCAGGTGATCTACACTCTCTTGCAAAGTGTCCAAGCCTGTGGCATTTGTGACACCTCAACTTGCTCTTGTCAAAACCAACTTTGGTTTTGCCAGAGAGTCCTGGGATATTTCTTCCAGTTCTTTTGTAGAACTTCTGAGACCGGATATTAATCAAGGCCATTTGGCTCAGAATATCCATCTCTTCTAAGTCATCATCAGCAATCCCTTTCAGATCATCCATGATGAAGCATTGATTGTCACTATTACAGCCACCAGTCTGTCTATCAACACTCACAAAAGCAGGATCAGAAGTGTTTGAAGAGAAATCAATATGCTCATCATATTGGCACTCAGATGCAGCATATTCTGACTCATGACCAACCAAGGCAGTGTTCCCTGGTACAAATTCTTTAGTGAGCTTACCAGATGAAGCCAGTTTCCTTTTCTGCTCAATCTCTCTTTCAAATGTCAGCAGTTTCCCATGAAGTTGGGTGAGAGATAAGCTATCCAGATTTGCACTGGAGCGTAGGACAATTGTGTAAGTGTCCCATCTCTCAGGCAGTGATCTGAGGAATCTGGGGTTCATCTGACTGTTGGTGTATTCATGTTTAACCATTTTCAACTCAGAGATTAAACATGAAAACCGCTCAAACTGTTGAGTCAGAGTCTCACCCTTTCTGTGAGCAAACGTCTCATACTGTTGGGCGAGGATTTCCCTATTGTTTGCTAGAACCTATCAGTGCCACCGAATTGTTCTTTCAGTGCATTCCAGAGGTCATGAGCAGTTTATGATGCATCAGCCCAGAATAGATTTCATTGGGCAGTGCCATGGCCAGAATTCCATGGGCTTTTGCATCAATCTCAAACAATTTCTTATCCTCATTAGAGTATTGCTCCTTCTTCTTCGGAACCAATTGGTTTGTTTCCGGATTATTCACCATAGGCTGATGTGGACCATGTACCACAGATGTCCAACAACCTGAATTGTTGACAGACAGGTGATGGAGCATCCTTCTTTGCCATATGTTATACTCATTCCTAACCAGCATCGGAGGCTTGTTTGAGGAACCAGTATTGTGAGGATCATTAGAAGGAGTAGTCATTTTCAGAAATTCAGACAAATTCAAGTAAAACAAGACAAATTTAGCTCAAAACCACGTAGAACCTCAAATAGAATGGCCAGAAGCAGCAGAAACTCAATCTCTATAACTAATTCTTGCAAATTGCTAATTCGATCAAACGTAGATAGCAATAGAGAAGTTTCAATGATCAATAGTTAAATCGATCAATGATTAACCAGCTCTGATACCATTTGAAAGGATCTCAGCCTCTAGTTTGATCAATTAGGTTGTATTCGCAGCGGATTTAGCTCGAGAATTAAACAAATAAGCAAGAACACGAATGATTTTGCATGTAACAGTAAAATTATAGAGAGAGCAATTCTGCAAAAAGGTGTTTTCTATTTGATCACACGCTTCGGCACCGTTTACAATTAGGTCATCTCCTTTTATAGAAGGAATGACCTATGCTGACGTCACTTGATAGTGACATCAAACGGTTATTAACAAACTACTGATAGAACACTAAACTACTGAAGATGTCAAACAGCAGACATCTTCTTACAAAATGCTAAGTGTTCTAACTTATTACAAACTACTGATAAAACAAGAAACTACTGAAAGTATTACAACGACTGAAGAACAAGCTCTTCAGTCGTTTACAACTACTGACTTATAACAGCTGAAGAACAAGCTCTTCAGCTGTTGTACAAACTACTGAAAATAGAAAATACAAACTACTAATAAAGAAAACCATCACAACAACTGAAGACAACTTCTTCAGCTGTTGTGACAAAGTCTGAAGCTTCAACACTTGGTCTTCAGACTTTGATCTTCAGATGATTCATCAGCTGATGACTTCAGTAGTTGTCATCAGCTGATGTCTTCAGTCTTTGTCTTCAGACTTTGTGCATCAGTTGTTGATCTTCAGTTCTTTAGTTCTTCAGCTTTTGATCTTCAGCACTTGTCTTCAGTACTTGTATTCTTCAGTACTTCAGACTTTAGTACTTATCTTCAGCACTTTGGATCTTCAGCTTTGTTCTTCAGATCTTTGATCTTCAGCTGTTGAGTCTTCAGTCTTTGTCAAACCGTTGATGAAGCTTTCAGCAGTTGTTGTGATGTCATGTGGGACTTAGAGGTTTTTTTGATCTGGCTCATTGGTTCTTTTGGTCCAACACTGAGTCATGCGATTGGGCAACTATGCGAATGGGCATACAATCATGCGAATGGACCTCCTATCGTGCGAATGAACACTATACGAATCGGCTTCTATGCGACTAACCCTCAGTCGTGCGACTAAACAACTAAGCGACTGAACCTATGCGACTGAGCTCCTAGTCACCTGACCTGTCATGCGACTGGGTCCCCAGTCGTGCGACTGAGCCCCAGTCGTACGATTGAATGTCAGTCGTTCCTCAGTCGTGCGATTGGCCCTTCAGTCGTCTAGCCCTAACTGGGCAGCGACTGGAGTTCATCCCGAACAGCAGCCGTGACATACGGCCTTCAAACTCCTCTAAGCTCATTTCCAGCCCAAATTAGCCCTCCTAAACCTTAGGGAATCATACCATGACATCATACAAGCACATACAAGTCCAAAATCGCACTCTAAACACATTACATACAATTACACCTAAATGGGTCAAACTCATACATTTCAAAAACGGGTTTATATGTGTTCCAGCCCCAAAATCATGTGAAAACAAGTAAATGAGGGGTCCTAGAACTCATACAAACAAGAAGAAGAGCTTCGTTTGGACTAGTCACTCGACAAGTTTCGAGCCCGAATCACCACTTTTCTCTCTTTTTCTCTTTCTCTCTCTCTTCTTTCTCTCTGCTCTTCTTTCCGACCGAAATTTGCAAGTGTGGGGAGGGGAGATGGCTGCCCCTCCCTTAAAGCTACACCTCAATCGCCCGACTCCAGGCGACTGGGCCTTCGGTCGCCAATCACCATGCGATTGGGACTCCAGTCGCATGAGTTTCATGCGATTGGGACTCCAGTCGCATGAGTTTCATGCGATTGGGACTCCAGTCGCATGAGTTTCATGTGATTGGGCCTCTAGTCGCATGACACTCCAAAAAGTCAAATTTCCGGGTGTTACAAGTCCACCCCCCTTATTTAGGTTTCGTCCCCGAAACCTGTCATTCCTCGAACAAACGTGGGTAATGCTGTCTCATCTCTTCTTCGGTTTCCCACGTTGACTCGGATCCCTTCCTGTGCTGCCACTGTACACGCACAAGCGGAACCACTTTATTACTCAGCCTCTTCTCCTTTCAATCGATAATCGCCACTGGTTGCTCCACATAATTGAGCCGTTCGTCTACCTCGATATCTTCCAGTGGGACAATCGTATCCTCGTCTACCAAACACTTCCTCAGATGAGATACGTGGAATGTCGGGTGAATTCCACTTAACTCACCTGGTAGTCCAACCTATAGGCCACCTCTCCTACTCGAGCAATGATTCGGAAAGGGCCTATATACCTCGGGCTCAACTTGCCCCTTTTTCTGAACCGAATGATACCCTTCCAAGGTGAGACTTTCAACATAACCCGATCACCCATCTGGAACTCAATCAGTCTGCTTCGTTTATCAGCACACGACTTCTGTCTGTCTTTGGCTGCCTTCATGTAGACCCTGATCCTTTCGAGTTTTTCAGTCGTAGCCTCGATCACTTCGACGCTCCCCAATTCCTTCTAACCAATATCACCCCAACAAACGGGTGTCCTGCTCTCCTGCCGTATAGCATCTCATAGGGTGGCATGCCAATGCTGGCATGATAGCTGTTATTGTATGAGAATTCAGTAACGACAAGTGGTCATCCCAACTTCCCCCGAAATCAATCACACATGTCCGGGTATGTCCTCTAAAGTCTGAATGGTCCTTTCTGACTGACCATCAGTTTGGGGATGATAAGTCGTGCTAATATGTAACCTCGTCCCCATGGCATCATGGAATTTCTTCTAGAATTTGGATGTAAAACGGGTGTCACGATCAGAAACAATTGACACCGGTACACCATGACGAGTCACAATCTCCTTGATGAAAAGATTGGCCAACCTCTCGGATGAATATGTCTCGCGCATCGGTAGGAAGTGAGCACTCTTCGTCAGACGATCCACAATCACCATATAGCATCATACCCTTTCGAGGTACGTGGCAGCTTCGTGATGAAATCCATGGTGATGTGCTCCCACTTCCATTCCGGTATATCCAAAGGTTGAATCTTTCCATACGGATTCTGGTGCTCGGCCTTCACTTGCAAACAAGTAAGGCATTTACTCACATACTCCACCACATCACGCTTCATACCCGGCCACCAATAGTCTTTCTTCATGTCTTGATACATCTTTGTAGCATCGGGATTAATGGAGTATCGAGTCTGTGGGCTTCAGCCATGATCTTTACCCGTAGATCTCCAAAACAAGGAATCCACATCCGCCCGAATCGGGTTCTAACACCAATTGTTTTTTCACCCAACTCCATGACCAGACCTCTCATTCTTTCAGAGTTAAGATGATCTTTCAGTGCCTCATCTTGAAACTCATGACTCTCTTCATTACGTCTAAGGTCATAATCAGCTGGTACGCCTTCACCCGAATCGGCTCGGGCCTCTCTTTTCGGCTAAGGGCATCCGCCACCACGTTGGCTTTGCCGGGATGGTAATGGATTTCACAATCATAATCCTTTATAAGCTCACCATCGCCTTTGCCTCATATTCAAATCTTTTTGCTCGAAGAAGTACTTCAAGCTCTTGTGGTCGGTAATGATGGTGCACTTCGTCCCATAGAGATAGTGCCTTCAAATCTTCAATGCAAAGACCACAGCTACTAGCTCTAAATCATGAGTAGGATAGTTAACCTCATGAGCTTTCAACTGTCAGGATGCATAGGCTATAACCTTCCCCTCTGCATTAATACGCACCCCAACCCCGAGTAGGAAGCATCAGAATAACCACCAGATCTTCACTTCCCTCGGGCAATGACAGAACAGGCGCTTGGGTCAATCTCGCCTTCAATTCTTCGAACGCCTTCTCTTGAGCTTGACCCCATTCGAACTTTACATCTTTCCAGGTCAACTTGGTTAGTGGAGAAGCGATTTTGGAGAAATCTTGAATGAATCTCCTGTAATAGCCCGTCAAACCCAAGAAACTTCGGATCTCAGATGGCGTCTTTGGAGACTTCCATTGCATAACCGCTTCCACCTTTGCCGGATCAACCATAATCCCCTCCGAATTTACCACATGACCCAAGAACTGAACTTCACGCAACCAGAATGCGCACTTGGAGAATTTAGCATACAACTTCTCCCTCCACAACGTCTTTAGAACCTCTTGAATGTGACCGGCATGCTCAGTCTCACTCTTCAAATAACTCAAGATATCATCAATGAACACAATCACCGATTTATCCAACATCGGCCGACACACCCGATTCATCTGGTCCATAAAAGCAGCCGGCGCATTGGTCAAACCAAAAGACATGACAAGGAACTCGTAGTGACCGTAGCGCGTGCGAGAAGCTGTTTTAGGGATATCCTGCTCCTTCACCTTCATTTGATGGTAGCCCGATCGAAGATCTATCCTTGAAAACCAACTGGCACCCTGAAGTTGATCAAACAAATCATCGATTCTCGGCAAGGGGTATCGGTTCTTTGCCGTCAACTTGTTCAACTCACGATAGTCGATACACATCCTCATACTACCATCTTCTTCTTTACAAACAGGACCGGAGCAGCCCAAGGTGAGATACTCGGTCTAATGAACCCCTTATCCAGCAGCTCTTGCAACTGCTCCATCAACTCTTTCATTTCCGTCGGGGTCAATCGATACGGTGCTTTGGCAACAGGTTGGGCGCCTGGTATCAGATCAATCTGGAACTCAATCTCTCGGTCAGGTGGCACTCCCGATAAGTCTTCGGGAAATACGTCTGGAAAGTCACACACAACCGGAACATCAGATAGTTGTGGTGTTGGCATTTCTACATCCTTTACATAACATAAATAGGCGCTACATCCACGCCTCATACACTTTCCCGCCACCGCCATTGAGATCACCTTCGGAATCGTCGTGACCCGATCCCCATAAATAGTTACCGAACTCCCGTCAGACGCTATCAGACGAATCATCTTCTTCCGACACACTATATTTGCCTTGAAGTCCGCCAACCAATCCATCCCAAGCACCAAATCAAAACCACCCAAAGTCATCGCAAATGGCCTAACCGGAAATTTATGGCCCTCTAATTCCACATCACAACCCTCTATCACCTCGGAAATCCTGGTAGACTTACCAATTGCAGTTTCTACATCAAATGGTACGTCAACGCGCCTACTACTAACAGGCAGTTTGGCACAGAAAGCAGTAGAAATAAAACTCCTACTGGCACCCGAATCAAATAATACAGAGGCTAAAGTTTGGTTCACCAGAAACGTACCGGACATAACATCAGGGTCCGTCCTAGCCTCCTCCTGCGTCATCGTAAATGCCCTGGCATTTGCCCTCGGTCCTTCATTCCCTGTCCGCTTCACGCCGGAACTCTCAGCCGTCGGCTTCTTGCAGTCTTTATTCATATGACCACTTTCCCCACAGTTGAAGCACCTCATGTCCTTACACTCTCTAGCCATATGACCAGGCTTCCCACACTTAAAGCAGACATTTAACCCCAGTCTGCACTCCCCACTATGCTCCTTTCCACATTTGCTACACCTCCTCAGTCCAGTACCCGGTGTGGCTACACAACAGTCATCCACCCGTGCCTTTTTGTTACTCGTCGAGGCATCACCCCGACCAAACCTCTTCTCTTTCCAATTCCTGTCACCACCCTTCCTATTACCATCAGCCACCACCACCACTGCCCTTTCATCATACAGTCTCCCCGCCAAGTTCACCGCCGACCTAAAGGTGATTGGTCGGGCGGCAATCATATGCCTGCGAATATCAATCGGCAAGCCTGAATATACCTCTTGATCTTTCGCGTCAGAGGAGTCACCTGATCCGGCACCAGACGTGCCATTTCATTGAACTTCGTGGTGTACTATTGGTGGGTCATCGTCCCCGCCTCCAGCTGCAGGAACTCTCTCTCAACTTTATCCATCTCCCGATGAGGATAGAACTCCTCGATCACCAACCTTTTCAGCTCGGACCACTTCATTTTTCCAATGGCCATGCTACCCTCGGCTTGGACTATGTTGTCCCCCCAGCATAGAGCCGAATCTGTGAAAGAGTGGGTAGCGAACTTCACTTTTTGGTCCTCCCAACACTCGCTGATATCAAGGACACCCTCCATTTCTCTCACCCATCGATGAGCAGCAGCAGCAGTGCCATTACCGTCGAAAGTAGGGGGCTTGCACCTCATAAACGCCCCATAATTACAGCCTCGTGCTGCCTCATGCACTGGCTCCTCCTCCTCTTCCTCTTCATCATCAGAAAGAACCGTTTCCAGCCCTGATTGCTCCTGCCTTCCTGAGGACCTGTTCCTCTCTTTTCTTTCACCTTCTCGGATAGCCTTAATCACTTCGGTCACCACAGACGGTAAGATCGTCTGCATGACCTGATGCACCTCTTCAACCACTGCCTCTTTTACCGAGGCTCTCAAATTGGCGCTTTCATCTACACCCTCCTGATGAAGGGTCTCGGTTTCTTCATGAACCACTTTCTCCCTCCTAGGTCTTCCTCTTGTGGCCCGCGGTTCAGCACCACGTCCGCCACCACCTCCACCCCATGAGGCCTTAGAAGATCTACCACCAGCCATTCTCTATCACACACTGAAAGATTCAAACACCAACATGGTCATTCAAGGGAATAACTCAGTTTATGTCAAGTATAGCAAGTCCCTAATTACAGTGGCCAGTTGTGATTAGCCATTACTTTACTCTTCGTACCCCGAGCATTACCTGTCCTGACTACATTAGTATCTAAATCTAACAGTAACACATAAACACATAACATGCGCATATAATTCTGGTTAACATTATGAAAATACCTGATGGCACACAGCTACTCAGATTGGCATTCCTTCCTTCTCCGTCCCATTCTCAGTTTAAGTTAAAGTTTATTTTGAAAATTTACCCGTTTCACTTAAACTTTGGCTCTGATACCAACTTGTAAGGCCCCGATCCCGGGCACCTCACAGTTGGTCATTCATTGCACATAAACATATATTTTACAACTATTTTAAATAGACATTGCAGCGGAAACATTCAAAAGTGACATCTCATTTCATCATAAAAGCTTTTGCAAACGATACATCATTAGTCAATTACAAAATAGTCATACACAGTGACTTTTAGTGGTAAGAGGATTCCTTAAGTAATCCTGTTTATTTGAATCCTCAACAAACACCACTTTGTTTTCTAAATACATTCAACATCATATATTACAATAATATTAACAAAGAAATGCCATCCCAAAAGAGTTGAGTAGCCGCCTCGTGCCATCCTCAGCAACACTACCTGCCAACTGGAAACACATAAAAAGTCAGTGTTACTGAGTGAGTTCTAGTTTTATAATTAAACATACTTTTCTTTCATTAAAACCGTTTTTACATACATGCGATCACACAACATACGTACACGTAGATAATATTATTATTATCTCATCATTCATTCATTAGCTTTCATTCGTGTACCGTTCATCGTTATCATTCATGTTAGTTCGTGAACTCCTTCTTTCGTTCATACATTTCTTCCTTCATTCATACATTCATTACATTCATTCGTACATTCATTACATTCATTCATACATTCAATACGTTCATTCGTACGTTCATTATATTCGGTGACATGTATAATACCCCGAACATCGTGCATTACTGCTGGTGTTGGACCTATGGTAATCAACCATGAACGTTGTGCACTACTGCTGATCCAGTCACCTAGGGTAGGTACATGCACCACTTATCTATCCTCTTTCATTCTGGATCTATACATGCACCACTTATCTTTCCTCTTTCATTCTGGATCAATGCCATATGCTACACCCCGAACATTGTGCACTACTACGGGTGCTGGACCTATAATGATCAATCACGAACGTTGGCACTACTGCTGATCCAGTCACCTAGGGCAAGCGGCAAGGATCCCATACATATGGTCAATCACAAAAACTGACCCCAATGTGCATCCTTCGGGGTAGCTAACCCGCACACCGTTGAGCTAACACCTGCGATGGGTGTGCACCTCCAAACATTGGCTTGCAATCCTTTCTTACATTCATTCGTTCATTCATTAATGCATGCATTCATTCATCATGTTCTCTTTCATTATCTTTCACTTTACATTTCTTATTACTTTGTTTCATTCATTAACCATAACACGTAAAATCACGGAAAGATAAACACGTATCGGAAACAAGGAACATCGATATTTACAAATCATCAGTCATTACCATCATATAGGGCTACATCATACTTATCATACATACATCATGCATATTCATGCAATACTATCTCTCTCCTCGTACGCAACAGCCCTATTTGGGCGATTGGACATACTTCAGTCGCATGGCCTCCATACGACTGAGTCATGCGATTGGGCAACTATGCGAATGGGCATACAATCGTGCGAATGGACCTCCTATCGTGCGAATAAACACTATACGAATGGCTTCTATGCGACTAACCCTCAGTCGTGCGACTGAACAACTAAGCGACTGAACCTATGCGACTGAGCTCCCAGTCGCCTGACCTGTCATGCGACTAGGTCCCTAGTCGTACGACTGAGCCCCAGTCGTGTGATTGAATGTCAGTCATTCCTCAGTCGTGCGATTGGCTCTTCAGTTGTCTAGCCCTAACTGGGCAGCGACTGGAGTTCATCCCGAACAGCAGCCGCGACATAAGGCCTTCAAACTCCTCTAAACTCATTTCCAACCCAAATTAGCCCTCCTAAACCTTAAGGAATCATACCATGACATCATACAAGCACATACAAGTCCAAAATCGCACTCTAAACACATTACATACAATTACACCCAAATGGGTCAAACTCATACATTTCAAAAACGGATTTATATGTGTTCCAGCCCCAAAATCGTGTGAAAACAAGTAAATGAGGGGTCCTAGAACTCACACAAAGAAGAAGAAGATGAAGAGCTTTGTTTGGACTAGTCACTCGACAAGTTTCGAGCCCGAATCACCACTTTTCTCTCTTTTTCTCTTCTCTCTCTCTTCTTTCTCTCTGCTCTTCTTTCCGACTGAAATTTGCAAGTGTGGGGTGGGGAGATGGCTGCCCCTCCCTTAAAGCTACTGCTCAGTCGCCCGACTCCAAGCGACTGGGCCTTCGGTCACCCGATCACTATGCGATTGGGACTCCAGTCGCATGAGTTTCATGCGATTAGGACTCCAGTCGCATGAGTTTCATGCGATTGGGACTCTAGTCGCATGAATTTCATGTGATTGGGCCTCCAGTCGCATGACACTCGAAAAAGTCAAATTTCTGGGTGTTACAGACTGGATTCTTAATAATATAAAGAGCTGAAGCACTATATATGAGTAATGGTGTCTTAGTCTCTGTAATGCCATAATCTAACAATTGATTCTGAAGCCAGAGTACCTGGGATGTACAACTTGCAGCAGCAATGTACTCAGCTTCAGCAGTGGATGTAGCAATTGAAGTTTGTTTCTTATTCTGCCAAGAAACTAAACAATTGCCTAGAAATTGGCATCCTCCAGAAGTTGATTTTCTGGTCACTTTGCATCATGCATAGTCACTATCAGAGAAAGCAACTAATTTGCAAGAATGCCCAGCGGAATACAAAGTCCTAGAGATTGAGTACCTTGCAAGTATCTAAAGATCCTTTTGACTGCAATCAAATAGGATTCTTTAGGTGCAACCTAAAATCTAGCACAAACACATGTTGCAAACATAATGTCTGGTCTAGAAGCTATAAGGTACATCAAGGACCCAATCATACATCTGTAAAGGGTTTCATCAACCGCTTTACCTTTCTGATCAACATCCAGTTGTGTGGTGCTGCTCATGGGAGTAGAACAGGGCTTACAGTTTTGTAAATCAAACTTATTCAAAAGATCTTTTGTATATTTGGACTGATGAATGAAGGTTCCATCAGTCCTTTGTTTGATTTGCAAACCCAGAAAGAACTGTAATTCTCCCATGGCACTCATTTCAAACTTCTTTTGCATTAAGTTTGTAAATTCATCACACAACTGTGGATCAGAGGATGCAAAAATAATATCATCAACATAAATTTGAACAAGTAGCTTATGTTGTCCCACTTTCTTTATGAATAAAGTTTTATCAATGGAGCCTCTAGTGAAATTATTTTGTAGAAGAAAATTTGATAATGTTTCATACCAGGCTCTAGGAGCTTGTTTCAACCCATAAAGAGCCTTATCAAGCTTATACACCCAATCAGGATGTTTATTGTCCTCAAAACCTGGTGGTTGACACACATAAACTTCCTCTTTTATTTTACCATATAAAAAGGCACTTTTGACATTAATTTGAAAAACTTTCACATTGTGAAAGGCAGCATAGGCTAAGAACAATCTAATTGCCTCCAGTCTGGCTACAGGGGCAAAGGTTTCATCATAATCAATACCTTCTTCTTGTGTAAACCCCTGTACAACCAGCCTGGCCTTGTTCTTAACAATTTGGCCCTTTTCATCAGTTTTATTCCTAAACACCCATTTAGTGCCTATTGCACACTTACCTTGGGGTAAAGGAACAAGCTCCCACACTTGCTTCTTTTTGAACTGAAGAAGCTCAAGCTGCATTGCTTCAACCCATCCATTGTCTCTTAGTGCAATATGGTAGTTCTTTGGCTCTTGCTGACTGATGAAGAGAGCATAGAAGCAAAAATTAGACAATTGACTTCTTGTTGAAACTCCAGCATTGATATCACAATGATTTGAGACATTAGGTGATTCTTCAGCTCTTGATAAACAATGAGATCTGTGCAAGTGTTTGTAGGACCTTCAGTAGCAACAGATGGTGATGCAGATTCTTGAAACCATGTTGGAGATGGCAACTCAAATGAAGTAGATGTTTCAGAAATCTCATCAGCATTTGTTGTGGATGGAACTGCTAGAGCTACAGGAGCATCAGGTTTAGATGACTCAGGCAATTGGTCACTAAACCTGAAAAGGTGAGTACTGGCTACATCATCATCAGTACCACGAGGTGGAGAACTATTGACAGGAGCAATAGCTGGAGCCTGATAAGGAACATATTACAGTGTGTCCAAATCAAATAACTCCACAGGATTTTGTGGAATCTTGTCTTTTGGAGATTCATTAAACTTCACATGCAAAGTCTCTTCAACTATCTTTTTTTTGTAGTTGAATACTCTGTATGCCTTGCAAGTAGATGAATAACCAACAAAATACCCTGCATCCACCTTTGATTCAAACTTTTGGAGTGGATTTTTGTGTTGAGAATGTAACAGGGACACCAAAATTCTTTAAAGAATGAAATCAAAGGGGCCAAATGATGTAGTACTTCATAAGGAGTCTTAATCAACCTTTGATTCACTAACATTCTATTGTGCACATAGCAAGCTGTGTTGACAGCTTCAGCCCAAAATGTCAGTAGCAAACCTGAATCAGCCCATTGACCTTGCAGCTTCAATAAGGGTCATGTTCTTTCTCTCCACCACTCCATTTTGTTCAGGAGTTCTTGGAATGCTAAACTGCCTCTTGATTCCCTTTGACAGGTAGAAGTCATCAAGTGTGTGATTTCTAAATTTGTGCCATTATCACTCCTCACACACTTGACTGGAAGGGAATACTGCTTCTCCACATATAACACAAAGTTCATAATAGCTTTTGCAGCTTCATCTTTGGAATGCAAGAAGAAAGTCCATACAAATCTGGAGTAATCATCTACAATTACCAAACAGTATTTCTTCTTTGCCATGCTCATTACACTGACAGGACCAAAAAGAACCATGCAGTAAATGCAAGCAGGCAGTGAACTTTGGCTCTTCTATTGGAGGGAATGAGACTTTGTGTTGTTTCCCCTTTAAACAAGCTGCAGTTGTCTTCACATCTGAACTCCTTCATAGGCAACCCTCTTACTAAACCATGGTGTATCAGCTGGTTCATGTTTTTGAGATTCACATGACCTAGCCTTCTATGCCATAGAGTAGATTCTTGAGGAGAAGCCTTGGAGAATAGGAAAGGATGGACTTTTAGATCTATTTTCTTGGAAAGATCTTAGGCATATACTCTTCCTGTCCTGTTGGCCTTCAGGAGAGTATGATCATCCTACACCTTGTCAATCAAACTCAGAACTTTGGATGACAGAATCCTGCAGTTCTGACTGGTGAAAAGAGCAACATGGCCTTTATCACACATTTGAATGACACTCAAGAGGTTGTACTTGAGATTCTCCACATGGTTAACATCATCAAACCTTATTTCCCCATTGGAAACAAAGCCTTTGCTGATGATGTAACCCTTAGCATCATTGCCAAAAGAGACAAACCCCTTCTTTCCTTGAGAGTAGTCATTAAGAAGAGAGCTGCTCCCTGTCATATGCATGGATCCTCCACTGTCTATATACCAGATGCTTCTTTGGCATGCTGAAGAACCCTGCAATCATCACAACAAATTAGTTAGGTTTTGAGACCCAAACCTTTTTGTTTTAGGTCTGTTCTCATCAACAGATGGTAAACTAACTGGTTTGTTATGAATAACAGCTTGAGGTGATGGAGATGGTGTTGAAGAAGAATCCTTTGGCTTGGATTTCCTTTTCTGTGGTTTCAGCACAGGAGCATCTAATTGGTTGACTCTCATGTTGCACCATCATAACAAGTTGTGTCTGATTTTGTGATAAAGCTTTCAGCTCATCAGACATATTAGTACTTGAGTTTGATGGATTCCTGTGTTGTACCATCTTCATTTGAGTAACCTCAGCTGTTGCCTGATTTACCCCTTCCTTTTTGGATTTGTTTTTGGACATTGGGGTTACAGGTGTTGCTGGTACAAACTTGGTTTCAAACTCAGTTTTCATTTTGTCAATTTTCTTTTTAATGTTCTCATTGTGTTTGAGTTTAGAGCCCTTTTTATACCAGCAATCATCAGTAAGATGATTGAATAAGCCACATATTTCACATGCCTTTTTCTTCATCTTTAGTTGATCATCTGCTGAAGAAGATGAAACTACTGAAGACTTGTTCTTCAGCAGTTTTCTATCAGTACTTGCAGTTTTCTATCAGTACTTGCAGTTTTCTTCCTTGTAGTACTTGCTTTCCTGATATCTTCTTCAGTAGTTTTCCCACCCTTTCTACTTGCAGTTTTCTTCCCTTTAGTACTTGCAGTAGTTTGGGCTTGTTCTTCAGGTGTTATAACTTGCTCTTCAGTACTTTCAGTACTTTGTGAGATAACACCTAAAGTGATCAACTTTTTGATCATGTGAGTGTCAGCATTTGAACCATCAATATCAGCTGATTGGTTCTGTGAGGAATTAATGCTGACTTCAACCTCTGATGGTGCTGTATCCGATAGTAAGTCACATGATGAGAAGGATTGGTTATTGCTTTCTCCTTCAGATTCTACTTCTTCTCTGGGAGTAAAATCTGTAGGAGGAGCAGTGTGATTATAACCAATGCTAAACTTCACATTGGAAGCTGATTGCTTGCTGAGAAGCATTTCAAAACCCTTGCAGGATTGTACCCAGCGATCACACTCTACCTGGGTAGCTGCAAGTGTTTCCTTGAGGTCTCTATACTTCTCTAGAAGTACCTCTTCCCTAGCCTTATCATCAGTGATTTGGCATTTAAGTTTATAAATCTCATCATTTTTATCATTAAGCACATAATCAAATTCAGCTTTTCTTTTGGAAATTGTTTGCTCTAGCTCAAGGTTTTTGTTAATTAAAGCTACATTTGCTTCTCTAATAGATGCAAATGTGGCAATGCATGATTCAGAACATAACTTGGCTTTGGCCTCAGAGGATACCTGTGATACCTGTGATATGGAGGCATTGGAGGATGAGCTATCAGCAGACTCCAGGGCCATGAGAGCAAGGTTTCCAAAAGGATTATCACCACCATGTTAACTAGCACCAGGAAACAGTTATTCATGACCAGACATATCATCTGGTAAACTGCTCCAGTCAACAACTCCTGGGGTGAAAAAGCTGTGTTGTTGAGGTTGAGATTGTTGATGAGATTGAGATGGTTGAGGCTCAGGAAGAGCATGTGGTTATTGAGCAATGGGTGCTTGAACTTGACTGATCTGTGGCATGTAGAAGCAGGGGTAAGGATATGGCATATGACCTTGAGGGACAAAATATGCAGGTGATGACTGAGCTTGTGATGAATGACCAGAACTGGTGGAATGTTGCCCTTTGTTTTGTGAGCTATTGCTTGGGAATGTCACAAAGGGTGCAGATGAGTTAGATCCAGATGATCTACACTCTCTAGCAAAGTGTCCAAGCCTATAGCACTTGTGACACCTCAACTTGCTCTTGTCAAAACCAACTTTGGTTTTGCCAAAGAGTCCAGGGAATTTCCTACCAGTTCTTTTGTAGAACTTTTGAGATCTGATATTGATCATTGCCATTTGGCTCAAAATATCCATCTCTTCCAGATCATCATCTGGAATGCCCTTCAGATCCTCCATCAGAAAGCACAAGTTATCACTGCTACCACCTGAACTACCATCAACACCAACAAAAGCATGTTCAGTATTAGTAGAGAAATCAATATGCTCATCATAGGCACTCTCTGATGCAGCATATTCTGACTCCTGACCTATCAGTGCAGTATTGCCTGATACAAAGTCATCAGTGAGCTTACCAGATGATGACAACTTCCTTTTCTGTTCTATCTCTCTTTCAAATGTAAGCAGTTTCCCATGAAGTTGGGTGAGAGATAGAGTGCTCAGATTTGCACTAGAGCGTAGGACAATAGTGTATGTGTCCCATCTCTCAGGCAGGGATTTGAAGAATCGGTTGTTCATCTGGCTGTTTGAATACTCTTGTTTAACCATTTTCAGCTCAGAAATCAAACATGAGAATCGCTCAAACTGTTGAGTCGGAGTCTCACCCTTCCTATGAGAGAATGTCTCATATTGTTGGGCGAGGATTTCCCTAGTGTTTGCTAAGACCTCATCAGTTCCTCTGAATTGTTCCTTCAGAGCAACCCAGAGATCATGACAGTTTCATGATGCATAAGCCCTGAATAGATTTCATTAGGCAGTGCCATGGCCAGAATTCCATGGGCTTTAGCATCAATTTCGAACAGCTTTAGATCTTCATCCGAATATTGATCAGGTTTCTTCGGAACCTTCTCATTTGATTCAGGAACGCTCACCATAGGCTTGTATGGTCCAATGACCACTGATTTCCAACAACCAACGCTGTTGATAGACAGATGATGGAGCATACGTCGTTTCCATATGTTATACTCACTCCTAACAAGCATCGGATGCTTTGTTGAGGAGCCAGTGTTGTGAGGATCATTTGTTAGTATCGCCATTTTAGAATTCAGACAAATTCAAGGTAAACTAAACAAATCTAGCTCAAAACCACTTAGAACCTCAAATTGAATGGCCAGAAGCAACAGAAACTCAATCTCTATAACTGATTCTTTCAAATTTGCTAATTCGATCAAACGTAGATAGCAAAAGAGCAGTTTCAATGATCAATTGTTAAATCGATCAATGATTAACCAACTCTGATACCATTTGAAAGGATCTCCGCATCTAGTTTGATCGATTAGATTGGATTTGCAGCGGAATTAGCACACGAATTAACAAATTAAAGCAAGAACACAATAGATTTATCAATGAAACAGTACCGTTATAGTATAAGAGAGAGTTTCTGCACAAAGATGTATTTCATTCAATATAAGCTTCAGCAAATTACAATTAGGTCATCTTTCTTTTTATAGGGAAATATGACGTCAGCTGCATCTAACTGTTATTATAACAAACTACTGATAGTTACACAACTACTGAAGATGTCAAATAGCTGACATCTTCTTACAAAAGACAAGTGTAAACTATCTCTACAACTACTGATAAGAAAGTACTAAAACTACAACTACTGAAACTACAACGACTGAAGAACATGCTCTTCAGTCGTTTTACAAGTGCTGAAATAGAAATAAAACTACTGAAAAGAAAAAACTGAAAGGAAACCATCACAACAACTGAAGAATACTTCTTCAGCTGTTGTGACAACTCTGAAGGCTTCAGTACTTAGACTTCAGACTTGAACTTCAGTTGTTGTCATCAGCTGATGTCTTCAGTCTTTGTCTTCAGTCTTTGTACTTCAGCTGATGGTCTTCAGTACTTTAGTCTTCAGCTGATGAAGTCTTCAGTACTTTAGTCTTCAGCTGTTGAAATCTTCAGTCTTTGTCAAACAGCTGATGAGGCCTTCAGCAGTTGCTGTGATATCTTGTGGGACTTAAAGGTTTTTCTGATCTGGCTCATTGGTTCTTTTGGTCCAACATAAATGCTATGCAGGAAGAGCTGCTACAGTTCAAGAAGCTTGGAGTGTGGACGCTCGTGGATAGGCCTAAAGGAGTTAAGGTGATTGGCACCAAATGGGTGCTGCGCTGCAAGAAGGATGACCAAGGTGTAGTAATCAGAAACAAGGCAAGATTGGTTGTTCAAGGATTCAAACAAGTCGAGGGAGTCGACTACAATGAAGTGTTTGCGCCTGTGGCAAGGATGGAAGCTATTCGCATTTTTCTGGCCTATGCATCCTACATGAAGATCAAGGTTTATCAGCTGGATGTTAAAAGTGCATTCCTTCATAGGGAAATCCGTGAACTAGTATACGTCAGTCAACTCAAAGGATTTGAAGATCCTTACCATCGGGCAGAGTCTACAAGCTGGACAAGGCTCTGTACGGGCTACATCAAACTCCTCGAGCTTGGTATGAGAAGCTCTCCACCCACCTATTAAAACATCATTTTCGCAGGGGTGTGATAGACTGCACGTTGTTTATCAAAGAGAAAGATGGAGATTTACTAATGGTGCAGATTTATGTTGATGACATAATCTTTAGTTCCCGAAACGAAGAATTATGTAAAGAATTCGAATCTGTGATGAAGGCAGAATTTGAAATGAGTGCCATGGGAGAGATGAAGTTCTTCATGGGTTTACAGGTGGATCAGACACCTACCGGTATTTTTCTGCATCAAACTAAGTATGTTGGAGACATTCTAAGTCGATTTGATATGGAAAATGTCACTGTTGCTGGTACCCCACTTGCCACAAACCATGATGTGGCACCAGATGATAATGGGGATTTGGTGGATGCCACTATGTACCATGGGATGATTGGATCTCTCATGTATCTCACTGCCTCGTGTCCGGATATCATGTAGCCACATGTCTATGCTCCAGATATCAAGCCAAACCAAAAATAAATCATCTGATCAGGGTGAAAAGGATTTTTTGTTATCTGAAGGGTACTCCAACACTGGGGTTGTGGTATCCTCATGTTGATGACTTTGAGCTAACTGCTTATAGTGATTCAGACTACGGTGGGTGTAAGATGAACTTCAAGTCAACATCAGCAGGGTGTCAGTTCTTTAGAAGGCGTTTAGTCACCTGGCAATGCAAGAAGCAGATATCTATTGCTCTGTCAACATGTGAAGCTGAATACGTTGCTACTACAAGTTGTTGTTCACAAATCATCTGGATACAACAGCAAATGCGGGACTACGGTTTGCAATTTTCAAACACTCCTATCTTTGTTGATAATTCTGCTGCCATAGCTGTAACAAAAAATCTTGTTCAACACCCTAAGACTAAACACATCAGCATAAAATATCATTTCATACGTGATTGCTATGAAAAACATTTAATTGATGTGATTAAATAAACACGGATTTTCAACGCGCCGACCTCTACACTAAATCTTTTGATAAACCAAGATTTTTATATCTGTTAGAGGTCAACGGCGTGAAAAAGAAATGTGAAGTAATTCTAGAAGATGAAATGCTTAGTCCGACAACCGTTTAGTTTTTATTTTCTTTTATTTTTCTTATTTTAATTTTCCTGTCTTAAAAAATCCAAAAGCACAAAAAGATTTTCGGTTTTAGAATTTTAGAGGGAGATTAGTTTAGTTTCAGTATTTATTTACTTAAAAAACAAAAAGGGGGAGGGAGAGCAGATAAGCCAAAAAGGCAAAAACAACAAATTTAATAAAGTGATTCAACACTATGGAAAGTGATAGTACACAGGCGTCGTGTTACTTGGAACACCAAAAAGATTTTTCATTTTTGCAATGTTTAATTTAAATCACAGAAAATCTTAAATCTGACAACTCTAAGTCTAACATATTGGAAAAATGATAGTATGCTTGTCTTTACTGTAATTACACGGAGAAAGTACATCTAGGGAGGTGCTAGTCCATTATAAGATGTGTCGGTAGGTTCAACACAAAGACTAGTAAACATCATTAGTGATTCAGTTAAACCTAAATCAATCAACAAGTAATGGGTTCCTATGGTATCCCCGGTTTGCACAATCAATCAATTTCTAATAAGGGGTGAGGAGCAATTGAAGGCCACAAATGTGTGCAAAGATCCGAAAAACAAAGCAAAATATGACAAATGTCATAAAAGCAGCAAAATAAGCAAAATGAAATAATGCTGATGACAAAAGTCACTGCTGAAATGTATATTATTGTATATTGCTCTAAGAAGAAGATAGGTTTTGCGCCTCTTTGCTGTGCGATGGCACTGACCTAAGGCTTAGCATAACCTATCGGTTCTAAGAACTCACTGTTGTTTGCGCCTCTCTGTTGTGCGATGGCATTGACCTGAGGCTTTGCATCTCTTTGAAAGCTCTTAGAACCAAAATCTTCTTAACCACCGGACGCTCAAAAATCTTCTAAGGAAGATTGATTACCATATACTAGTGGGACGCACAAACACTTATTGGTCTAATCCACTTAATTATCACTGATGTGTGTCATAATCTGTGTATGGACTTAAGTGGATAAGTATACTAAAAATCATCGTGGCTGCACCATCTGATGTTCAAAATCAATGTGTGTTACATAATAGACCAAGCATAATTTCTAGTTGGCGCGTAGAAGTCTTAGATGAATGAGAAACTGTGATATGTAAATATGTTGTTTCCTTTTCAATATATCAACAAAAGTTCCAAGAAATTACGTTTATGCCTGTCTGATTCCATATGAATCCGTCTTAGAAATGAAGTTAATGCTAATAGACTGTTCTGCTCAGGGGGAGAATCATTTTAAAATGAATATTAAAATGTCTCAAACTCTACCCAAACAAAATTACAAAAATATGTTTATTTCAGTAATTTAGTTTAGTTTTTCTAGTTTTCAAGTCTTTCTGTTTGTAGGGTGACAGTGTCGGACTATGCAACAAGATTTATCTGTGTGAATGTCACAAAAGGAACTGAACGTTAATCTTGAATCACCTGTTTCTGAAGAAAATTAAAAGGATCACGTCTGAGGTGATCATCAGTTTTTGTTCTTAAAATAATCACGTCTGAGGTGATTAACTGTTTTCAAGTAAAAGGATCACGTCTGAGGTGATCGGGTGGATAAATGGATCATGTCTGAGATGATCAATGTTCTTAAACATTTATCTAATGTAACTGAGATTATAACTGAGTTTGCCAAAGTTAAACCATGAGTATGGACAAGTCGTATGACTGAACAATGAGTATGGCTCAGTCGCACGACTGAAGGATGAGTATGGACTAGTCGTACGAATGAACCATGAGTATGGCTCAGTCGCACGACTGAAGGATAAGTATGGCCCAAACGCACGATTGGATCATAAGTATGGACCAATCGTGCGAATGGAAAGGTCAGTATGGACCAATCGCATGAATGACAGGGTCAGTGAGCTTCAATTGCACGAATGGCCATGCGTATGACTCATTTGTACGTATGAGATATGCGTATGGATCCATTCGCACGGTTGAATGTGCTGTGAGTATAAAATGGGGTCAGTCATTCGCAAACCCTACATGCTCATGCGACTGATCTCCCAAACTTCGATTTACTAAGGACCCCTTTTTTGATTTTTTTCTTTGATATACTTGTTCGCATTCGCCTACTGATCATTATAGTACCATTTGCAGGTATTTTCATGTCGAAATCACGTCGTATTTGTTTGAATTCTGATCGTACAATACCAAAAGGAAACCGGACTTAAAATTATTTAAAATGACACCTAAACTATCATTGAAGTTAAATTAATCATGCCCTGGGTGTTTAAAATGTTGAGACGAGTCTGTGGATACGTTGTTCAAGCAAAATGATGATAAAATGCAGAAAATTAAAAATCACAAGACGCAGTTTGTCTGTGTGCGACTGGACGCCCCGAATGAACTTCAATCGTACGACTGAATCATACGCATGATTCAATCGCACGGTTGAACCAATCATCCATCCAGTCGTCCGACTGTCTTAACCGTATGGATTGTCACACGACTCAACTCAGTCGGATTCTCAATCGTACGATTAGGCTCAGTCATGTGACTCAATCGCACGGTTGAATCACACTTGTGAAAAATTTTCAAATTCAATCATTCTGTCTGTGTTCGTTAAATCTGACATGTTTCTTTAACTTGTTCTACAGATGGCTGATAGGTGGGTGATCAACCTCAAGCACAACATCTGTGCTCACCTAGACCCAACATCGAGGAATGTCGTAGATTTCACCGGGATTGTTGAGTTTCTTACCAGATCGCGGATTCACACTGCTATCTCCACCCATTGCACCCCATACCGCTCCCATCAGCAGCTATTCTAGGAGAATGTTGTAGTTGACCGTTCAGTGGAGCCTTACAGGATTCGGAGCTCCATACTGGGTCAGGATATTGATGTCAGTGAAGTTGATTTAAGGAGAGTCTTGGCGTTAGGTGATGATGGTAGCCACCCCACCAAGTTGCACCTGAGGGTAGTGCGTGGTTGCTTTCTACGCATTAAGTATGCCGGCGACATCAACGCTGGTGTGCTTAATAAAGGCAACATGTGCCCCAATTCAAGTACCTTGCCCATGTTCTACTGAAGTGCATTGCTTCAAGAAGAGGAGGATTTGATAAGCTTAGCGATCAAATGCAACATGCATTTGTCGCATTGGTGCTAAACGCGAGATTCAGCTTCTCGATGATGTTTTTCAACTATCTTGTTGAAAACATCAAAGCTAAAGGGAAGGAGGGTTTTTCCATGTATCCGCGCTTCTTGCAGATGATCTTCAACAGCAAACTTCCTGACCTGCCAAAGAGTCCATCCGACGAGGTGAAACTAGAGATTATGGACGACACCACACTTGGAAGGATGAAAGTGCATAGGGTAAGACTCAAAAGCCCACGGTTCGAAGGTTATTCGGGCATCTAGCGAGGGCTGATTATATGGCACCGAGAGGCAAAAAGTGGAGGCATAACGATAGTGATTCGGATGTGGAGAATGTAGTGTTCTCTGATGACTTCGATGATGATGACAGTGGTGATGGTGGAGATACTGGCCCCACCCAATCTAGGGCCACTGCTACTGATGTGACATCTCCACCATCCACCCAAAGAGGTGCTGAGACTACCGGATTCCATCAGGAGTTCCAACCTGATGAGGAGGAGGAGTCTGATGAGGAGCCTCTAGTGCGAACGGTGGGGAGCCGGGTCGTAGCCACTGAGAGAGGCGTTAGGGCAGTTGGTGGACGCCAGGGTGAGTCTGGGGAGGCTACTTCTGATCCATCTTACACCCCAGACCAGCCCAGTAGCCAAGGGGGAGCCTCTGCATCCAAGGGCTCGAGGAAAAAGAGGATGGCTCAACCCTATGGCAAGAAGGGGAAGAGGCCGAGGTTCACGTTGGTTACCACCACTTCTACCACTACAGCCACCACTACTACTACCACACCACCCACTACTACTACCACACCTCCACCTTTCACTTCTACAACCCATACTTCACCACCCATTCATTCACCACCACCCATATTCACCATAGCCACAACTACCACCACCAGCCACCAAGCCGAACCATCATCCCATCCCATATTCCCTATAGGATCATCCCTTCCTCCTATTGGAGTGGAGGAACAGCTTTCAGCATTGAACCGTATGGTGCTGAAGCTGTTGGCTGCTGATGAGGAGAAGACTACACAGATATGTCAGCTTGTGGAGCTCAATGCTACCCAAGCACAGTAGATCTCACAGCAAGCCCAGCAGATTGCCCAACTCCAAGAGCATAAGGTGGAATTAGCAAAGAAGCTAGAGGAGTTGGAGGCTGCCAATAAGACCATCATGCTCAAGCTCAAAGGATCTAAGGATGAACCTCTTAAGATCAGAGAAGGAGATGATGATGATGATGATGATGGAGAAGATGATGAGAGTGATGATGATAAGGTCAGTGGTGATGGAGAAACAAGAGGAAAGTGGGAAGATGATGATGATGAAGAAGGAGATGCAGCTGTATCTGCCTCAGCTCAGGGTCAGAAAAGAAGAACAAAGCGAAAGCAAGACCAAGGAGCATCATCCTCTGCCCCACCTACTTCCCCGACTGCAGAAGATCCCAGCATGATTCAGGACAAAAGTAAAGTTTAGATGTCTATGTATTTATGAAAGCTTTGTACTTGAATCGTGTAGCAATGTTATGTAAATTAATGTTTATATTTTGTTATCAAATGTTTGATTGTCTTGATTACTTACTAACTATTGGTGTGTTACATGTTTTAATCAAGCAGATCAATCATCTCAGCAAGACGAGTATGATGTTGCTCCCCTACAGCAAATCAAGTCTCAATTAACTATGATACTTGATTTGCAAGGGATAGTCAGGAGGTCTGTGAGTTATACTCCTAAAAAAGGAGAAATAATTCATGACCTTACTGATAAGGAACTTGCTGAGATGTTCCAGCTCAACCCGGACGAATTGGTCAAAGATGCTCCCAAAGTTGACATAGTCAGTGATGAAGAACTTCAATGGGTTGATGAGGTTGAGATCGAAGATGTGACAGCTGACTATTATCCCCAGTACACTAACGCCAATGGCGATGTATTACCGGATCTGGGAGAGACATTTGCAAGCAGCTCTTTCGACAAAGTAGAAGAGAAGGTAGACGAGAAAGAAGCCGCAGAAGACTTATCTCAGGCTGATGATGAAGACATGGCAAAACGTAAAGCTGAGTGGGAAGCTTGTCTGGAAGAAATGAGAAAGCAGAGGGAACCTACAATGTTAAACGCCTACACCAAGCTCTACAAGGTCAAAAAGCATCAGAAGGTGTCAGGCAAAATCATTAGCTGGGCGTACCTTGATGATCTAAATGTCTATACAGTGAAAAGAGAGAAGGGAATTGAGTATTTTAGATTTCCACACGATCTGAAAACTCTTCCTGGATTTGAGCTCAATCGACTTGCTTGCTTGAACCTGCTTTACGCAGTTCCTGGAAAGAAATCAGGATGGTTCGAGAAAGTATTGAAGAAAGAGTACCACACGAGGTGGGTCAACTTCAAGCCACAACAGCCCAGAAGGTTTATACACAAACAGAAGTTGATCCGATCTCTGGTCGACCGAAAGTTGTCTTGAAATGGCAACCTCCGCGCACGATGTCACGTATACCTATGAGGGAGATGCCACAAGAATTTACACCCCATTTTAAATGGTGGTACTATGACTGGCGTACTGGAGAAGCAGTCATTGTGTTGGATCGAAAGGGACTTTAGAGACAGTAAGGGTGTTCGACCCAATGTGGCTCACGAACTTGTCAGCAGATGATATATATACTTTGTATAAGTGGCCATTGTTTTTTGATACGCAGGATATCGTGCAACCACTTCAGTTTCAACACGTTATATGATTATGCTTTGCATTTGATATTCATGCTGGGGTTTCAAAGGAAGAGAGATTCAAGAGATATGAAGAGTTTTCAAAGGAAGTCAAAGAATAGGTAGAACTAGGTCCAAGGGGGAGTTTGTTGGTACACATGTCCCTAGTTCCAGTTCTAATGTACTTAAATGTTTAAGGACTTTCATTTTGTTACACTGATGTAATCATTTGATATTTTTAACGAAAGACTCTTGAATGTATGAGTATGTGTTATTGAATGTCTTGTATCTTTATATTAGTGTTTATTTCACGCATATATGAACATGTTATATGGGTTTACAATTGTTATACATAGTTCTGTGTCAATAAAGATTCAGGAATGTGTTTAACTAAGTCTTATGATCCAGTCACACGACTGAACCATGCGTGTGAGCCAGTCGCACGACTGAGTCATGCGAATGACTCAGTCTTACGAATGATTCAATCTTATGGTTCATACGTACGTATGAATGGATCGTATGACTCAGTCGCACGACTGAGCCATACTCATGGCTCAGTTGTACGAATGAAGACTGTAACCTATAAATACCACTTAATTCGTGGAAAAATAAAAAGACATCAAGAATTCACAACCCTAGCCATCCCAGAACGGCCAAGTCGTCCCTTCCAACTTCATAGAGCGTTCCTGATCATTCCTAATCAATTCTTAACATTTTCTAATCGTTAGTTTTGATCAGATTAACGTTCTCCCTGATTGGATCGCCAATCAAATAGGATTCCGCACTACAAAATTCATTTATTCGGGGTTTATAAAGCTAACAGATTATTGTTAGAAAATGAAAAGAATTAAAACAAATAAACAAAGAACTTAAAATCAATGAGTCCAAATATTTTATTAAACCGAGAGAAGCTTTAAAAGAAAATGATCTTTTAAAAAGAAATCTTTTAGAAAAGAATGTCGAGATTAATGTTTTGAGCGAACGTGTCACATTAGCAGAATTTGAGACTAGCAAGCTTAAAACTAAACTTGACAAATGGACGATATCAGGGATAAAACACGAAAAACTATTCTGTAAGCAAAGGGGAGCAACAATCAAAATAGGTGTGGGATGTGGTGAAACTTCATACGTTTATCCACCTCCTAGCACTCATTGTTACTCTCCTATGCCTCATCCTCATCCATCTAATGATTTGATTGAAGCTGCAGATACTAAAAGTTTACATGCAGATTTAAGCAGCGTTAATCGCAAAGAGGTTCGAGATGAATATGATTCTCCTACAAGTTTAGGGCTCATTAAGCAAGGATCTAATTTGCAAAATGTTCATTCCACCTCTTATGCTTCAAAACCAGTATCAGTTGTTTCCCATAAATTTTGACAAATTCAAGACAGGTAACATCCCTTCTTTTGTTTCTGTCAAGTTTGTCAAAGAAGGAACAACTATGGAATCTTCAAGCAATAAGAACTCAACAACACAAACCGACACAACAAGAGTTATCAACCAAGATCCATTGGAAGCTGACTTATGTATACAAGACTGGACAAGCTCTGATGATGAATCAGAGATCATCAAGCCACCTGAAGTTATCAAGTGTCAAAAGCTTCCAACAGTTGAATCAAGACCTATCCGGATCTCTTCCCCAATTACTAAACAAATCAGTAGTTCCTCCAAACTCAGCAGAAGCACTCACCAACTTTATCTGCTATCCATCAAGCTTATCACAAATCTACCTCAAAGCAGGATACACCCTCTCCTAATGACCATAGGACTACAAAGAACCAAAAGACTTTCAAGGCTTGTTTTAGATGAGGAAAAGAAGGTCATGTGCTAAAGAAGTGCCCTCTGGTTCAAAGGCAAGTTTCGGGAAGTAAAGATAACACAGGTTGCTTCTCAGGTTCAAAAGGTAAAAAGCACAAACCTTTGAATGGTTGGGTAAAGAACAATCGATCCAAACCCTCTCATGTGAAGTCGGTTTCACTTGATTCAAAGATGAAAAAGACCAATGTTTTAAAAATAAAATCTCTACCTTCGGATCTTAAAAGGGAAATGATTTCCAAAATCAACTCTTTCATATCAATAGTAATTGAACAAAAACAAATTTGGAAAGTAAAACAAAAGGAAAAGGATAAAGAGATAAATGATTTTTCAAAAGAGTGTGTGCTTAAACAGGTTACATACACTGATGAAAATGGAATGCCCAGGACTACGATGGTCTGGGTCCCCCTTTCTAACTAATCTGTTAATGAGTGCAGGAACAGTTCAGGAGGACTGTTAATAATCCGGTTTACTGACAGAGAATATTCCTCATTCAAATTTGAGGCGGAACAAATAGGTTATGGTTTTGGTATCTTATCCACATTTTGGATCCTTATCTGCATTTTCACATCTAATTTCACAATCACTACAATTCTCTTGATAGTTCATTTTTTATCCTTCGTTAGAGTAAAATGAAAGACAATTTCTTTGGTGATTTTCTTTCTAGTAAGTATAGAATACGTACATAAATAAAATTTAGGGGGAGATTAGTATAACGAAAAAGAACAAAAAGATTTTAAATTTTATTAATTGTTTAGTTGCTTTAGGTTATAAAATAAATAAAAACTAAGAACTTGATTTGGGATGACTGAGAAATGATAGTATGTTTTCTTTGTATGCTTGTTTGCATGACTTGTACTTTGTGAGAAATGATAGTAACTGATCTAGATGTTTGTATCACTTAATATTCTAAAATCTAAAAAAGACAGTGTCATTATATGATATACAAGTTTCATCAAAAACGAGTTGAGAGTATCTGACCTCTGACTTGATCCCTTCAATTCCTAAATCACCCTCACCCTAGCCCTAAATGACGCTTCTTGTAAGCTCTTCAGAATCCTTTTCGTGCTTATCTCCTCTGCTATGCGGAAGCATTGACCTGGAGTGATGATTTTCTCTGTTATACATGAGTATAGACCTGAAGCTCTCATCAGCACGCTCAGATGATCATCTCCTCTGTTATACAGAAGTATAGACCTGGAGCGCTTATGATCTGTTTCCCATTCAAATAATATCATAACGATTCTTACATCAAAGGTCATTGTCAAAAGCTCCACCAAATACTTACGCACATATATATAACATTCACAACGATCCTCAAACGATCATTGTCTATGTCCATCTTAAGAAGAATCAAATCATAAAATCTCAATCTCTATGATTCTCAAATATCATTATCCTTGTGCTTATCAGAAAAATATGATCTCGTAGAGTCACTCTTTATACTCAATAAGCCCTGATGATGGGATAAGTTCTTTGCCGGATATCTGTGGGAACCAAATTACCTGAGCTTCTCTAATTGAATCTAAAACATGATAAAATCAGTTGGAGGTCTCTCATTGAAAAGAATAAGGCATGGGTTTAAATTAGACAAACATACCGACAATCATTCTTGAACTGTTTTGGCTATCAAAAACTTAAAATTATGATTAGAATCTGTATCAGTGTGATCTCACTAACTCATCGATGTTTAAATACATCTTTGTACTTAAGTATGTCTTGAGGATGTGATCTCAAGATCGAATCAGTTCTTGGTGTTAAATGATTATATATATATAATAATTTTTAATTTCAAATTATTTTTCAAGTCTTCCGTATTATGCTCTTAAAATGTTATCATTTTGACATGCATTTCACATGAAACTGCACACACATATAAACACTGGTTTATTTGCATTATTGAAATGATCTAACGAGATATGTGTAGAATGTGTTCGTGTTTGTAGTGTAGATTTTGCTACAAGTGATGACTGATCATCACCTGAGCAATGAACCAGACCAGAGAATCTGTTCTTCAAGTTTGCAGAAGATACCGAGCTAGGAGCCTCCTCCTACATCTTCTGAAGCACTCAAGAATAGAGAGTTGGAAAAGTTATTCCTGATCATTAGAAGAGATGGAGCATACAAAAAGGGGGAGCCTGTGAGATAAAATATCTTTAGCAACAGATCATTAATCTATGGGGAGATTGAAGATCATTATATGGTTGACTTATCGGAGTTTAAAATGATACAAGATGTTGATAATGATAGACTAAGGGGTAGTATTGTTGGGTCTGAAAAAGGATAGTCTATATTATCAACACAGTCAAAGTCAACAAAAGTCAACGTGACAGTCAAAATCATCAGAAAAGTCAAACAGACGCGTTCGAGACGAAGAACCGAGACGAGACGTTTAATATATCTTTGACTAGGAGTTTTATTAATAATAAATATATTTTGTGTCAATAAAATATATTTAATATTGTTTTAGTCTTTTTTTATGTTTTATTGGTATTTTCCCTAATTAGTTTAAGTCTAGGGGCTTAATGTGTCATTAGTGAATATTATATTCTCTATAAATAGTTAAGTTGCAATTAGGGTTAGCAAGCTTGAATGAGCTAGATTTGGGGTTTCCATGTAAACAACATCTTATGCAAATCAATATGGATCAAATGGGGGTTTTATATTAGTGTTCTTGAGTGTTCATATATGTTCTTCATATTTTATCATTTTGATCCAAATCTTTGTTATTATTTGATTGATTCAAGTGCTCTTGGGATCTACAAAAGTTCACGAGAAGAATTACACGATGCATAATTTAGAATTGGGAGTTGTTGTATTTGCACTCAAGATATGGAGACATTACTTGTACGGTACCAAGTTTACCATATACACCGATCACAAGAGTCTCCAGCACATCTTCGAACAGAAGGAGTTAAACATGAGATAGCGTCATTGGATCAAGTTGTTAAACGACTACGATTGTGCAATCAAATATCATCGGGTAAGGCTAACATAGTAGCCGACGCCCTAACTCAAAAGGAGGCCTCTAAGCCAAAATGGGTTCGAGCATTATAGCTTATCATCCATACTAAATTGCCTGATCAGATCCCTAATGCTCAACTTGAAGCTTTGAAGGAAGAGAACCTGAAAGCAGAATCGATGCGAGGCATGGAAAAACAATTTGAGATTAAATCTAATTGAGTTCGGTATTTCATGGAACGAGTCTGGGTACCACAATATGGGAATTTATGAGAGCTGGTGATGGATGAAGCTCATAGGTCATATTTCTCAATTCATCTAGGTTCAAACAAGATATATCAAGATCTGAAGGAGTTTTACTGGTGGCCGAACATGAAAGCTGAGATCGCCACCTACATAAGCAGATGCCTAACTTGCTCTAAAGTTAATGTGGAATACCAGAGACCATTCAATTTACTTCAAAAACTAGAAATTCCAGTGTGGAAATAGGAGCAGATCTCAATGGACTTTATCATAAAGTTACCTAGGACTACCAACGGATGCGATACCATTTGGGTTATAGTAGATCGCTTTAAGGGAACTGGACGAGCCATCAATGTACTTCAGCTTAATTGACTTTTCCTCATAAGAGATGTTTCTCAAAGTTGTACAGTTAATGAGCTTCGTCTTGATCTCCTTGAATTCTTCTAAGGTCAGGGGCTTAGAAGGTTCAGAAGATTGTTTGGATAGTGTTTGGATTCAGGGTTGTGTTTTGGGTTTGAGGATAAGTATTAGTGGTGGTTGTTGGGAAACAGTGGGTGAGGGTGTGAGTATGGTTGTTGGTGTGGGTTCAGTAGTGTAAGGCTTACTGGTTGGTTCAGTTTTGATGGGGAAGGCAAAAGGTGCAGGCATA
The DNA here is from genome assembly GCA_024085815.1 of Flaveria linearis. NCBI lineage: Eukaryota > Viridiplantae > Streptophyta > Magnoliopsida > Asterales > Asteraceae > Flaveria > Flaveria linearis. The sequence goes on from CM044018.1 coordinate 20,981,382, forward strand.
GGTTGTGGTTTGGGTGATGGTTTGGTTGTTTTGGTGTTGGTTTGGGTGCTGGTTTGGGTGCCATTCTCTAAACACTTGGTACTTGAGCTACCTCCTGCCTTCTTCCTAAGGGAATGCCAGCCTTGATGCCACTTACATGTCACTGTAGGGTCTTCTATGACGTGGGTCCCACTTGCCTGTCGATAAAGCCATGGGCTTTGAGATAGGCATTCATCCACTCTCTATATTCCACCTTTTTGCAGCTGTAAGTTATGCCTCTTCTTCCTTCTTCTTCTTCTCCCTCAATATTTCCCTGGCAATCCACTTCCTTTCCTTAGTGATTTGATCTTACTCTTTGAAGAAAAGAAACAAGATCGTATCATTATCATGAGGTGCTAGATCCTTTTGAGAATAGCCCCTAGAGCAGAGAAAGGTTATTCTTTCAAATCTCTCCCTTTCCATAACTTCCTCCTTCTCTTTTATTTTCTCCTCCTCTATGGCCAACCTTGCTGCTTCTTCCTTCTCCTTTTGCATCAAGGTTGCCTTCTCTGACTTCACAAGCTCATCAAGTGGATGTATAACTATTTATTCATTATCTACTCGTAGGCTGATGAGCCTGTCTATCACCTCCACTATCTTGTTGTTGTTGATACTTTATTGGGCGGCTACTACTGCTTGCTGCTTGCAACCAACAGCTTCCCAATATCAAGTATTCCTTTCTTTTTGAGCTTCTCCAACCTTCCTTCTTCTAGAAGCTCCTCGGCAGTGAGTTTCCACTTCCCCTTAGGATCAGAGGAAGATTCAGTCTTTGGAGACTCAGGCTTAGAGGGTTCAAGTTGCGAAGAGTGGGGTTGAACCTGTGGTGGTTGAGATAGGGGAGTTGTGAGGAAGTCCTCACTGTTTACCTCAGAGGCTAGATCAAGATTAGCCTCTGTGATGAACAGATCATCAGACAAGGAGAATAGTTCCATAATTCCTTTCGCATCTTGAAATTCTGCTTCATAAGAAACTTGAACTGCACTACCTTTCTATTCTAAATTGGCTGCTGGGCCATGAGTCTATATATCCCCTTAGAAGTTAATCTCAATTTTAATAGAGGCCTTAGTTTGACCAACTTCCTCTTCAGAGGTAGATGGTGCATTCAGCCTTTGAAGCTCTTCAGCTCTAAAGTAGGCAACGGCTACATCCAGGAGGGTTGTTCAAGGGAGGAGCTTATCAGAAATTTGGTTTGAAACCAGTTAAGGTCGATAAGCATCCTTGGGTCCACTTGAATGGTGATGGTTGATGGTTGAGGAAAGATGGTTGCAGGGTGTTGATGTGTGGGGTAAAAAGAAGGTATGGCATCAAGGGAAGTTGTTATGATGGCAAGGCTAGGTTCCTCATGTCTTTGTTTCTGTACATTCTCCCCCTTTTTGGTAGCATCATCTTGAGAAGCAGATGAGCTGGAGGAAGAACTTAAAGAAACCTAAGATGTACATGCCTAACAGACTTCTCACTCTATGTCTCGGCTAGTTGAGCCTTGAGATTTTCAATCTCAAGTTATTGAGTGCCAGACCTATCCTCTAAATTCCTAACCTTGAATTCAAGGTTTGAGACTTTAGAAAGTAGGTAGTTAATGGTAAGTTGCAGACTACCCTCATCTTCCTTGAAGAATCACTAGGAGATGAGATAACACATCTAGTATGTTCATTATCATCACCATATATGGTTTCTTGGTGCCATGGATACCCTTACATGCTGATGTCCCTTTCAGAGTCATCAATGGGCAAGGTTGCCATAGATTCAATCCCACTTATGCTACCACTATCCTGAGAGGCTAATGAAACACTCTCAATAGTGGCAGATGAATCTACATAAGTCACCTCCACTCCCGTTGGACTCACCTTAGTTTTGGCTAGCTGATATGGGCTAGATATTAAGGGTTCCCTGGGGCTCAGTTGATCTGGGAAGTGGTGTGGTGAATCACCATCATGGCTCTGAGTGAAAAAATATCCTCATCAGGTCAGGTTAGAAGGTCAAGAAAGGATACAAAGTTTATTTCTAATTACCCGGGACCTTGGTCAGCACCTAATGGTTGTTCTACAATAACAGATGAGCCAATAATATGGCTGTCCCTTTTTGGCTGCTCAGGGAAGTGTTAGGACTCACCCTGAGGGATAATGGCTTAGGTAATAGGCTAATCAGGTTGAGATTGAGGAGACTTAACACTGATATTAAGGTTAAATGAGGAGGGTGGTTGGACCTCTGGCTGAGTGGGAGACCTGAGTTCCACTCTAGCCATTTTGGTTTGAACAAATGGACTTGTTCAATCAGAGTAGATTGAACTAAGGTTCGTTTGGGGCGTCATTGGTATGTGATTCTGATTTGGTGGGAAGAAGTGATTGGCTGTGTAGTAGTGGTGTCTAGTGTGGGTTCATCACCTGCTAGGTTTACAAGGATGTCACCAGGAGCCACTGGCTCAAACATACCTAGAAGGAGATTTGTGAACCTTCCAGTAAAGTTAGAGGATACCTTCTTCAGTATTTTCAAGATACCCGGCCTGATTTGAGGAACCACAAGAACATTTGCACATTCTAGTTTATCCTGATCCAACTCATAATTGATTATATGTTGAATAAACCTGGGATACATATAGAATGTATTCCTGGTGAGATTAACTCTTAGGTTGTTAAGCACAAATCTTGAGTGATTGAATCTGAGGCCTTTCACCAATCCATGGACTAGGCAGCCTAGATTGTATGGTATATATCCCAAACCCCTGATTTGTTGGATAAGCTGTGCGGGACAATATGTAGCAAGAACTTTCAATTGTAAGAAAAGTTGAACTTGTAAATATAGACTTGCTTACATCTCCTCCATATCCCATTTATGTGTAAGTGTCCTCCAAATCAGACTTGGGGAACTCAGTGGGGGCTCCTTCATCATGGAGTTCCAGATGGTCCCTGATGGTGGTCTCACTTATAGTAATCTCTTGTCCACAGATTCTTGACTTGATAACCCTTTCATCGTTGAGCATGTCGTTTTGACCATTGGCCTAGAACTCGGCCATGTGGTTTGAATAGATGGTGGGGTTAACTGTAAAAGCAGTAAAGTATGCGAATTGTGTTAGAAATTGGACAATAGGGGAAAATTGACATCCTTTGAAGAGTCAAGGATGTCGACCTGATTGTGTTAGGGATTCAAAGCCATTGTTATGAAAGTATTGTTGGATTGAAGGAATTAGAGAGTGAGTGAAGAAGATAGTGGAAATTTTAGGGCTTTTACAGTGGTAAAGAATTTAAAGAAAGAGAGTCGAAAATATTTAAATGGTGGGTAAAAAGCCAAACAGATAAGATGAAAGGACGGCTTAGGTTCCAATTTGACAGAGGCGGTAAGATAAACCACTTAAAATATATTGACAATCATGAATAAAATCTCGCCTTTTACAGAGTGGGGCCCAAATATTTCCATTAAACAGTAAATTTGTTCTTCCGAGAATAAAATTGCTTCCAAGAGTAAACACTTGTGTTTCTCAATATTGTCTTCCGAAGCCACTATTACTTTCGAAACAAACTATGTCTTAAAGACAAACTTTGCTTCCGAGAGTAAAGTGTTCTTCCAAGAAATGAAGTTGGTAACCTTCAGAAAGGAATTTGATTCTATGATTTTCTTCCAAGGCCAAAAACTCTTCGAAAGAGAATACTAGTACTGAGGAATTTTCCTTCGGAAGATAGATAAAGATCTCTTCCGAGGGTAAATTTCTCTTCATAAGAATTCATACTTAGAAAATTTGAAGAAAAAACATTTGTAAAAGGACTTAGATTGTATAAAGACAGTATAGACAAAACATATTTTCAAATGATTTTCAAAAGAGATTGACTAGTCAATGTTATCATCCCAATAGTCGTAATTAAATACTTAAATATTTGTTCATCAAAGGCTTTGGTGAACAAATCAGCATATTATTCATTTGAATCAACCTTGACTAGTTTGATTAGGTTTTTCTCATTATTATCTTGAATAAAATGATACCTAATGTCAATATGCTTTGTCTTGGAGTGCTTGACTGGATTTCCTGTGATAGAAACAGCACTCTTGTTGTCTATGTGGATAGTAGTTTCCATGAAGTTGAAACCATAATCTAACATCTGATTCTGAACCCATAACAGTTAAGCATAGCATCTTGAAACAACAATATATTCAGCTTCAGTAGTTGATGTAGAGACACATGATTACTTCTTGCATTGCCAGGAGATGATCCTTCCACCAAGAAATTAACATCCTCCTGATGTGGATTTCTTGTTAATGTTGCAGCCTCCATAATCTTTATCAGTATAACCATAAAGGTTGAAATCCTTATTCTTAGGATACCAAAGACCCAGATTAGGAGCTCCATCGAGGTATCTAAGAATTCTCTTGACAACAATTAGGTGAGACACCTTAGGAGCAACCAGATATCTTGCACAGATGCAGGTTGCAAACATGATATCAAGTCTACTTACAATAAGATACATCAGTGACCTAATAATTTCCCTGTATTGATGTTGATCAGTATCCTCCCCCTCAGAATCAGGACAAAGATTATGATTTCTTTATATAGGTGTCTTGGCTGGTTTACAATCTTTCATCTCAAATCTTTCTAAAATGTCCTTGACATACATAGATTGATTGATGAAGAACCGTTCTTCAATCTACTTCACTTGAATTCCGAGGAAAAAATCCATCTTTCCCATGGAACTCAACTCATACTTCTTCCTCATGATGCTTTTAAATTCTTTGCACATTTGGTTATTTGAGAAACCAAATATGATGTCATCAACATAGACTTGTACAAGCAACATATCCTTTCAGACTTCTTTATAAACAATGTCTTGTCTATGATGCCTCTAGTGTAGCCATTCTTCATAAGAAACCGAGACAATGTCTCATACCACAGCCTAGGTGCTTGGTGTAACCCATAAAGAGATTTATCAGTTTGCACACATGGTTAGGGTGTTATGGGTCTTCAAATCCAGGTGGCTAGAACACATAAACTTCTCTATTGATATCCCCATACAGAAATCCACATTTGACATCAAGTTGATGGATTGTGAAGTTCTTGGATACTGTATAAGCAAGGAAGATTCACATAGCCTTAAGTCTTGCAACTGGTGCAAAGACATCAGTTTAATCTATGCCTTCCTCTTGTGTGTATCCTTTGACCATAAGTCTAGATTTGTTCTTGATAATCAAACCTCTGTCATCTTTTTATTTCTGAATATCATCTTAGTGCCAATGGGGACTTGGGCAGATGGTAATTGGCACAAGTTCCATACCACTTGCCTCTTGAATTGAAGCAACTCCTCTTACATTGCTTTAACCTATTGTTGTCCTTGAGGGCTTCTTCCACCTTATTGGGTTCCATTTGAGAGAGAAAGCATGAGTACAAGCAAACATTCCTATTATGAGTCTGTTTTCTAGTTTTCACACCTTCTAAGACATCACCAATGATGTTCTCAGATGGATGAGTGTTGTGTGTCCTGAGCCTAGGATTCACATCTAGTTGCATAGATTCATCCAAGTTTGAAAATTTTTGCTCAAGATTTTAAACATTATTGCCAGTTGATGTTTCATAGTCATTCAATGACACACTCATTCAATGAGGACTGACTGAATAAATATGTAACAACATCAATGGTATTTTACTATGAAGCAGAATCAACAGTTACTTGTTCCTCTAGATCACTGTCTTTATTAGCTTGGTGTTGAGTGTTGGAGTTTTCAGCTGATGAGTTTTGAGGCTCAGTTGGCTTACAACTTGTTGAAGCTCCACTATTTCCTAAGATGTTCAAGCTTTCAAGACTTCTAGTAGTGGGAGCTTGATCTTCATGACTTCTTGGAGAAATTGGAATAGGTCTGGGTAACTCAAACAGTTGATCATCATAAGAGTCACTTTGAGTTCTTATTCCAGCTGAAATATTCTCACAAGATGGTTTAGAATAGTTTGGAAACAATTCTAAATCAAAGATATGGTCAGGACTATTTCCCTTAACGCAAGGAGTATGCTCATTAACAACAATGTCAGATGATTCCTCAAATTGTTGATTTTTGATGTTATACACTCTATAAGCTATAGAGCTTAAGGAATACCCGACAAAGATAGCATCATCTGACTTTTCAGCAAATTTTCCTAAACTGTCTTTTGTGTTAAGTATGGTGCACCTGCTGCCAAAGGAGCTTAGAAAGCCAATGAAGGGTGGTCTCTTGTTCCATAGCTCATAAGAGGTTTTTCATGGGGCTTAACAACAAGAACCCTATTCTACACATAACATGCAGTGTTGACTGCCTCTGCCTAGAAAGTTAGTGGCAGCTTTGAATCAGCTAACATAGTTCTGACAACCTCAATAAGTGTATTGTTCCTCCTCTCAGTAATACAATTTTGTTGGTAATGTTGACGGCCTCTGCCCAGAAAGTTAGTGGCATCTTTGAATCAGCTAACATAGTTCTTACAGCCTCAATAAGTGTATTATTCCTCCTCTCAGCAATACAATTTTGTTGAGGAGTTCTAGGAGCACTGTATTGTCTGGTAATCCCTTTTGAGTTACATAATAAGTCAAAAACTTGATTCTTAAACTCAGTCCCTTGATCACTCTAATTGTTTATACCTTATGATCAATTTGATTTTCAATTTTAAGAATAAAGATTTTAACGTTTCAGTAGTTTCATCTTTAGTTCTTAAAAAATAATACCCATGTAAATCTAGTAAAATCATCAACTATCATAAGACAATATAATTTTCTTTTAATGCTCATTATATTTATAGGACCAAATAGATCCATGTGGAATAAGTGTAATGGAGTGGTGATGGAGTTAACCTCTTTGGATTTGTGGGATACCTTGTGTTGTTTCCTTTTCAGACAAGAAACACAGTTGTCTTTACAGAAAAACTCCTTTTTAGGCACACCATGTACCAAGTTATTTTTAAACAATTTATTCATGGTCTTAAAATTAACATGACACATTCTTTTATGCCAAAGAGTTGACTCATCACCATTAGCTTTAGAAAGAAAGCATGATACTTCACCTAATAGAAAGCATTATTCATATTCAGCTTGTACATATCCCCTCTCCTGGGAGATCTAAGAAGCGCCAATTCCTGAGGAATTGTCATCCTAAGTTTGAGGATAAAAGGGTGTACCTGGTGCTGCAAAGAGCTCCCGCGTTTTCGCAGGGTCCAGGGAGGGTCCGTCCCATTTAAGGGAAGATGTACGCGGTCTTTCCCCCACATTTTGTGGGGAGGCCGTTTCCACGGATCGAACCTGAGACCTTCGGTCCCTAAGTTTGAGGATAATGCACTCATATTTTGTAAAAAGCATTTGGTGCTTTTGATCACCACTCGAGAGATTATGTTCAAGCTATTTGACAAAGTTTACTTTGTCAAGTTTTCACTTACCATTGGATACACTACCTCTACCAGAAATGTATCCTCCGACTTCACCTCCAAACTGAACAGGACCTCCATCAAAATGTTCAAATTATTGTAGGAGAGATATGTTCCCTGTTATATGCCTAGAGCATCCATTATCCACAATCCACACATTTCCATTCTTATCATGTGGATGTCCATGCATATATGGTAAAATGATTAGTTACCATTGGAAACTCAAACCTAGTTGGTCTTGGGCTCTTCCAATATAGATGACATAATTGAACCAAAATGTATGCATGGGGGTTCAACTATGGTTTGTGAAAAAGAGGTTTGGCCTACAATATCTTGTCTGATCTTCCATTCCATCCTATGGTTAATCAGTGTAAATGAGCCTAAAGAGGCTTGAGCAGCATAACTTGCTTCTGAGGCTTCTTTGTTCTCAGAAGAAGTTGTCACCACCTTTTCTTCCTAAGCAGTCTTCTTCTCGGAAGATTTCAAAGGATTCCTTTTATTCCTTTGTTTGTTCTTGGGCTTGTCTTTCGAAGCTATTTTCCTTTCGGAAGAATGAGTTCTTTCGAAAGCAACTTGGCTTCGGAAACAAGCTTTCCTTTCTTCAACACTTGAACCATATGGTAAGGTACAAATATGAAACCTTCCTTGACTGCTTCTTTCTTAACATTGTTTGCATAATGTGTGCTAGCAGGATTGTAGTAACAATCTTTAGCCATATGGTTATGCAGGCCATAGATTATGCACTCAATGTTAACTTTGATGGGCCTGAGGGTTGTTGTTCTTGCACTTCTTTTCTTCTTTAATAGCCTTCCCCTTTAACTTCTAATTCTTCAACTGGATAGGAGTACTGATACTACACTTCTTTCTTTAATCAGAGTTTCCAACTACTTAGAATCTAGCTGAGATGAATACACCCTTTTGTTTTGGGTCTATTTCACACTAGACTCAGCCACCTTCTTGGTAGTTTCTTTTGTTGCCCTGATTTTGTTCTTTCTTTCTTTGGTGGTTAGGGGTTTATCGTCAGTGGTGGGGATGAGCTTTTCTACCTTATCCTTTCCTATGGTTGTCACCATTGTTGCATCATTCTTCTGCTCATTGGATAGTGGGTCAGAAGTAGGAACCTCTTGCTCGTCAGTACCACATCTTCGTTGTCTAATAGACACATGAGAGTATGGTGGAGCAATTTTATTGGTTCCCAACCTATTTTTGTTTTGATAACACACCTTTGAGTAGGAGGATAATGCAATCATGGTGTTGAAGTTATGCTCTGGAATAGCATATTTCTTTGCTTTAAACTCAGCTATTACTGGCTGGGCTTGAGCCTCAATCAACTTGCATATTAAATCTTTATTTGAGCCCTGTAGTTTAAATGTTCATGTCTTAAAAAAGATATAGTTTTCTCTAACTCTTCAATTTTGAATTTATAATCAGATTCTGCTCTCTTAAAGTTAGATTTTTAATATATTTAAGGACTCAATATCAGATTTAATTTCCATGCTGTGGTCCTGATACAGTTTAGCCTTAGCAATATAGACTGGGTTACAAGATGTTCATATACCTTGGTGTCTTTAGTTCCAGCCATGAGAGCTTGAGCAGGAGGTGATATATTGCACCATAAAGCTCCAATCAACTTCTTGAGCAACAATTACAGTTTGTTGTTCAGTTGGTTTTGTTGCAGCCTTTGAGGTAGCAGGATGTTGGGAGGCTTGAGCTGCTCCAGGATTAGATCTAGGAGCCTTGCATTCCCTTGCAAAATGACCAAGTTGGTTACAGTTGTAACACTTGGCTTTTGACTTATCAAACCCAAATTTGCTATTGGTTGGGTTCTATGGGAACTGCCTTCCAGTTCTCTTAAAGAACTTCTTTGCTTTATAGGTTAAAAGAGCTATCTGTTGGACAATGTCCATATTTTCCATATCATCCGGGCTAAAACACTCGAGATCATCAAAACATAATTGAAAATCTCTAGAGTGCTTATTTTCCTAAAACAAAAGCACAACTTTTGTTGAGCTGGTTGAGACCTGGGTGCATCTAGAAATATGATGTAAGGCCTAGGAGAGTATGTTGGATGTTGGTTGTAGTTCAGGTATGTTGGATGTTGGTTGTAGTTCAGGTATATCTAGGGCTGGGGAGTTCTTGATCCTTTAGCAATATGTAAAGCATTGCTGATAGAAGGATTTGAGCTTCTGTTCACCTGATGGCCCTTCTGAGTCTCCATCTCCATACGGTATCCATCAAGGATCCTATATAGTTCAGTCATGGTGAGAGTGTTTAGATTCTCAGTTCTCTTGATAGAGACACAATAGAAGGTTCACTCATGAGGAAGTGCACTCATGAACTTTCTTACTATGTCTCTCTTGTCAATAGTCACTCCCATAGACTGAAGAGATGTGATTAAGTCCATATATTAGAAGTATTATTGACTTAAGGTCTCACCAACAATATAAGTGAAGTTTTCAAACTTTTGCTTTAATACATCTTTCTTAGACTCTTTAGATTCAAAGGAACCAAACTACATAAATGTCAAAGCATTAAAGAGTTCTTTGGCTGACTTACAGTGCTCAAAGCCTATCGTTATAGAGTTTGGTATGGCTATAAGCAATACAGACATGGCTTTGCAATCGATATCCATCTTCTTGAAGTCTTTATCTGAGTAGTCTTCAATAGTTTCTTAATCATAGCACCATTACTAGTTGGATATGTTACCTTTGGCTTGTAGGGACCATGAGTGACTGATCTCCACATTCGGCTATCTTGATACTTGATAAAGCCTTCAATATGTTGACACCAGGCTCTGAAGTTATCAGGATTGATAATAGGCGCCTTTGTAATACATCCCATTCAATCTTAGAATATTTCTGGTTGAGAGCCATTTTGAGTGAAGTGAGTAAATGTGAAAAACAAGGATGATTTGGGATGGTTAGATCTCACAATCAAGAGCCTAAGAAGCTCTGATACCAATTTTTGGGTCAGTGTTGGTCTCACAACACAAGTTTTACCTCACAAACTCACTAAGTCTCACTCGGTTGATGAAGCAGAATCTCAAACTAAGTTGACAATAATATAATAAGTTAATGAACACAAGAATGGTTTTTAAGATACTTGTATATATTACTTCTCAACTCAGTGTTACAAGACTCTTACAAGCATGGTTTGATGAGTTACAATGAGAAACTATATATACTACTATCTACAGCCAGTTATACTTGGATAACCAGTTGGAATTTACAACTAGACAAATACTACATTACTAGAGGTAAGCATCTAAGATAAAATACTATCCTAGATTAGCTAGTCATGATAGGTCCATGACATACCTTTTGTCACCAACTAAAGATGGTAACTGTGCTAATTGATAGAGGTGAACAGTGGAATAAAGTATGGTTAACTACATGAGCGTGGAAAGCGTCATGCAGTATATCAGAGTTGGAAGTGGATGTTAGATAACCCATACTTTTGTCCACTGGTTCATAGTTGGTTCTTCCGAAGGTAAATGGCTTCAGAAGAATAAGTTCTTCCGAGGCCATTTATCCTTCAGAAGAATCAACTTCTTCCGAGTCTTCTGTAGTCTCGATGACTTCATTCTTCGGAAGACTTTGTCTTGGATCTTCTAAGTATGAATATTTCGGAAGAAGAACTACTTAGTCTTCGGAAGACTTACTTCTATCTTCAAAAGTTTTCATATACTTCAGAAGGAAAACTAGTTAGTCTCGGAACACTTAGTTTTCCTTCGGAAGCTCTTCATACTTTAAAATTCAGAAGATCTTTAACTTGTCTTCGGAAGAGTTGCTTTAGCTTCAGAAGACTTCTTCAATTGTACTTCAAAATTCTTCTAAGTGTTCTTTTGGTTGCGCCAGCCTCATATGATCCAACAAATTATGTTAATGTTATGGTAATCTAGAGTAAACTTTTGATGAGTAGCGTCTACATTTTGATGGGTAGCGTCTACATTTTGAATAGGAAGTTAAAAACTTATGATTGATAATTATGAATGTTATACAAGGTTTAAAAACATGAGCTAGCTTTTATTCGCGAAACCGGTCTTCACAACAAATCTATGGCTAATGAACTAGAAATATTTATTAGAAATCATATAACTTTAGCTTTTTGATCATTTGCGGGTTACTTTCTATTAGTTAGAGAAATCTATAATAATTGTTATTGTTTTTAAAATTAATGGTAAGTTATGTTTCAGAAATCGTATGTTGAAAGATTACACGAGATTTACCTACATTACTAGGGCTTGGAGGATTAACATTGTAAGTTACTCGATGTTGGTGTCCTTATCACTATGGAGCCGGCAGATGACAAATCCATGTTGACTCGCTTTTGTAAATACTAACATAACTACTAAACTTATATCTTTAATCACACCATGATATTCACCAAAAAGTTATATACATGTAATCTAATTAGGATGATAACCTTAATTCACTGTTTTAAAACCCAATAGTGTCAAATTTACATTCATTTTTATGTTTTAATTATTATTTTAAAACCCTAAAAATTTGGTTACATCAATGCAACTTATCATTTTCTCAAAACAAAACCCAATTTGATAGTCGATTATAAAGGTTGTTGAGTAGGATCAGTGTGTCTACGGATTGATACTTGGTTCTTACCAACAATATATTACCACATGATAGGTACACTTACCTTTTGTGCGTGTAGTTTAGTATTAGTAAAAACAATTTAAAACTAAATCTATACGAAAAATCCTATAAAAATATATACACATTTCACACCCATCAGACCCAGTTTTAGATACCTTACTTAAACTATGTTGGTTGTTTATCGCAAACCAGTAATAAACCTTTTATTAATTAAATGTTTAATATAAACATTTGATCTAAAGTGTTAAAAGTTCCACTTAATTCCAAATCGAGCAACCAGTAAAATATTGTTTGGTTTCATTTAAGCCACCAAACGACACCGAACCAGTCTAGGGTTACAACAAATTGTAAAGTTCCACTTAATTTAAGATCTCCATCTTGACTCCCACGTGCCTTTGTCTTTGGTTTTCGAATCTTTGTCTTTAGTTTAGAATTTTGAATAAAGAATTTACAACAAAATTAATAAGTATATCTATTATATCTGGGTTCCAAAACACACAATAAATTACAAAGATTACAACTTTCAAAAATCAACTAAACAAAAAACCAAAGGTCACTAGTGCTTGATTTTCACACAATCAATCATAATGAGTAAGGTATAAACTTTAATAAAAGATTCAATCTTTAGTTAAAACTATGATCTTATGTCTATAATAAATGTTTAAACACATGTAATAGTGGCTCTAATACCCCTATCGGGTATTGTGTATTGGTTTTCACAGTTAAAGTTAATAACTTTATTTGAAAGATCAAATCTTTATCAGATTTGTTACGGGAACGTTTTACATGATTAACTATTAATCATACCCAATCAAGCATCCAACTACATGTAGTTTAAATAATTTAATAATCACAACCATAATGTGTAAAAGTTTTTACCTTTGACAATTAATCAAAAGATTTGGACCTTGGATTCAGTAACGGTTTTGATAGTTAACCTTGTTCATAACAAATGACTTGCAACGATCGCAACACATTAAAGATCTAGGACGGATGTGACAAATTATGGTAGTGGTTGTGGGTTGCAGTTGTGAGATCTCCGGGGGGTCAACAACTTTGGGGGGGGGGTAGGAATTAGGGTTTTCCCTGATCTAGTATTTACATAAATCTATATTTACAATTTAAACACCGTAATTTACATTTTAGGTCCTTGGTTAATTAACACTTAATAACCTTTTATAACTAATATTTAATTATGAATAACCTTATGTTTTATTAATTAACATTTAATTAAAAGAACCTATAAACATTTGATTGTTTAATGGTCAAATTATACATTTAACCCTTTATTGTTTCATTTTTTCAAATAATTAATTCATGATTATTTCAATAAATAAGCGAACACCATTCAATTAATTCTCGTTTCGTGAACTATAACGTATAACAATTAGATGTTATAATCTTGTTGTTGTCAAAGTGTAACTTTTTGGATCATACTTTTTTTTGAAAGGCATAATACTTTTGTCTTTGTGTCGATCTCTAGAACTGAACCATCACCACTTCATACATTTTTTTTATTTATTTTACCACATTAATTGTCACCATAGCATAACACATAACAACATTAACAAAAGCATCATCATCATTCGTTTTTAGACTCTCCCCAATGCTTCAATTGGAGAGGAAGCATTTGGTAGATGGAGGAAGCATTTAGAAGGATGGAGTGGAGAGGAAGCATGAAGGGGAAACACATACTTGGCCAAGTGTCAAATGCATCCACTAGTAGGCCCCACATGAATTAAATATATTTTTTTATTAAAAAAAGCCACTAACGGCTCTTTGAAATTTTTTTGAATTTTTTTTCCAACAACCATATTAAAAAAAACGGCTAGTTCCCCCTATAAATACTACTAAAACTAACTCATTTTTCACCCCCAAATCTTACAAACTCTCAAATTTTTTCAACATCACACTTTCAAAATGGATCAAAGACATCAATTTTCTTTCACTGGTTTGTTAAACGATGATGATAATCAGCAAAACCCACAACAACAACCATCATTCCCTCTTTTCTTACAATCACAAAATTTTTCTTAGTTTTCACAAGCACAACCAATCACAAAATTTGTATTTTACTTTTTTTTAGGAAAATGTATTTTTTTATGTAATGTAAGTTTAATTTTTATTTAATTTTATCTTATTCTTTTTTATTGTTTATTATTTAAATAAATTATTACATTTATTTATTAAATAGTTTTTAAGATTACAAAATAAAAGTTTTTAATCTAAAATAAAAAAAGAAATGATGATGTGGAAGAGAGAGGTTGCATGTGAAAAGGATGGGTTGGAGTTAAAAAGAAGAGAGAGAATGCATGTAGGAAGGATGAGTAAAAAACTGATGTAACAGTGATGACTATGATGCATGTAGTAAATACATGTCGTTGCATTGCGGGTAGTCTAAGGGATTGTTTGATTTGGGCTGACCGGGCTGACTGGCTGACCGGGTCCGTGGGTTCTGACCCAGACCCTAAATTAAAACATGCTGACCCGGCTGATACCTCCCTTCGCCAATCCCCACCTGCGCGACCCCCTCCTCGGCCGATCCCCACACCTGCAGAATTGGCTCAGGCACCAGCGGCGACTCAAGAGCTGGTGGTGGAGAGCTCACTGGCACCGCAGCAGGAGGAGGTATCCACCATGACTGATAAATTATGCACCACCATAACTGATAAATATATAATTTAATTTATATAATTTAATTTCACCCGCTCTCTCTAAACACCACACACACACACTCTAAACACCACACACACCCCTTCTCACTACCACCTTTGGAGCTTAAGCTCTGGCAGCTTCTCTAACCAATGCGCCACCATCGACCACAACACCGCCCGCCACGTCACCCTCGAGTGTTTCTCTACCACCGGTGAATGCTCCGGCGAAGGTTCCTGTCACATCTCCTCCAACGGCTGCGCCTCCTGCTGAGACGCCGCTGAGCACACCTCCTCCTGCTGTGGTGCCAGTGAGATCTCCACCACCAGTTGTTGAGCCGCCGCCGGTGCCTGAGCCAGTTCCGCAGGTGGGAGGATCGGCCGAGGAGGGGTCGCGCAGGTGGGGTTGGCGAATGGAGGGGTCAGCTGGGACAACATGTTTTAATTTAGGGTCTGGGTCAGAACCCACGAACCCGATCAGAACACAACACACACCACATCAAACACACTGACAGTCAACCCAGTCAGCCTAAACCAAATAGCCCCTAAGTGGCTGTTTGATTATGCTGACTGAGTAAGATCTAACTGAGGCAGAAGCTGACCCAGTTAGAAGTTCTGACTGGGTAAGCATCTGACTGAAACTTGGCTGTTTGATTCGGTATCGGACTAGAACCAAATCGATTCCGTATTTAAGTAACAAAAGCCACCGGAGTCACACCATAGGTCGGAACCACCACACCACCACCACAACCACCACCACAACCACCACTATCACCGTACACATTCCGACCACTACCGCAATCCACCGTACACAAAGGTGGTGTCGAAGGGGGGCTGCGGGTCGCAAGGGGGTGGCGTGCTGTGGGTCGCAATGGGGTGGCGGGCTGCGGGTCGCGAGGGGTGGCGGGCTGAGGGTCGCGAGGGGGTGGCGGGCTGCGGTCGTGAGGGGGCGCGAGTCAGCCGGTCAACAACTTTTTTTTCAAGGTTTGGGTCAGCAATGGAGATCCGGTCAGCCGGGCCCGAAGCCAAAATCAAACGGGCTGACTCGCTGACTGAGTCAGTCGGTCAGCCGGGTCAGCCCAAAAACAAAAAGGCCCTAAGGGGCTGTTTGATTACGCTGACTGAGTAAGATCTGACTGAGTCAGAAGCTGACCCAGTTAGAAGTTCTGACTGGGTAATCATCTGACTGAAACTTGGCTGTTTGATTCAGTATCTGACTAGAAACAAATCGATTCAGTAACAAAACCCACCGGAGTCACACAACCGGTCGGAACCACCACACTACCACCACAACCACCACTATCACCGTACACATTCCAACCACCACCGCAATCCACTGTACACAAAGGCGGTGCCGAAGGCGGGCTGCGGGTGGCGAGGGGGTGACGAGCTGCGGGTCGCGAGGGGTGGCGGGCTGCCGGTCGCAAGGGAGTGGCGGGCTGCGGGTCGCGAGGGGGTGACGGGCTGCGGTCGCGAGGGGGTGGCGGGCTACGGTCGCGAGAGGGCAATGGAGACCCGGTCAACAACTTTTTTTTCAAGGTCTGGGTCAGTAATGGAGACCCGGTCAACCGGGCCCGAAGCTAAAATCAAACGGGCTGACCAGTCAGCCGGTCAGCGGGGTCATCCCGGTCAGCCCAAAACAAACAGCCCCTAAGTGTGATTCATGCTAAACCACAAACTGTTGATTTGTTTAACTCTATTTTATACTAGGTTACAATCCCGTGTCATACACGGGCTAAATAAATTTACTGTTACATGGTTTATAATATAAAAAGTTATGTTTTAAATATTATGTATTATACGGATTGAATAAACCCGTGTATTTGATATTCAAAAATTTAAATTTAACATATCTGAAATTTTAATTATGGAATTTGAAGTTACATGTTTGTTTGTTTGTTTATATTTAAAATTTTAATTATGGATAGTTATTAATTAATTAATATATTATTTTTATAGCATTAATAATTAAGAGGAGAAAGAAGCAGAAAAACTAATAATTAAACGTTCTATAATGGTGACAAGTGTCCAGATTTATTTTTATTTATTAGGAAGAGATTTCGCGGGATGATATTTCTCTTCTTTTCTTCCTATAAATCCCAATCGACGATTGCGTAAACGCTCTCAATCAAGCTCACGGCAACAGTTGTTCTGATTGACCTATGAACCCTCGTAGCAACAGCACTCAGATCGAAGCCCTAGGTCACTAACCATACCCTCTGTGTATCATCTTCTCTCTTTAACTTTCAGTAATCCAAAATCGATTCAGCGCTGCTGCTCATGAATTTATCTGTTGCTTGAGCTCAGATCGACTGAAGGTACTGCTGTGGCGTGTCTCTCCAACTCTTATTTTCTTTTTTATGCACAAACCAAAATGAAACGTATTTTTGCAAACTAAAATCCGTAATTGTTTAGTTGAGATTCATATCAACTTTCTCTCATTAGTTTCCTAAGTGCAAATTCATACTGGAATCTGCAGATTTAATTTCTGAGTAGATGAACTGGAAACAGACCTGTGATTTCGGTTTAAAGGAATTAGGGGTTTCGATTTAGGTCAAAGCAGGATAAAGATTGCAGATTTTTGGTTTCACCTCTATTTGTGTCAGGGATTGATTTCAGTACTAAAGATTGAGATTTTGGTTCCTAAATCTCTGAAGTTTCAGTTTGTGTTATGCGTTTTCGAAATTCGGTTTTAAATAATTTAAAAGCTTAAGAAAATTAAGACTTTGAAGAATATGAGGTAGGTCGGTATGGTGAATGGAACTATACCTACAGTTGAGTAACACACTTTTGCCACTTAATTGACTGTGCTTATATCATCAACCTCATCCACACTTTAAATTTGTCAAATGAAGGAAGCCTTTTCTTTAGTATATGTGGTTTATATGATCATCTAAGAAGATTTAGATTTTCATTACACACATATTCATCCGAAACAAAACTTGATATTAATCTGTGTTTGTTTACTGCTTATAAAGCCAAGCCGTCTTAGATCTAGTATATTATGATTCTATCACTAATTGCTTTATGAAGTCCTTTAAACAGATAATATCTAGTTATTCCACTGAATGTTTTTGTATTAGTTTTTCTATAATATGTTACCAAAATCTTCAAATTTGTTATGTGTTTTACCATATAATTTTATCAATATTCTTGATGGTTGGGTGGATGCAGCTAAACTGATACTTTTTTGTTACTGGCAGCTTAAAGTCTTGAGTTTGTATTGAAATGGATAACAGAAAGTACAACGGCAGACAGTACACACAAAAAAGACAAAACAAAGCAGCTGAGGTCGTTTTATCATACAATTCTTATTGATTGTTTATGCTTATTTTTTTGTCAAATTTAATGCTGTAAATTCACTCTGCTGATCTGCTCTTTGTGTAAGTGCTACAGGAAGATGAGGTTTCTGTTCTTGAAGAATTTGCTGAAGAATTTCGCCTACCAATTCATCATAGGCCTGTAGAAAACGTAGATCTTGATAATGTTGAACAAGCATCATTAGACACACAATTAACATCATCCAATGTTGGGTTTCGTCTTCTTCAAAAGATGGGGTGGAAGGGGAAAGGTCTTGGGAAGAATGAGCAAGGTATGCATGCAACCTTACTGCTAAAATATTTGATGATGGTTTTACTTATGGTTTTTAGTTTGTAAACTGATTGACAATGAAACAACAAACTGGAAATATGAGTAGCAAATGTTCCTATGGAAGAATAGTATAGCTTAAAGTAAGAACCGAGTGACTATGTCTATGGATTGGCATATGATTGCAATAATGATTTTTATTTTTTAGCTTATGAAATGGCTAGTTGTTATTGAAATAATTATAACCTTTTACTAACTCTTGAGTAGTTATACCTAACTAGTTATGAGGGAAAGAAGATGAAAATGGTGAAATTGGTCATTTGGTTACAATCCCTCTTGTGAATTTCTAACGTTAATGACCAAAAATATATGGGGTAGTGATACTAATTACTAAGGTAGAATAGTCTTCTTGGTAGTTATCTAAACCTATAATAATTAGAAGGCTAGTATGATGATCTTCATCACTTGTCACCACATTATACATTTAATACCATCTATTACTAATCTTATGCTTTATTTAACTTTTGTTTTCTATTTATATTAGGCTTGTTGGTCTAGATACCTAAAGAACAAGTTGATATTCATGCATTAAAACAGAACCATTACCAATTACCCTAGATTGTTATCTATGAACAATTGTCTAGCTATTTAACATAAGTCATCATTCATTAATCAATCCAACTCCAACCCCAAGTCATGTTATTTTGCCTCCGGTGCATACAATCAAGAAGATCATTGTATATGAGTAAACAATCATAACAATAGTCAATCAATTGTGTGATGATTTCTCTTAACTTGGACTAAGCTAACGTTATGGCCAAACATAAAGGAGGACTATCAATATTGGGTTTTATGAGATTTGCTAATGTAATCTATGTTCAAAATTCTTATCACTTGCATTAGAAGGTGTTCTACATGCAAAACACATATATAGGTTCAACTCTATGTAGTTAAAGGCGGGCAAGGCACTCGCCTAGGCTCTCTCCTCAGGCAAGGCACCATATCGAGTTATCGACTTGGCGACTTGCGTACACGGTACATCTTGGCGCTCGGGAGAGGATTTTGGGCACAATTTTCAGCCAAAACATCAAAACTTGTCTAAAATATTTAAAAATAGCAGGAAACTTGTCTGACTAGCCTAAAATTAGGCTGGCAAAACAGGTCTTATCATGTTTAACAGGTTAGAGATGACGCGCGTAGCTCACGTATCAAGCATGCAAAAGACTTGTTTAACTACCTATATTTTATGTCTATAGTTTTTTTATATGTTTTAATGAACCAAGAATTTGAAATAATGAAGTCTAGCCTCTTGATTCTAATTATTTTTAAAACTGTAAAAAATTAAAAAATACGTTTTTTATTAAACAGGTTTACTCGTGTCATAAACAGGTCAGCAATTGCCAGCCCTAGCCTAAAACAAGTTTAAAATATCTGAAAGTGGTGTATTTATGTTGTGCACTTCGCTTAATAACCCTTGCTTTATAAGCACCTTGCGCCTAGGCTTAAAGTTCATCCTTTTGCGATTTGAGTGCGCCTAACGCTTTTGACTACCTAGTTCAAGTAGTAAGAGCCTTAACCTAATTACAAGTTCTAGACAGTAGTGTCATGCTAGTAATACCTAAATCAATAAATGTTATGAAAAAATGATCCACATAAAGTTGATCAATATGATATGTATGAATCATTCATTGCAAGATGCAAATAACTAATTCTAATTTCATCTAGACACATTTGGTTCAATAGGAAAACTCATAAACAGAAAACAAAATGTCAACACAATCAATATCAATAGTCTTTAACATAGATAGAAACCGTAGGTGCTAGATCTCATTTTCTTTAAATAAACAATTGACGATCTACCCGTAGTTGGGGTTTGTTTAATCAAAGCCATAAACACAACATAAATCTTCTTTTTTGAAAATTGAAAAGATAACCTAAATGTGAGGTTTGGTCGCTCTTCTCTCCCTTTCCATGGATTTCTCTTGAACTGCTATTTTTTCTATTTAAAGGTCGGGGAATCGACCCTCAAGAATAATCAATTGATGTGCATTTTAGACTAAAAGTAGTGAAATTTGAGTAAGGTTAGTGCTTAGTCATTACTTGTCCCAACCATGATTAAGTCGTAACCAATGTTAGGTATCTTTTTATTTGATGTGTCGTTGCTATGGCTTTAAGTGTCATGGCCATTACTAAACCTAGCTAGTCACATTGAAGAAGGGTTGTTAGAAATTCTCATGTTTCATTGCTGGGACTTGAATGGTATGACTTATCACAGGATGGCCTTTAAGGTTGGGGCATGACTTCATCATGACCTTGGCACTTAATCCCTGGCTCCAAACATTTTTGAATGCATTTGCTAAAAAGATTTGCTTAAATGAGGGGATATAGTCTTGCTTAACTGATTACTCCATGCATGGTTTACATATCGTGTTACATAGGATGAAGGACAAAGAACGTTGTATCATGCTGAACCTTAATTTATTTTCTTGTGGCTTTTCATCCCCCTTGTACTCATTAATATGAAGGATTGATTTGCTGTATGGGTGGTAGTTATTAGTTTCTGATTCCATATGTTATTTGAGGTGGAACATCATAGGGTAAGCTTATTATAATTTTATAATTTAGGTACACATGTTCAATTGGTGGCAGTAATTGGTAACTTTTTATCTAATAATTGCATGTTTTTCTTTAATGTTACCAAGGATGATGGACGAGATTTGATCGACACTGTTTGGCTATATCTTGATCAGCCATTGTTGGCTGCATGCCCTTGGTTAAATCGTGTCATAGTGCTAAGGAATGATATTATTTTCTTTGTATATCTGCTCTTGGCCTGATTGGTGGGACTTAGAGTCTATTGATTAGGTATTACGTTTTGTCTCATGAGATTTCTTGATCAATGATAAGAATATGATTTGAGTTCTGTTATCGTTAGGATCCATGGAGGCATTAAGGCATTAGTGTATATCATTTTTGTTTGACCTGTCAAAAGTCAAGGTTATGGGTGCAATTAGATGGTAAATCGTTGACTTCTTGTGCTGATGGGCAATGTATTAGCTATTGCTGAACAACGGTGGGTAATGCATCTCTAAACTTCCTGGTGAGGTGCAGATACGTGCCTAGCTATAAGGCCCCTAATTTTGATTATAATTGACATGGAAATAATGTACTCTTCATTTCTGAAAAGTATAATAAAAGATGGTTTATAGCCAATTTAATAATTTTGAGTTCAGTGAAAAAGTAATTAAGTTAAGCAAGAATTTTGGACTCACCCAAAAGGTTAAGCACATTTCATTCTGCAGTATGTGGGGGTACATGACCATCTGGTATCATTGCTCATACTTGTATTCAGTGCTCTAGAAAGCAGCTTAAGCTGCGCTTGAATGATACAAGGATAAGAGTAGTAAGCTCTTGCATAATTAACTGGTCAGTACACGGGTAGTCAATTGTTCAAATGGACACATACCATCTAAGCAACAAACAAATAAATAAATATATCAACAAATAATTGAATGAAAAAATAAATGAATAAATAGGTGGTTCAATTGGGTGACATTTTAATTCATTTCACCATCTTTAACCCAAATCATATTTTATACAATTTAGTGAACTATTTTTTTTTATTGTTTATAGATCAACACAACAGAACATAAATGATCAAACCTGATAATTTTCTTATGCTGCAATTATTTATATTTTTCATAATAAACTTAAGTTTTGCTTTAATTTCATTTCAATGTAAAAGTTTGTATAACTATAATGATATGATTTGATGTAAATGCTCAAGCATTTCCATAAAATGCATAAACTCTATGAGCTTCTTGGCTGCATAGCTCTTGCTACCACTTTCTAGACCAGTGTTTTTAGCATTATCTTCCTTTGTACCTATGATGTTTATTACTTTATTGGTCTCCTTTAATGCATCGCCAATTGAAGTTTGAGCTTGTTTCCTTGTTTCTTTTTTGAGTCCTAATTTAGACTCCTCATGAGCTTCGTCATCACTTGCTTTAGTACAAATAGTTACCTATTCTTCCTACTAATTATAGATTCGAGTCTGAAGGATCTTTAATTTGTTACACCTTTTCCTTTTGGGTTGAAGACTGAACCAACGAACAGGTCCTTTTGGGTTATGTTTTCTCTCAAACGGGTGAAATGTCTAATGAAATAAGGATTTAGCTAAAAGGAGAATGGGTAAAAGAGGTGTACTGGTTAAAAGGGTTCAAAGTCACCCAAAGTATACTTTTAGTGCATACAACTTTCTAAATCCTTTTATTTAAAGATTGGAATTGTTATTGTACCACCTTGCCATCTTTATTGTTCTTGTTCAAAGACTTTAGTAATCGGTGAAGTTAATCTCCTTCATTGCTTATTTTTCTATGGCATAAGGTCATTTTCTTAGTGTGATGAGCTCTCTCTCTCTCTCTCTCTCACACACACACACACACACACTCTCTGATATATTTCTTTGTATCTGATGTGTATGCACTAGAAAGAGGATCCTGAATAGTATCTGTTGGTATCATGATTTATTAGGAATAACAGAGCCCATCAAGTCTGGATTAAGAGATTCAAAACTAGGAGTTGGGAAACAAGAGGAAGATGATTTCTTTACGGCAGAAGAAAATATCCAGAGGAAGAAACTTGAGATTGAACTTGAGGAAACTGAAGAAATTGCAAAGAAACGGGAGGTTTGTATTTTAGCTCTAACTTAATACTAACAAATAATAAATTCAAACCTTAGATTTTTGAGGTTGATGAGCTTTCTGAAACCTACATATATCTAATAACAGAAGGCAGCATATAGCATATATGCATGTCTTTTGATGGGGAATCAAATGCCCTATCAGTCCTAAGGAAACATCAACCTCTGGAATGCAGTTTTTATTACCTGGTGGCTTCTTCTGCCCCCTTCCTGCACATTGTGAAAATCCAGGTTATGGCTGATCGAGAGCACAAAATTCAATCTGAGGTCAAGGAAATACGAAAAGTCTTCTATTGTGAGCTTTGCGACAAACAGTACAAGTTAGCAGTTGAATTTGAAGGTCACCTTAGCTCATATGATCACAATCATAGAAAGGTAAGCCTTACTTCACTCGACCAATTTATATGTGAATTTGTTTGTTCTGGTTAACTTAACCGGTCCAAATAAAAAACTGCTAAAAAGAACGGGTCAAATGGACCGGAACTTGCCCAAAGTGTCGTTAATGAATAAAACCTACTAACTCAATTTGTTCAAAGTTATGGTATTATTGAAATATCCTTTATGTAATCATATTTGATACACTTTGTATAAATCGTTAAAATTTTTTGACAAGTATTTTGGGTCATCCAGCCTTGTCCGTATCGATAATGACCCACATGAAATGAGCCTGTTATCTGAATTTTGCCACAATGCCGCACGTAGTAGTCAAATCCATGGCTATGTAATTTTCGTGACTCAATTGGTTTTGCTTATACAGCGTTTTAAAGAAATGAGAGAAATGCATGGAAGCAGCAGTCGTGATGACAGGCAAAAGCGTGAGCAACTGCGCCAGGAGAGGGAGATGGCCAAGTTTGCTCAGATGTATGTTTCCTCTACCCATCATATTCCATTAAATGGCTTCTTCAATGTTATCATTTCATCGGTCACTATTTGCACCTACTGAATTTGATATTTTATGTACTGGGTCATCTAGGGCTGACGCCCATAAGCAGCAGCAGCAACAAGAGTATTCTGAAGAAGCAATCATCCTGTGAAGAATGCTACTATTCTTGTAGATCAGGATCAAAGGAAAGCGTTGAAATTTGGATTTTCATCAAAAGGCAGTGCATCCAAGGTACCAATAGTTTCTAAAAGAATCTTGAGGTGTAAACCATCAAACCTCCAATTTATGATGGAGAATTTTGTTAGGAGTCAATAACATAATGGGGCTAAATTATTTTTTTCCCATACATCGGTGGGTTTTTTTTTTCGTGGTTGTCGATTTCTAGACTCAAATCCCCTACCATTGTTTTGATCTTTGTTTGGTAAGTAACCATTATGTTTCTGGCTATTTTGTATAGAGTTCTGGCAAGTATGTTGCAAAGAAGCCGAAAATACCTATTGGATCGGTTTTTAATGATGATAGCGATGATGAGTAGTGTTTACTTGAAGGGAAGAAACAGTTCATGAAGTTGTACTCTACACTCTTCTATTTGGTTTTACTTGACATAGAATTATGCTTTCATACTACTTGGCTTGCTATCGTGTTTCATATCAGTGAATTAGATATCGGCTTATTATCAAGTCACATGTTTTCACCTCTTTCGATCCAATCATTGATAATATGTTTCGTATTTGCAGCTTTTTCTCCATGTCTAGTCCACTTAAAGGTTCTAGTAAATTATTGTTTGAGTAAATTACACGGATAGTCCCTGCACTACGTCCAAATTGCGGTTTTGTTCCCCAGGTTCAGAAAACTACAAGCTCAATCCCAAAGTATACAAAAACGTAACATATTTGGTCTTTGTGTTGGATGAATAGTTAACTCTTTTTGTTAAGTGGTGTGAAATTACCCAAACCTCTTGCAAAATAAAAATAAAAAAAGATTATTATTGTGCATCAAATTTTTTAATTCTTTCTATTGGGATCCATTACCAACACTAATCAACCTCACTCCAACAAAACCAGGCACCTTTGTCCACCACACCAAGCACCGCAGGCCATCACCCTCATTGAAACCTCTTAACCGTTGGCCTTGTTGAAACCCCTTAACTGTCGTGCACCACCTAAGCAGAAATCCCCTCAACCGTTGGTCACCACCCTCGTAGAAACCACCCCAACTGCCGCCCACCACCCTCGCTGAAACCCCCTTAACCGTCGACCATCACCCTTGCAGAAACCCCTTCAACCGTCGACCACCACCCTCGCTGAAACCCCTTTTACCGCCAGCAACCACCCTCGCTGAACTTGCCACCACCCGCCTAGACTATCGCTATCGAGTTGGGTATGGAGGATGGTTAGCCTAAAACATTTCTCGCAAAGAGGAGGATTTGAGCAAAATCACCGATGATGATTAGAACAGAAAAAGATGGGCAGCGATGGTTGTAGGCAGTCATGGTTGAAGGGTTTCAATGGTGGTTGAAGGTTTATGATTAGGGGGGAGAGAGAGAGAGAAAGTGAGAGGGAGAGAGAGAGAGAGAAGAGTTTCAGGTGGATGGTTGGGTGACCGGTGGTTGATCAGTGGTTTACCGTGAGAATGCGACGGATGTGTAACAGGTGAAAGAGATGGGTGGGATGTGGGGTGGATTAATAAAATTTATTGTTTATTAAAATTAAAATAGGTTTGGGCCACACAAAAAATAGATTTTTAAAAGTTTTAATGTAGGGGCATTGTTGTCATTTTAAAAATATTTATTGGAAAAGTTAACCTCCAACCAATACATGGACCAAATCGGTTACGTTTTTGTATACTTTGGGACTGAGCTTGTAGTTTTCAAACTTAGGAATCAAAATCACAATTTGGACGTAGCATAGGGACTATCCATGTACTCTACTCTTATTGTTATGCAAAATGTTCTAGATTTCTTGTGTATTCTTCTAGTGATCCCGTTTTATCAATTCAAGTTTTTTGCTCGTAGTTTTAACAAGGAAAATTAACATAAAATGTGAGGAGTAAGGAAGTGACTTTATAATCTTCTTATAGGCTAACGGTATCAATGTACCTTCAAAAGTTTATAATTGTTGAGTGAGGACCTCCACCTGTAAACAATACTTTGTTCAAAATTTCCGCTACAACACTTGTAAAACGATTCTCTTGTTCCTCGAAGACTATCTCATGATGAATTTGATTTTGTTCAAGTTTCTGTATGTCAACTTCTCCAAACATAACCAGGTTGATGGGATCCAAAATAGTATACATGATATTGTTGTCATTCTCGATCATAACTTCACCTGTTCCTGGATTATACCAACAATGATTAAAGTCTAAGTGAATTTGCTGGTAGCATCTTGTGCACCGGGATCTCTTTTTGCTTGCGAGTAAGAGGCCAGATTGTATTTTAGTTTTCTTCAAAGATTACGGATCTTTAATTCTTTTAGCCTTCTTTACAATCGAATTAGCTGTCTTCATGCCTGGAAATCCAAAACATACTTGTTTGTGCAGGAAGTCTCAAAAGTAATCGACCTCCACAACATTTCCTCGGTTATACCACAAAACATTGCTTAAGCTCAATCAAATCAATCTTGGTCTACGAGCTGAAATTTGTGCTATTCTTCTAGTACTTGATACGTCCATTCTTTTTCTTCACAACCCACGTATCCTTCTCATTATAAAATATCCAACAAGAGGTCCTTGAATGGTCACCCCTTGAATGGTCACCCCTCATATCATAAAAGTCATCAATTAGACAACTGATGTTTTGCTGGCGGTCTTGGTATGTAAGGCCCACCTTTCTCAGGGGGACCTCACAGTTGATCATTCACAGCCAAACATGGATTTAAAGAAATCATCTACTCATATATGTATAAATATATATATTGCAGTGGAAAATACTGTAAATTTCAATTCATTACAAATAAAATATAAACATTGTCTTTAACCCTCAAAACTATTTAAGAGTCCTTGGTTTAGCTTTTCTTCTTCAGGGATGCCAGTCTTCTAGTACCAAGAAGCTTCAGTCCCATGCCTCTATTCCATAACTCTAGCTCTTACCTGTCAACTGATATGCATACAAAAGTCAGCTTCGCTGAGTGAATTCTAGGTTTACTTTGCTAAATAACTTTCGTAAGAGGTATTAGCTTTATCAGTTGAAAATAATCATTTGTCTATCAAAATATGAATACACACAGGCTATCACTTTATCAATACTTAATCATTCATTGTGATTTATTACTCTTCTTTATCTGTCAATTCTCTGTCACTATCGGTGCCTAGGCTCGCCTAGGACTTTACCGACATGCCAATTAAGGACTTACTGTCGTACCCGATCAGGCCATTATTGTCATGCCAATTTAGGACTTACTGACCTGCCTGTTCGAGCATACTTTATCACTTTATCACTGGTGAGGGTACAACGAATGCAACCCTCCTTTATCAATTGCTTGCAAGACTTTACTTTATCACTTTATCAAGGTACATGTTATGGGCCTCATAACCTTTGTTTATGTTTCACTGTCATGTTTAAGTTATACATAATATAACACAACACAATACATAATAAGAAGCAAACTTTAATCTAAGCATTCACATTTCAACAATCATGAGAGATAAACCAGATAACTGACCCTCCGCGGGACAGCAGGGGTTCGGGGGTGGCAGCCCCTGATAGCGGGGTTCTAGGGGCGGCAGCCCCTAGTGGGGTCCAAGGGGCAACGCCCCTGGCTGGGGCCGGGCTGCCAGGTCAGCGCGCCCGAAATTATTTTGAACAATTTAAATGGCACATTTTACTTTAGGAAATTTTATTTTCTTGATAAAAGGTCTTAAAAACCGTCATCATAAAAGTATGTAATTCAGTATGCATATCACCCCAAAACATTGAAAACGGGTAAAGGAGGGGTCTAGAACTCACCTGAACTTGTCCAATACCTTAAATTCTAAGTCACTTAAGCTATAGCCTGAATACTCTAGCTGCACGAAAGTTAATATGCAAAAACGTCATTTTCTTCATAGTTTCGCCCACAGTTTCGCTGGTAGTTTCGCTGCCAGTTTCGCTGGCAGTTTCGCTACCAGTTTCGCTGGGCAGCACTTCTGTCAGTTTCGCTGGACAGATTCGCTGGCATGAGCGCCCAACTTTCGTTGGAATTTCCTAGTTTCGCAATGTCTAAGGTCAGCCTAAGTACTTAGCGAAGCTATCAGCGAAACTGTAGTTTCGCTGTAGCGAAACTGTAGTTTCGTTAGGATTCTCCTAGTTTCGCTGGATAAATGCACAGTTTCGCTGGATGAATACTTAAATTCGCTGGATGAATACTTAAATTCGCTGGATCGGGGCCCAGTTTCGCTGGATGAACAAAAACTCAGATCCAGCCCGTTTTTAACCCAAAATCTTATCTTTTTACGTCCAAATCCTTAGTTTACCTTCCATGAAGCCAAATCTAAGCTTTTTACACGTTTTCATACGTAAAAGTTCGACCTTTATGTGTTTCTTTAAACTTTTCAAAACCCCAAAACCCTAGAATCCGGGTTTGATCTACAGAAGGTCTTAGAGGTCGATTCTTACCTTGTTTTGTTGCTCTTTCCTTGTGTTTTGATGCTCCAATCCACCAAAACTTCAATCCTTCCAACCTTCAAGCTCCAAATCTTGAATTTCTTCACTTTCTCTCTCTACTTTCTCTCTCTAATTTCTCTCTCTACGAATTTGGTGGCTAGGGTTGTAATGTGATGGAATGGGATTGATTATGCATGTTTAAGGGCTGATTAGGGCCCTTAAACCCACCAATTCTAGCCCATTAAGGCTAATTTGATCTATAGCCCACTAACTTACCCCTTTATTTCTTAAATTAACCCTTAAAAGCCCATTATTATTAAATAGCTCGTTTCGGGAAATTTCGGGGCGTTACAAGTCTCCCCCCTTATTTAGGTTTCGTCCTCGAAACCTACCTCGTCTTTAAACAGTTCGGGGTATTGGCGTCTCATTTCCTCCTCGATTCCCAGGTGGCATCCGACCCCTTTCGGTGTTTCCATTGCACCTTGACTTGATTGACTACTTTATTTCTCAATTGTTTCTCCTTCCGATCCAGTATAGCCACTGGTTGTTCTACATAGTTCAGCTTCTCGTCCACCTCGATGTCATCTAGAGGTACGACTGCCTCATTCGGTGCTAAACATTTTCTTAAGTGCGACACATGAAAGGTAGGGTGAATCCCACTTAACTCGTCTGGAAGGTCTAGCCTGTAAGCTACATCCCCAACTCGTGCTAGTACCTCGAATGGTCCGATGAACCTGGGACTCAGTTTCCCCCTCTTCCTAAATCGGATAATCCGCTTCCATGGCGACACTTTTAACATTACCCTGTCACCCACACTAAATTCGATAGGTCTCCTTCTTCTGTCAGCGTATGACTTTTATCTATCCTTTGCAGCCTTCATATACGCCTTGATTTTTTCCAACTTTTCCGTTGTGGCTTCCACGACTTCTAAGCTTCCTAACTCCTTCTGTCCGACATCACCCCAACAAATAGGAGTTCTGCACCGTCGACCGTACAATAACTCATATGGGGGCATCTTAATACTGGCGTGGTAGCTGTTGTTATAGGAGAACTCTGCTAGTGGCAAATGATCATCCCAGTTACCGCCAAATTCGATAACGCATGCCCGAAGCATATCCTCTAGTGTCTGGATCGTTCTTTCCGATTGCCCATCGGTCTGTGGGTGGTATGCGGTACTAACATGCAACCTCGCACCCATCTCTTCATTGAACTTTTTCCAAAACTTTGAGGTGAACCGCGTATCCCTATCTGAAACAATCGATACGGGCATACCATGTCGCGCCACAATTTCTCGGATAAATAGTTCAGCAAGCTTTTCTGAACTAATTGCTTCCTTGATTGGCAGAAAATGCGCACTTTTAGCCAGTCTATCCACAACCACCCATATCGCGTCACGACCTCTCGTCGTGCGGGGTAGTTTGGTGATAAAGTCCATGGTAACATGTTCCCACTTCCACTCTGGCACTTTTAATGGTTGAACATAACCATAAGGTCTTTGGTGCTCAGCCTTCACCTGTAGGCACGTGAGACATTTATTTACATACGCAACCACATCTCTCTTCATCCCAGGCCACCAATAATCTTTCTTCAAATCGTGGTACATCTTATTTGCGCCTGGATGTATTGAGTAGCGAGTCTTGTGCGCTTCATCCATAATCTTTTCCCGCAAGTCACCATGCTTCGGAACCCATATCCTGCCATGGAAGGTCTTAACACCCAAGGTGTTCTCTACCAACTCATCCACCTTTCCCACCATCCTCTCCTTATTGATTTGCTGCTCTTTTAAAGCATCCATTTGAGCTTGGCTTATCATCCTCATAACATATGGGGTCACTATTAGTTGGCACGCCTTCACCCGGATCGGTTCATATCCTTCCTTTCGGCTCAGGGCATCGGCTACCACGTTCGCCTTACACGGGTGATAATGGATTTCACAGTCGTAATCCTTTATCAACTCCAACCACCTCCTCTGTCTCATATTTAGGTCCTTCTACTCAAAGAAATATTTCAGACTTTTGTGGTCGGTAAATATGGCGCACTTAGTTCCATACAAATAGTGTCTCCAGATCTTCAATGCGAACACTACCGCGGCAAGTTCCAAATCGTGAACCGGGTAGTTAACTTCCGTGTCCTTTAACTGTCTGGATGCGTAAGCTATAACCTTTCCTCTTTGCATCAACACACAGCCTAACCCGCAGTATGAAGCATCGGAGTATACCGTTAGGTCTTCATCTCCCTCCGGTAGGGTTAGTACAGGAGCTTTGGTTAGTCTATCCTTCAGTTCCTGAAACGCATCTTCCTGTTCTTTTCCCCAATCGAATACCACGTTCTTCCTCGTTAACCTGGTTAACGAGGAAGCTATCTTCGAGAAATCTTTGATAAACCTTCTATAATAGCCAGCCAATCCCAAGAAACTACGGATTTCGGATGGCGTCCTCGGGGAATTCCATTGCGTAACTGCTTCAACTATCGATGGATCAACCATTACCCCCTCGGAATTTATAATGTGCCCTAAAAACTGCACCTCCCGTAGCCAGAAGGCACATTTAGAGAACTTCGCATACAGTTTCTCCTTTCGTAAAGTCTCTAACACCTCCTTAATGTGATAAGCGTGGTCTCCTTCATTCTTTGAGTATATCAAAATATCGTCAATGAAGACTATCACTGATCGGTCCAACATCGGGAGACACACGCGATTCATTAAGTCCATGAATGCCGCAGGAGCATTGGTTAGCCCGAAAGACATAACCAGGAACTCATAGTGTCCATAGCGTGTTCGAAAGGCCGTCTTTGGGATATCTTGCTCCCTTACCTTCAGTTGATGATATCCGGATCGGAGATCTATTCGGGAGAACCAGCTTGCCCCTTGCAATTGATCAAACAGATCATCTATCCGGGGTAGAGGGTATCGATTCTTCACGGTCAGCTTATTCAACTCCCTGTAATCTATACACATCCTCATGCTGCCATCCTTCTTCTTCACAAACAGCACGGGAGCACCCCATGGAGACATGCTGGGCCTAATGAATCCTTTGTCAAGGAGTTCTTGCAGTTGTGACATGAGCTCCTTCATCTCGGAGGGAGCTAGGCGGTAGGGTGCTTTGGCAATGGGTTGGGCTCCTGACAGCAAGTCAATCTGGAACTCTATCTCTCTATCCGGTGGTATTCCGGGCAGATCCTCCGGGAACACGTCAGGAAAGTCCCGCACCACTGGTACATCAGACAACTCTTTCGCTTTATCAAAACCTCCTAAGGGCATGGCAAACAATTGTGCGGGAAAGTAATGACCTCCTAGTTTAATGTGGCAATCCTCTATCACTCGGGCTATTCTAATGGACTTACCATCGGCCGTTTCTACTTCGAAGGCATCATCTATTTTCTTAGTTTGAGCATCTAGTGTAGCACAGAAGGATACAAATACAAAACTCTTACTGGCACCACTATCAAATAATATGGAGGCGCAAACATCATTGACAAGGAACGTACCTGACACTACGTCCGGGTCCTTCCTTGCTTCCTTCTTGTTCATGGTGAAAGCCCTTGCCTTGACCTTGGGCTTTCCATCATCCCCTTTGTCATCCTCCCCGATGGTTCCCGAGCCTCACGCCTTAGCTTTCTTGCAATCACTGCTGCGGTGCCCCGACTCGTGGCAGTTGAAGCACTTGTCCACTTTCGGGCACTCTCTCGCCAAGTGACCAGTCTTCCCACACCGGTAGCACCCAGGGCTACCCATCCGGCATTCTCCGGGATGCCTCCTCCCGCACTTCCCACATTCCTTAACTTCTTCTACCCCCTTCACGATTGCTTGTTTTGCATCCACTCTCGTTTTCTTGTTTCCCGGTTGGTAGTTACCACTTCCATATCTCTTCCAATTAGTGTTCCACACTTTCTTTGTTTCACCGACTGTCACCGGCCTACGATGATCGTACAACCTTCCACTGAGGTCCACTGCTGACCTGAAAGTACTAGGTCGGGCAGTGACCATATCCCTACGTATGTCCAGAGGCAACCCTTGTATGTACCTCTTGATCCTCTTGGCTTCAGGAGTTACCAAATCAGGCACCAGACGTGCCATTTCATTGAATTTTGTAGTGTACTCCTGGTGAGTCATATTTCCAGCCTCCAAACTCACAAACTCTTGCTCAATCTTGTCAAGCTCCCTCTCCGGGCAGTACTCCTCTATCACCAACCTCTTCATCTCCGGCCATTTCATCCTCTCAATAGCCTCCTCTCCGTAAGACTCAGTAATGTTGTCCCACCAACACAGTGCTGGGTCCAAGAGGGAATGGGAAGCAAACTTCACCTTTTGGCTTTCCCGGCACTCACTAATCTTCAGTACGGCCTCCATTTCCCTGATCCAGCGCTGAGTAGTAGCAGCGTTACCAGTGCCGTCAAACGTTGGGGGCTTACACCACTGAAAATCCCCGTAGCTACACCCCTTCGCCCTCTCTTCCAACTCAGGACCATCATGGTTACCCTGACGATCTCCCTCGTCGCTCAACTCCTCAGTCTTGACCTCCCCTTTCTTATCAACTCTTTCTGAAGCCGTACTCTTCTTACTGTCGCCCTTAACCTGCTCCACAAATTCCGCTAGCAGAGCGGGCATCACCCCAGACAGGACCTAGTGCACCTCTTGGGCAATAGCTTCCTTTACTGTTTCCTTCAGTTTTGCCTGGTCAGTGGTAGGCCCTCGGCTCCCGTTTCCAACTCAACCTCCTCCTCCTTAACTGGGTCATCTGTAACGCCCGAAAATTTCGAATTGAAGTGTCATGCGACTGGAGCGTCCAATCTCATGGAAGACATGCGATTGAAGCTCAACCGCACGACCGAAACTCAATCGTGCGACTGGAGTGTTCAATCGCAAGGAGCCGGGACGACTGGAGGTCCAGTCGCATAGAGACCTCGGGCGACTGGACAGTAGTATTTAAGGAAGAGGGCAGCCCACACTCCTTCCCCCTAGTTGCGAAACCAGAGAGAAAGAAGGAGACAGTTCGGTCCAGGCGGGTGAGTGAGCCAAGATCAACGTATAGCGGGTCAAATTGAAGCTTTAACCAAGGAGGCTACTAAGGTGAGTTCTAAGACCCCTCTTTTACACGTTTTTGAATGATTTTGGGGCTGGAACACATCCGAAACCCTATCTTTCAAGTTTTGGGTGTTTAACCCGTGTATGTACGTATGTGTATGTGTATGGTATGTTTAGGGCTTGATTCCGGACTAGGATAGGCTTGTGTGAGGTTGAGGTATGTTTCCCTATGGATTAGAGGGGCTAATTTGAGCTCGAACGAGGTCTGGAGGAGTTTGGAAGCCGAATGTCGCGGCTGCTGTTTGTGATGAACTCCAGTCGCTGCCCAGTTAGGGCTAAGCGACTGAAGGGCCAGTCGCACGACTGGGAGAAAACTGATGTTAAATCGTACGATTGGGGCTCAGTCGTACGAATGGGGCTCAATCGCCCGACAGGCCATGCGATTGAGGGATTCAGTCGCATAGGCCCATTCGCATAGGCCCATTCGCATAGTAGTTCAATCGCACGGTTGAGAGTTCAGTCGCATAGAAGCCCATACGTATAGTGTTCAGTCGCACGATAGGGAGTCCATTCGTACGGTTGGATGTTCATCCGCATGGATACTCATCCGCATTGGTCCAATCGCACAGTGTTCAGTCGCACGGAGGTTATGCGACTGAAGGGTGCCCAATCGCCCAAGTAGGGCTGTTGTGTACGAGGAGGGACATAGTGTAACTACTGGCCTTCGGGAAGAGAGCTAGTGTAGGTAATGATGTGATAGCTCCCATAGGTGTACGTGTGATAACTATCGAGGCTTAGAAGTTACGTGGGACACGATGATGATAGTAATTGCATGTACATATATGATGTATGTATGTTAAGTATGATGTAGCCTTATATGAAGGTAATGACTGATGACTTGTAAGTGTCGATATTCCTTGATTCGATGTATGTTTATCTTTCCGTATCTTTACGTGAATGGTTTATGAACGAATGAAAAGTATTAATAACGTAAAGTGAAAGATAATAAAAGGGGAATACGATGATTGAATGAACCATTAATGAACGAATGAAAACGTGAGAGGCTGTCATAGTTACCCACTTCGGTGGGGGTGCTGTTACCCGAAATATGTTTAACTTCGGGGGTATGGCATAAAGCCAAGCATAGTTATGAGGTGAGCGACTTTGTGTCGCAACAGACTCAGATGGAGTTCAATCTCTGTGATTGACTCGTATGGGATCTTTGTCGCGTATCCCGGTGCTGTGTCAGTCTACGGACATGAGTCGGGGGTTTGCGAGCAGGCCCCGGCACAGCATCAGCTTTCGAGCATGAGTCGGGGATATTGCATGAGACAGGATCTAGTTGGATGAGTAGAGGATCGCATGCTCCGGTACTGTGTCAGTCTTCGGACATGAGTCGGGGGTTTGTGAGCAGGCCCCGGCACAGTATCAGTCTTCGGACATGAGTCGGGAGTAGTGCGTGAGAGTGAGATAAGACGAATGAGGAATGTATCGCGTGCTCTGGTACTGTGTCAGTCTTCGGACATGAGTCGGGGGTTTGTGAGCGGGCCCCGGCACAGTATCAGTCTTCGGACATGAGTCGGGAGTATCGTGTGAGTTAATGAATGAGAGAGATAATTGTGAAAGAAAGAAAGTAAGAGACGAAAGAAATATAATGAATGTAACGAAAGCTAAAGAACGAACAAATGATGATAATGAACAGAAGGAACATAGTGATAACGCATGAAACGGGGTCCTTGTCACTCGATCTCAGTAATCATGGCTGTGTGCCATGAAGAGGGTAAAGTATGACCGGACCTAGATAGAAGTGAAAGAGGATGTATGTAAGTAATGAACGTACGAATGAATGAAATGAACGTAAGAACGAACGTAATGTACGTACGGATGAATGTAACGAATGTATGAATGAAAGTAAGAAACGTACGAACGAAAGAAAGAGTTAAGAAAGTACGTGACGTTAACGATGAATGGTACACGAACTAAAGCTAACGAATGAATGATGGAGATAATAATAATATTATCTACGTGTACGTATGTTGTGTGATCGTATGTATGTAAGAACGGTTTTGATGGAAAGTAAAGTATGTTTTTAATATAAAACTAGAACTCACTCAGCAACGCTGACTTTGATGTGTTTCCAGTTGGCAGGTAGGTTGCTGAGGATGGCACAGGGTGACTACTCAGTTATTAAGGCTGGCATCCATATTTTCACATGTCATTGTATTTTGAGAAGAAAACGAATGTTGTAAAGTTATGAAATGACATGTTTTAGTTATTAATGAAAATTTAAATTCCGCTGCAAGATAAATGTACATTTTAAAATGTTTATGTGCGATGAATGACCAACCGTAAGGTGCCCGGGAACGGGGCCTTACAAGTTGGTATCAGAGCCAAAGTTTAAGTGAAATGGGTAAATTTTCACGATAAACCTAATCTTAAACTGAGAATGGGACGGAAAGGGAAGGGATGTCAGACTGAGTAGCTGCGTGCCATCAGGTATTTTCTTAAAGTTAACCGGTAATGTATGCGCATGTTATGTGTTTATGTGCTACTGTTAGATTTAGATGCTAATATAGTCAGGACAGGTAATGCTCGGGTTATGAAAAGTAAGGTAAGTGGCTAATCACAACTGATCACTGTAATTAGGGACTTACTATACTTGACACGAACTGAGCTATTTCCTTGAATGACCATGTTGGTGTTTGAATCTTTCAGTGTATTATAGAGGATGGCTGGTGGTAGATCTTCTAAGGCTTCTCGTGGGGGAGGTGGTGGCGGACGTGGCGCTGAACCACGGGTCACGAGAGGAAGGCCTAGAGTTGAAAAGGTGGTTCATGAAGAACACGAGACTCCTCATCAGGAGGGAGCAGACGAAAGTGCCAATTTGAGAGCCTCGATGAGAGAGGCGGTTGTGGAAGAAGTACACCAAGTCATGCAGACGATCTTACCGTCTGTAGTGACTGAAGTGATAAAGGCTGTTAGGAATGAGGAGAGAAAGGAAAGGGGTAGACCTTCGGGCGGAAGGAGACGAACGGAGACTGAAATGGTTTTCTCCGATGAGGAGGAAGAGGAGGAGGAGCCTGTGCAGGAGGCAGCACGAGGCTGTAACTACGGGGCATTTTCAACGATGCAAGCCCCCAACTTTTGATGGTAACGGCAATGCTACTGCCGCTCATCGTTGGGTCAGAGAGATGGAAGCGGTACTGGAAATTAGTGAGTGCCGGGAAGATCAGAAAGTTAAGTTTGCCACTCATTCTTTCGTGGACTTAGCTTTATGCTGGTGGGACAATATAGTCCAAGCTGAGGGTAGCCGGGCTATCGGAAGGATGAGATGGTCAGAGTTGAAAAGGCTGGTGATTGAGGAGTTCTGTCCTCGCCGTGAAATGGATAAAGTTGAAAGGGAGTTCCTGCAATTGGAAGCGGGGACGATGACCCACCAACAATACACCACCAAGTTTAACGACATGGCGCGGTTGGTGCCAGAGCAGGTGACGCCGGTGTCTCGAAAGATCAACCGGTATATTCAAGGGCTGCCAACCGAAATTCGTTGGCATTTGATTTCCGCTCGACCGAGTACTTTCAGGTCGACAGTGGATTTGGCGGGAAGGTTGTATGACGAGAGGGAGATGATAGCGATAACAGATGAAGCGGGGAGTGAGCCTATGATAAGAAAGGGAAGGGAAGGCGAGATAGTGATGGTGGAATGGTGACCGAAGGTAAGATGATGAGGATCGATGATCGGGAGAGGATAAGAAGGAAGGATGAGGTATGTAAGAGGTGCGGTAGAGGTCACGAAGGGGAGTGCAAGTGGGGACTGAACGTCTGTTTTCAGTGTGGGAAGGAAGGCCACAGGGCAAGGGATTGCCGCATGGCTAAGTGCTACAATTGCGGCGAGACTGGACATCTGAGCAGGGATTGTAAGAAGTCAAAGGCGGGGAGCTCTGGTGCGAGGAAGGAGAATAGAGGATGAAGGCTAGAGCGGACTTCGACCTGACGACAGGTATGTTTTTGGTAATTTAAGTTTGTGCCCTTACGCCTTGAATGTGATGCTAGTAGTAGTACGTCCCTATTGCCT
The DNA here is from genome assembly GCA_024085815.1 of Flaveria linearis. Classification (NCBI taxonomy): domain Eukaryota; kingdom Viridiplantae; phylum Streptophyta; class Magnoliopsida; order Asterales; family Asteraceae; genus Flaveria; species Flaveria linearis. Next base: position 21,018,874 of record CM044018.1, read on the forward strand.
TCTGTTGTGAGTTGCATGTTAGGAGAAGAAACATTGATGAGCCTTCGATGTAGAGGTTACTACTAGTGGATTCACTAGGTTATCTGATACCCTAGAGGATTGAGTGATGCAATTGAGAAAGCTGTGTCACCTGTTAACTGAGGAACAGTTTCAGCCTGTGATTTGTGCATGCAGCAACTTTACACAAGTTGAAGGCCTTGTTCTTCACACACTTAAGCTGGAGGTTCCCAGTGATGCTCTGAAGCTCAATGATTATGACGCCGAGCCTTTGCTCGAATATGGCGATGTAGTAACCGTATTCTACATGGCATGTTTGAAGTCGCAGGTACTGGTCAAATGAAAATTGATCAGTATGCATGGGTTGCCGATGTCGATAGTCCAAGATAGACCCGAAGTCAAATGTTGACAAGGGATCTAGAGCGATAGGATTCCAAGTAAGAGCCTGGAAGAGGGATGGGACAGTATTGCCCGCGGAGGTTTAAGGAACAACAGGTTTCGGGGACGAAACCCGTTTAAGGGGGGTGGACTTGTAACGCCAGGAAATTTCGAATTGAAGTGTTATGCGACTGGAGCGTCCAATCGCATGGAAGACATGCGATTGAAGCTCAACCGCACGACTGAAACTCAATCGTGCGACTGGAGTGTTCAATCGCATGGAGCCGGGACGACTGGAGGTCCAGTCGCATGGAGACCTCGGGCGACTGGACAGTAGTATTTAAGGAAGAGGGCAGCCCACACTCCTTCCCCCTAGTCGCGAAACAAGAGAGAAAGAAGGAGACAGTTCGGTCCAGGCGGGTGAGTGAGCCAAGATCAACGTATAGCGGGTCAAATTGAAGCTTTAACCAAGGAGGCTACTAAGGTGAGTTCTAAGACTCCTCTTTTACACGTTTTTGAATGATTTTGGGGCTGGAACACATCCGAAACCCTATCTTTCAAGTTTTGGGTGTTTAACCTGTGTATGTACGTATGTGTATGTGTATGGTATGTTTAGGGCTTGATTCCGGACTAGGATAGGCTTGTGTGAGGTTGAGGTATGTTTCCCTATGGATTAGAGGGGCTAATTTGAGCTCGAACGAGGTCTGGAGGAGTTTGGAAGCCGAATGTCGCGGCTGCTGTTTGTGATGAACTCCAGTCGCTGCCCAGTTAGGGCTAAGCGACTGAAGGGCCAGTCGCACGACTGGGAGAAAACTGATGTTAAATCGTACGATTGGGGCTCAGTCGTACGAATGGGGCTCAATCGCCCGACAGGCCATGCGATTGAGGGATTCAGTTGCATAGGCCAATTCGCATAGTAGTTCAATCGCACGGTTGAGAGTTCAGTCGCATAGAAGCCCATACGTATAGTGTTCAGTCGCACGATAGGGAGTCCATTCGTACGGTTGGATGTTCATCCGCATCGATACTCATCCGCATTGGTCCAATCGCACAGTGTTCAGTCGCACGGAGGTTATGCGACTGAAGGGTGCCCAATCGCCCAAGTAGGGCTGTTGTGTACGAGGAGGGACATAGTGTAACTACTGGCCTTCGGGAAGAGAGCTAGTGTAGGTAATGATGTGATAGCTCCCATAGGTGTACGTGTGATAACTATCGAGGCTTAGAAGTTACGTGGGACACGATGATGATAGTAATTGCATGTACATATATGATGTATGTATGTTAAGTATGATGTAGCCTTATATGAAGGTAATGACTGATGACTTGTAAGTGTCGATATTCCTTGATTCGATGTATGTTTATCTTTCCGTATCTTTACGTGAATGGTTTATGAACGAATGAAAAGTATTAATAACGTAAAGTGAAAGATAATAAAAGGGGAATACGATGATTGAATGAACCATTAATGAACGAATGAAAACGTGAGAGGCTGTCATAGTTACCCACTTCGGTGGGGGTGTTGTTACCCGAATTATGTTTAACTTCGGGGGTATGGCATAAAGCCAAGCATAGTTATGAGGTGAGCGACTTTGTGTCGCAACAAACTCAGATGGAGTTCAATCTCTGTGATTGACTCGTATGGGATCTTTGTCGCGTATCCCGGTGCTGTGTCAGTCTACGGACATGAGTCGGGGGTTTGCGAGCAGGCCCCGGCACAGCATCAGCTTTCGAGCATGAGTCGGGGATATTGCACGAGACAGGATCTAGTTGGATGAGTAGAGGATCGCATGCTCCGGTACTGTGTCAGTCTTCGGACATGAGTCGGGGGTTTGTGAGCAGGCCCCGGCACAGTATCAGTCTTCGGACATGAGTCGGGAGTAGTGCGTGAGAGTGAGATAAGACGAATGAGGAATGTATCGCGTGCTCCGGTACTGTGTCAGTCTTCGGACATGAGTCGGGGGTTTGTGAGCGGGCCCCGGCACAGTATCAGTCTTCGGACATGAGTCGGGAGTATCGCGTGAGTTAATGAATGAGAGAGATAATTGTGAAAGAAAGAAAGTAAGAGACGAAAGAAAGATAATGAATGTAACGAAAGCTAAAGAACGAACAAATGATGATAATGAACAGAAGGAACATAGTGATAACGCATGAAACGGGGTCCTTGTCACTCGATCTCAGTAATCATGGCTGTGTGCCATGAAGAGGGTAAAGTATGACCGGACCTAGATAGAAGTGAAAGAGGATGTATGTAAGAAATGAACGTACGAATGAATGAAATGAACGTAAGAACGAACGTAATGTACGTACGGATGAATGTAACGAATGTATGAATGAAAGTAAGAAACGTACGAACGAAAGAAAGAGTTAAGAAAGTACGTGACGTTAACGATGAACGGTACACGAACTAAAGCTAACGAATGAATGATGGAGATAATAATAATATTATCTACGTGTACGTATGTTGTGTGATCGTATGTATGTAAGAACGGTTTTGATGGAAAGTAAAGTATGTTTTTAATATAAAACTAGAACTCACTCAGCAACGCTGACTTTGATGTGTTTCCAGTTGGCAGGTAGGTTGCTGAGGATGGCACAGGGTGACTACTCAGTTATTAAGGCTGGCATCCATATTTTCACATGTCATTGTATTTTGAGAAGAAAACGAATGTTGTAAAGTTATGAAATGACATGTTTTAGTTATTAATGAAAATTTAAATTCCGCTGCAAGATAAATGTACGTTTTAAAATGTTTATGTGCGATGAATGACCAACCGTAAGGTGCCCGGGAACGGGGCCTTACATCGTCAACCGGCCTTTTGGTTGACCTTGTTGTTGGCTTCACAGTTGCACCTACAGTTTCTTTTGCCTTAGTCGGGGGCCTTCCCCTGGTGCTTCTCCGGGTGACCATGGTTGGAACTGCTTTCTTTGGTGCCATTCTTTCTACTTCCTATAAGATTCAGAATGTTAATATGGTCTTTCAAGGCAAGTTTAGTTCACGACAAGTTTTGTAAATTTTTAATAACAGTGGCCAGTTGTGATTAACTACTTACAGAACTTCTCGTGCCATAATCTTTCCTATCCTGAACCACACCAACACCAGAACCTACTATACCTAGTCTGTGCACGTATAATTCACATAAATTTAGATAGGCATCACAGATATCATTATCATACTCTACCTCGATTCTATCTTAAATAAGAAGGCACTACCCATTATAATAATACTTACAACCTAATCGTTACCTCTTGGCATGGAGCTTCTTGGACTGGCATCCTTGACACTTGGTCCCATTATCTGTTTAAGTTTAGGTTTATATAAAAAATAGTTTTCCCAAATCTCTTAAACATTGGATCTGATACCAACTTGTAAGGCCCACCTTTCTCAGGGGGGGACCTCACAGTTGGTCATTCACAGCAAAACATGGATTTAAAGAAATCATCTACTCATATATGTATAAATATATATATTGCAGCGGAAAATACTGTAAATTTCAATTCATTACAAATAAAATATAAACATTGTCTTTAACCCTCAAAACTATTTAAGAGTCCTTGGTTTAGCTTTTCTTCTTCAGGGATGCCAGTCTTCTAGTGCCAAGAAGCTTCAGTCCCATGCCTCTATTCCATAACTCTAGCTCTTACCTGTCAACTGATATGCATACAAAAGTCAGCTTCGCTGAGTGAATTCTAGGTTTACTTTGCTAAATAACTTTCGTAAGAGGTATTAGCTTTATCAGTTGAAAATAATCATTTGTCTATCAAATATGAATACACACAGGCTATCACTTTATCAATACTTAATCATTCATTGTGATTTATTACTCTTCTTTATCTGTCAATTCTCTGTCACTATCGGTGCCTAGGCTCGCCTAGGACTTTACCGACATGCCAATTAAGGACTTACTGTCGTACCCGATCAGGCCATTATTGTCATGCCAATTTAGGACTTACTGACCTGCCTGTTCGAGCATACTTTATCACTTTATCACTGGTGAGGGTACAACGAATGCAACCCTCCTTTATCAATTGCTTGCAAGACTTTACTTTATCACTTTATCAAGGTACATGTTATGGGCCTCATAACCTTTGTTTATGTTTCACTGTCATGTTTAAGTTATACATAATATAACACAACACAATACATAATAAGAAGCAAACTTTAATCTAAGCATTCACATTTCATCAATCATGAGAGATAAACCAGATAACTGACCCTCCGCGGGACAGCGGGGGTTCGGGGGCGGCAGCCCCTGATAGCGGGGTTCTAGGGGCGGCAACCCCTAGTGGGGTCCAAGGGGCAACGCCCCTGGCTGGGGCCGGGCTGCCAGGTCAGCGCGCCCGAAAATTATTTTGAACAATTTAAATGGCACATTTTACTTTAGGAAATTTTATTTTCTTGATAAAAGGTCTTAAAAACCGTCATCATAAAAGTATGTAATTCAGTATGCATATCACCCCAAAACATTGAAAACGGGTAAAGGAGGGGTCTAGAACTCACCTGAACTTGTCCAATAGCTTAAATCCTAAGTCACTTAAGCTATAGCCTGAATACTCTAGCTGCACGAAAGTTAATATGCAAAAACGTCATTTCTTCATAGTTTCGCCCACAGTTTCGCTGGTAGTTTCGCTGCCAGTTTCGCTGGCAGTTTCGCTACCAGTTTCGCTGGGCAGCACTTCTGTCAGTTTCGCTGGACAATTCGCTGGCATGAGCGCCTAACTTTCGTTGGAATTTCCTAGTTTCGCAATGTCTAAGGTCAGCCTAAGTACTTAGCGAAGCTATCAGCGAAACTGTAGTTTCGCTAGGATTCTCCTAGTTTCGCTGGATAAATGCACAGTTTCGCTGGATGAATACTTAAATTCGCTGGATCGGGGCCCAGTTTCGCTGGATGAACAAAAAATCAGATCCAGCCCGTTTTTAACCCAAAATCTTATCTTTTTACGTCCAAATCCTTAGTTTACCTTCCATGAAGCCAAATCTAAGCTTTTTACACGTTTTCATACGTAAAATTCGACCTTTATGTGTTTCTTTAAACTTTTCAAAACCCCAAAACCCTAGAATCCGGGTTTGATCTACAGAAGGCCTTAGAGGTCGATTCTTACCTTGTTTTGTTGCTCTTTCCTTGTGTTTTGATGCTCCAATCCACCAGAACTTCAATCCTTCCAACCTTCAAGCTCCAAATCTTGAATTTCTTCACTTTCTCTCTCTACTTTCTCTCTCTAATTTCTCTCTCTACGAATTTGGTGGCTAGGGTTGTAATGTGATGGAATGGGACTGATTATGCATGTTTAAGGGCTGATTAGGGCCCTTAAACCCACCAAGTCTAGCCCATTAAGGCTAATTTGATCTATAGCCCACTAACTTACCCCTTTATTTCTTAAATTAACCCTTAAAAGCCCATTATTATTAAATAGCTCGTTTCGGGAAATTTCGGGGCGTTACAAGTATTCTCATCCAAGATGGACGACCATGTATACCATGTGAACTTTCTTTTTTAGGTTCTAGAGTAGATGATGTCCCATGTAATATCTCTATTGCAGTTATCAGATTGTTCTCTAGTAACTTGACTTCATCATCTATATATGCCACAAGTTGATCTAGCATCAGACCAGGCTCAACAAGTTCAGTAATGGTTTCATATGGCTGAGATTCCAAAATATTATCAAAACTACCTGTAACGTCTCCTTCAAAATCAAAGTCTATGTGTTCCAAGGCCTCAGTAACAACACCATTGTCAGAGCTCGCCAAAGCGGAACCATGAGACATCACGCATGACTTCCAAAATATATGATTATTGCAAACACAAACATACAACCAGATACATAATTTTAAATTTTAGAACATTACATCCCAAAATCAAAAGTTTTCAAAGAAAACCAATTTGGTTATCAAAATAACTTAGATTCAAGATTTCACCCATATGACCAAATATAATGGGTTATTAAGCAAAATCTTTGAAAAGTGTATCCAGATGAGTGAATGATTCCATACGTTGATTTCTCCATGAAGTTTTCCTTAATTACCTGAAAAACATACTCAAAAATATCAAAATAACGTTGATGACTTCACAAGTTTTAAATAATTTCAGGAAAAAAAATATATCATCATTTGAGAACATTTGTGGATACGATAAACAACACAAATATATATGACCAATTCATAAACTTGTAAGGAATACAAATAATATGTGACTACATAGACATAATGTTAGATCGAGAAAAGAAACAAACTTTTCTAGTGATCGGTAGATAATAAATGTAGAATCTTTATAACTACTTATTAATAAACACACATATGTTGGGTTTTGTAACATGTTTATCAAAGCTAGTTACTATTTAAACTATAAAAATGCAGCGGAAAAAGGGTTTTAACATGTTGTTTATAATGTGAAAATTTCACCATTTGAAAGCTCAAACAAAACCCAAGTATAAGGATCATATATATATGTGAAATATTATGCTATCAAAAACCAAAACAACAACCATAGGGTGTGCATTGAAAACAACCTTTCAAGCACAAGATTCGTGGATGATAAGTTGAAGAAGATGTTCTTGAATGTCCAGCCCCTAAGAGAGAAAGCCTCAAGATTTGATACCCACAAGCCCTTCCAAACACCAAGCTTGTTAGGGAGCACAACACCACAAACCTCTTCCAAATCACCTTGAAAAATCCCAAGATTTCAGCCTCTCGAAGCCTTGAATCCGAAATTTTCAAGCTTTGTTTGAGAGATTTCTATTGCTTAAGTGTGTGTGAGAGAAGATGTGTTAGATCAAAGAGTGTAAGAGTGAATGAAGTCTTGCACAAGCCAAGACAAAAGGGTGGAGTCCCAAGGCCAAGGGGGCGGCCGAATCTTGGGTTCAAAATGGGTTCCCCCCATTTTGAAACTTTTATAAAAGAGTTACTCTTTAAACCCTTAGTTTATAAAATTAAAACCTATTTTAGTTTTATAACATTAACACACTTTATTTGTTATTATTTAACCAACTTAAATAATGAAACAAATAAATATCTCATGAACAAATTATCCACATAATGTTGTTCTTTTACAAAAGCAATGTTTTAGAAAACCCATTTTCTAAATTGGTGTCAATATTTATTTGTATGATCTCATCAACATATAAATATTTGTTGGTGTTTGTATAGCTTGTTATTGGGTATGACCCGACTTGGATCATGACGTACTAACCACATCAATCTTGTATGTGTCTTGGGCATATAAGATCCAACAATCTCCCACTTGCACAAGATTCATAGAAGATTGATGCAAGCAGTAAATACCGCCTAACAACGGTTTACTACCCTTAATACGTATGACTAGGTGCCATTCAATAACATCATCCTCTTCAAGTACCATACTCAAAAGTTTTTAGGTGAATCAATCATCTATCCTTTTGTCACAGATGTCATGTTAAATCCCAGAGACACAGAGTGATCATTCTCCATTGATTTAACTTTATAAGGACTTAGACATCTTACTCTTAACAAATAAGAGGGACAAATCCCATCTTGACTACATACGTCTCTCACAATTGCCTTATATCATATCTGAACTCAGACTTATGTACTGCCATGTTTCAGAACAGTGAAGAACTAAGTCAAAGTATAATATTTGGTAAATATCAAGACCCAATATGTATCTCAGGTCAGAGGATACCAAATGATGTTCGCCTTTACTCAAAATTACTTATGATCAATCAAGAAGATTCTATGTAGTAATATTTGAGATGCAGATCAGTCCAATATTTGTATCCCACAAATATCTATGAACTTTGGCAGCAACCTTTTACTCTATATTCATCCATATGAATATCTGCCAGTCCAAGTTTCATAATAGTCTACGGGCGTTCTGAGTAAATAATCTACTCATGGATTTTAAACATGCAAAATAGGAATATTAGTTGAATCATTATAACCAAATAATTCATTCAAGTAATAAAGAGTTACAATATCTCAATACAGAAATTAAAGATCATATCCAGTCACTATAATATTGAAGTCCCATAGCACAAGTATGACTTTCATGCTTTGCCTTTTCAAGAAGCTTCGTGAGTGGATCCGCAATGTTTTGATCCGTGTGAACTTTGCGAATACATATTTTTCCCTTTTCAACTTCATCCCTTATATAGTTGAATCTTCGTTCAATGTGCCTAGTCTTTTGATGTGCACGGGGTTCCTTGATTTGAGCAATCGCACCCTCGTTATCACAAAAGATTCTAGGGGGTCCTGAATGGAAGGGACCACACCTAGATGGCAATGAACTTCTTTAACCATGCAGCTTACTGAGCTACTAATGAAGCGGCGATGTATTCTGACTCTATAGTTGATAATGCCACCACATTTGCTTAGAGCTCTTTCAAGAGATCGCTCCTCCATTCAAGATGAAAATATACCCCGATTGTGATCGTGAATCATCCCGATCAGTTTGGAAACTCGCATCCGTGTAACCCTTTACTACGAGTTCCTCCTCACCAGATCCATAGATAGGAACATATCTTTAGTCCTTCTTAGGTACTTAAGTATGTTCTTAACAGCCATCCAATGATTGCCTCTAGGATTTTGTTGGTATCGGCTTGTTATGCTCAAAGCGCATGACACGTCCGGTCTAGTGCATATCATTACATACATGATGGATCTATAGCTGATGCATACATGATTCCTTTCATTTTGTCTTGCTCATCCTTTGAGCTTGGACATTGAGTCTTACTCAATATCGTTCCTCTTTGGATAGGTACCGTACCTTTCTTAGAGTTTTCATCTTGAACCTTTTCAAGATCTTGTCAATGTATGCACTTTGATTTAAACCTATCAACCGCCTTGATCTATCCTAATAGATCTTTATTCCCAAAATATAGGTGGCTTCACCAAGGTCCTTAATGGAGAAACAATTTCCAAGCCAAGCTTTTACACCTTCCATGGTTGGAATGTCATTTCCAAATAGCAGGATGTCATCGACATACAATACTAGGAAAGTGATGATGCTCCCACTAGCTATCTTATACACACATGCTTAATCATACATAGCATCTCACTCACATCAGCCCTTCATGGGCGACTGAACCTATCCCAGTTGCATGTCCTCCATGCGACTGGACTGTGCGATTGGGCTGTCATGCGAATGGGCATACAATCGTGCGACTGGACTTTCTTCCGCACGAATAGACACTATACGACTGGGCTATATGCGACTGACTCTTAACCGTACGACTGAACTACCCTGCGATAGGACCTATGCGACCGAAACCCCCAATCGCATAGCCTACCGTGCGACTGAGGCTCAATCGGGCGTCTGAGCCTCAATCGTGCGATTGGACATCAACTGTTCCTCATTCGGCCGATGGCCCTTCAGTCGCATAACCCTAACTGGGCAGCGACTGGAGTTCTTCATAAACTGCAGCCGCGAACCAACGCACCCCAACTCGTCATAAACCCATTTTCAGCCCAAATCGACCCTCCCAAGTCTCAGGAATTCATACTAGGACATCATACAAGCATACACAAGTCCTAATTCTTACTATAACCGTACTCAAGATTTACCCAAATGGGTCAAACTTTCACTATTTCAAAAATAGGTTTCTATGTGATTCCAGCCCCAAAATCATTCAAAAACGTGTAAAAGAGGGGTCCTAGAACTCACCTTACAGGTAGGAGTTGATGAGCTTCGATTTGGCTAGCCTCACGACAAATCCGGAGCTCGGTCAGCACTTTCCCTCCTTTCTCCTCTGCTCTCGTTCGCTCCTCTGCTCTCCTCCCGACTGAAATTGCAAGTGTTGGGAGGAGAATGAGAGCTGCTCCCCTTTTATACCCATAGCTCAATCGCATCTGGTCCAGGGGCGACTGGACCTTCAGTCGCATGAACACCATGCGATTGGACCCCAGTCGCATATGTTCCATGCGGCTCGTCTTTCATTCGGGCGGTTGAACTCCAATCGTGCGGTTGAGCTTCAATCGCCGAATAGCGTGCGGTTTGAACCTCCAGTCGCATAAATCCCAGGCGACTGAGGCTCAGTCGCACAGCCTGCCAAAAGTCAAACTTCGGGTGTTAAGTCCCCCCCCCTTATTTTAGGTTTCGTCCCCGAACCCTGTTATTCTTCGAACAATCGTGGGTAATGCTGCCTCATTTCTTCTTCAGTTTCCCACGTTGACTCGGATCCCTTCCTGTGCCGCCACTGTACACCACCAGGGGAACCACTTTATTCCTTAATCTCTTCTCTTTGCGATCGATGATCGCCACTGGTTGTTCTACATAGTTGAGCGTTCGTCTCCTCGATGTCCCCAGTGGAATGACCATGTCCTCGTCCGCCAAACATTTCCTCAGATGAGACACGTGGAAAGTTGGGTGAATTCCACTTAACTAATCTCTGTAGATCCAACCTATAGGCTACCTCCCCTACCCGAGCAATGATTCGGAAGGGCCTATATACCGCGACTCAACTTACCCCGCTTTCGGAATCGGATAATCCCCTTCCAGGTGAGACCTTCAACATAACCGGTCTCCCACCTGGAACTCAATCGGTCTGCGTCGTTGTCGGCATACGATTTCTGTCGGTCTTTGGCCGCCTTCTTATAAGCTTTATTCTTTCGAGCTTTTCAGTCGTAGCCTCGACCACTTCGACGCTTCCCAATTCCTTCTGACCAATTTCACCCCAACAGACGGGTGTCCTGCATCTCCTACCGTATAGCATTTCGTAGGGTGGCATGCCAATACTGGCATGATAGCTGTGTTGTATGAGAATTCGGCTAACGGCAGGTGGTCATCCCAACTTCCACCGAAGTCAATAACACATGCTCGGAGCATGTCCTCCAAAGTCTGAATGGTCCTTTCCGACTGACCATCAGTTTGTGGATGATAAGCCGTGCTGATATGTAACCTCGTCCCCATAGCATCGTGGAATTTCTTCCAGAATTTAGATGTGACCGGGTGTCGCGATCAGACACAATTGACACCGGCACACCATGACGAGTCACAATCTCTTTGATGAAAAGATCGGCCAACCCTTTCGGACGAATATGTCTCGCGCATCGGTAAGAAGTGAGCACTCTTCGTCAATCGATCCACAATCACCCAGATCGTATCATACCCTTTCGGGTACGTGGCAGCTTTGTGATAAAATCCATGGTGATGTGCTCCCACTTCCATCCGGTATGTCCAACGGGTGAATCTTTCCATACGGCTTCTGGTGCTCTGCCTTTACTTGCAAACACGTGAGGCATTTACTCACATACTCCCCCACATCACGTTTCATACCCGGCCACCAATAATCTTTCTTCATGTCTTGGTACATCTTGGTGGCACCGGGATGAATGGAGTATCGAGACTTATGAGATTCATCCATAGTCCTCATTCGCAGATCCCCGAGACGAGGATCCACATACGCCCAAACCGGGTTCTAACACCCGTTGCATTCTCACCAACAACTCCGCGACCAGACCTCTCATTCGTTCAGAGTTAAGATGTTCGTCTTTCAAAGCCTCATCTTGGAACTCTTTGACCTGTTTCATCAACGTCGGAGGTCATGATTAGCTGGTACGCCTTCACCCGAATGGCTCGGGCCTCTCCTTTCGGCTAAGGGCATCCGCCACCCACGTTGGCTTTGCCCGATGGTAATGGATCTCACAATCATAGTCCTTTATAAGCTCCAACCATCACCGTTACCTCATATTCAGATCTTTTTGCTCGAAGAAGTACTTCAAGCTTTTGTGGTCGGTAAGATGGTGCACTTCGTCCCGTAGAGATAGTGCCGCCAAATCTTCAACGTGAAAACCACCGCAGCTAATTCTAGATCGTGTGTGGGATAGTTGACTTCGTGGATCTTCAGTTGTCGAGATGCATATGCGATCACCTTTCCACGTGCATCAACACGCAACCTAGCCCGGATAAGATGCATCTGAATAGACCACTAAGTCTTCATTCCCCTCGGGCAAAGTCAAAACAGGAGCTTGTGTTAGTCTTGCCTTCAACTCCTCAAAAGCCGTCTCCTGCTCTCGCGACCCCACACGAATTTCACGTCCTTACGAGTCAATTTTGTCAAAGGTGAGGCTATCTTTGAAAAGTCTTGAATAAATCTCTATAATAGCCCGCCAATCCCAAGAAGCTACGAATCTCGGATGGCGTCTTTGGTGATTTCCATTGCATCACAGCCTCAACCTTTGCTGGGTCCACCCATGATTCCCTCTGCATTTACCACGTGACCCAGAAATTGCACCTCGCGTAGCCAGAAAGCACATTTGGAGAACTTAGCATAAAGTTTCTCCCTTCTCAAAGTCTCCAGTACTTCCCGAATGTGACCGACATGCTCTTCTTCGCTCCTGAATAAATCAGGATATCATCAATGAACACAATCACTGATTTATCTAACATTGGCCGACACACTCGGTATCAAGTCCATAAAAGCAGCTAGCACGTTAGTTAGACCAAATGACATAACGAGAAACTCATAGTGTCCATAACGCGTACGAAAAGCTGTTTTAGGAATGTCCTGCTCCTTTACCTTCAATTGATGGTAGCCAGATCGAAGATCTATCCTCGAGAACCAACTGGCACCCTGGAGCTGGTCGAACAAGTCATCGATCTCGTAACGGATACCGATTCTTTATGGTCAACTTGTTCAATTCACGGTAGTCGATACACATCTCATGCTAGCGTCCTTCTTTTTCACAAATAAGACCGGAGCACCCCAAGGAGAGATACTCGGTCTAATGAAGCCCTTGTCAAGCAACTCCTGCAGTTGCTCCATCAACTCCTTCATCTCCGTAGGAGCTAATCGATACGGTGCCTTGGCGACAGGTTGGGCACCGGTATTAAGTCAATTTGAAATTCAATTTCACGGTCAGGTGGCAATCACGATAAGTCTTCCGGGAACACATCTGGAAGCTCGCACACACCGGAACGTCGGATAGTTGTGGTGTTAGCGTTTCCACATCCTTCACATAACATAGGTAGGCGTTGCACCCATGCCTCATGCACTTCCCCGCCACCGCCATCGAAATCACCCTTCGGAATCACCGTTACCCGATCACCGTATATTGTCACCAGACTCCGTCAGATGCCGTCAATCTATAATCTTCTTTTGACATACGATATTCGCTCATAGGTTGCCAACCAATCCATACCTAGTACTACATCAAATCCACCTAGGGGCATCACATGTAATCTAGCAGCAACCTATGACCTTCTAATTCTATGGTACAGTCCTCTATCACATCATAACTCTAGTGGACTTACCATAGCAGTTTCTACATAAAAAGGCTCACTAATGCATTTACTACTAACAGCAATTTAGCACAGAAAGTAGCAGAAATGAAACTCCTACTAGCACCAGAATCATATAACACAGAAGCAAGAGTTTGATTTACTAGAAACGTACCTGACACAACATCGGGGTCCGTCCTAGCCTCTTCCTGCGTCATAGTGAAAGCCCTGGCGCTTGCTCTCGGACCTTCACTTCCTGTCTTCTTTACCCCTGAAGCTCAGCCTCGGCTTCTTACAGTCCTGCTCATATGACCGCCTTCCCACAGTTAAACACTTACCCATCGGCAATCCTTTGATATATGTCCGTCTTCCCACACTTAAAGCAGATGTTGGATCCCCTATTGCACTCCCCTGAGTGCTCCCTTCCACCTTACCACACTTCCTCACCCCAGCTCCCGTCACGACCACACGGTGATCATCCGCCCTCGCCTTCTTGTTACTCGTCGAAGTATCACCCCGACCAAATCTCTTCCCCTGCCAGTTTTTCTCTCCACTTCCTTCTTGCTACCCTCAGCCTTTACCAACGCAGCCCGTTCATCGAATAACCTTCCCGCCAAATCCACTGCCGACCTGAAAGTGCTTGGTCGGGCAGAATCAAGTGCCAACGAATTTCAGCTGGCAACCCCTGAATATACCGGTTGATCTTTCGAGACACCGGCGTCACCTGCTCTGGCACCAACGGCGCCAATTCGTTAAACTTGGTGGTGTATTGTTGGGGGTCATCGTCCCCGCCTCAACTGCAGGAACTCTCTCTCACTCTCTCAACTCTGTCCAGTTCCCGACGAGGACTGAATTCCTCAATCACCAGCCTTTTTAACTCAGCCCACTTCATCTTCCCTATAGCCCTGCTACCCTCGGCTTGGACTATATTGTTCCACCAGCACAAAGCCGACCCTGTGAAAGAGTGGGTAGCAAACTTCACCTTCTTGTCCTCCTGGCAATCACTAATATCGAGGACAGCTTCCATTTCCATCACCCATTGGTGAGCATCAGTAGCAGTACCAGAACCATCAAAAGTCGGGGGCTTGCACCTCATAATGCCCCATAGTTACAACCCCGGGCTGTCTCCCGTAACTGCTCTTCTTCTCTTCCTCTTCATCATCGGATAATACTGTTTCTGCTTCTGTGCTGTTGCTGTCTACCTGAGGACCGATTCCTTCATCGTCTCTCATCTTCGCGTACTGCCTTTATCACTTCGGTCACTACAGACGGTAAGATCGTCTGCATGACCTGATGTACTTCCTCACCACTGCCTCTTTTACCGAGGCTCTAAAATTCGCGCTTTCGTCTGCCTCCTCCTGATGAGGAGTCTCGTTTTCCTCATGAACTACTTTCTCTATCCTAAGTCTTCCTCGCGTGTTACGCGGTTCATCACCACGTCCACCGCCACGGGAAGCATTGATGATCTACCACCGACCATCTTCTATCACACTAAAAGATTTAAACACTAACACGGTCATTCAAGGAAATAGCTCAGTTTATGTAAGTATAGTAAGTCCCTAATTACAGTGGCCAGTTGTGATTAGCCACTTACTCTACTCTTCGTACCCGAGCATACCTGTCCTGACTACATTAGTATCTAAGTCTAACAGTACACATAAACACATATCATGCGCACGAAATCATGATTAACTTTAATAAAAATACCTGATGGCACGCAACTACTCAGATGGCATTCTCTTCCTTTCTGTCCCATTTTCAGTTTAAGTTTAGTTTATTTTAAAAATTTACCCATTTCACTTAAACTTTGGCTCTGATACCAACTTGTAAGGCCCCGTTCCCGGGCACCTCACAGTTGGTCGTCATCACCCATAAAACATACATTTAATATAACTTAATAAAAACCATGCAGCGGAAACTTTGAATTTACTATAAATGCTTTTGCAAAGTAATACAACACTCATTACAAAATATCGTTTGTTTGCATACAATACAAAAACATTAACAAAAGAATACCATCGCAAAAGAGCTGAGTAGCCGCCTCGTGCCATCCTCAGCAACACTACCTGCCAACTGGAAAACACATAAAAGTCAGCGTTGCTGAGTGAGTTCTAGTTTTATAATAAAACATACTTTTACTTATTTAAAAGTATCCTTTCATGCATGCGTTCATACATCATACGTACACAGAGATAATATTCGTTATTATCTTCATCATTCGTTATACATTGTTATCTTTAACTTCTCGTATGGATTCTGTCAGGCTTTACCCACTTCATAGCACTTGGCTATGATTACTGTGGTCGAATGACAAGAATCCCGTTCATACTTACTGCACATTGAAAGGTGAATTGTACCAATACCATATGCTACACCCCATCGTTATTAGCTACCGGGCCGAAGTCAACATATGAACAACAAAACGTATGCCACGGTACTAGAGGTAAGCGGTAGAGGTACCATGACCATGGTCAGGACCAATCGCGTTATTCAATGCTGCAAGACATAATTCGTTCGTTTATTAATGCATGTATTCATCATCATTCTTCTTTTCGTTCATCTTTCGTTAATACATGCATTCATCATCATGTTCCTCTTTCATTATCTTTCACTTTACGTTACATATACTTCATTGTTCATTCTCGTTATTCGTAAAGTTTCGGAAAGATAAGCATACACAATTACAAGGAACTACACACTCATCATACATTCATCATCATACATTCATCATCATACATAGCATCATACATACGTAATCATACATAGCATCATCACTCACATCAGCCCTCATGGGCGACTGAACCTATCCCAGTCGCATGTCCTCCATGCGACGGGACTGTGCGATTGGGCTGTCATGCGAATGGGCATACAATCGTGCGACTGGACTTTCTTCCGCACGAATAGACACTATACGACTGGGCTATATGCGACTGACTCTTAACCGTACGACTGAACTACCCTGCGATTGGACCTATGCGACCGAAACCCCCAATCGTAGCCTACCGTGGACTGAGGCTCAATCGGGCGTCTGAGCCTCAATCGTGCGATTGGACATCAACTGTTCCTCATTCGGCCGAATGGCCCTTCAGTCGCATAACCCTAACTGGGCAGCGACTGGAGTTCTTCATAAACTGCAGCCGCGAACCAACGCACCCAAACTCGTCATAAACCCATTTTCAGCCCAAATCGACCCTCCCAAGTCTCAGGGATTCATACTAGGACATCATACAAGCATACACAAGTCCTAATTCTTACTATAAACACGTTCCAAGATTTTACCAAATGGGTCAAACTTTCACTATTTCAAAAATAGGGTTTCTATGTGATTCCAACCCCAAAATCATTCAAAACGTGTAAAAAGAGGGGTCCTAGAACTCACCTTAACAGGTAGGAGTTGATGAGCTTCGATTTGGCTAGCCTCACGACAAATCCGGAGCTCGTCAGCACTTTCCCTCCTTTCTCCTCTGCTCTGTTCGTTCTCTGCTCTCCTCCCGACTGAAATATGCAAGTGTTGGGAGGAGAATGAGAGCTGCTCCCCTTTTATACCCATAGCTCAATCGCATCTGGTCCAGGGGCGACTGGACCTTCAATCGCATGAACACCATGCGATTGGACCCCAGTCGCATATGTTCCATGCGGCTCGTTCTTTCATTCGGGTGGTGAACTCCATCGTGGGGTGAGAGTTCAATCGGCCGAATAGCGTGCGGTTGAACCTCCAGTCGCATAAATCCCAGGCGACTGAGGCTCAGTCGCACAGCCTGCCAAAAAGTCAAACTTTCGGGTGTTACATAGTTCCTTCCGTAAGGAACTTAGCTTCTAAGAACTGAGCCTTCTTGGCAACAAACTCCTTTTGTTCTATAGATCATAGAATAATATCCCATAGAATCTCTAGGATATCCAATGAAGATATACTTAGTGGAATGGCTTTCTAACTTGTTTGAGGTGGGAGACTTAACATAAGCCTCACAACCCATACCTTTAAATATGATAGTGATGGAACCCTTCCATACCATATTTCAAAAGGTGTCGTCTCCACTTTCTTGGTTAGGGCCATATTCAAAATACCCAGCCGGAGCAAAGCGAAACCCCAAAATGATAGAGGCAATGAGCTTTTAGCCATCATAGATCGAACCATGTCCAATAGAGTTCGATTTCTCCGCTCGGACACGCCATTATTGTTGTGACGTTCCAGGTGGAGATAGTTGTGAGATAATACTGTTGGGTTTGTTGGCCTTTAACAAACTAGTTTAACCATTAAACTAAGAAAACGCAGCGGATTAAATCGTTTATTTCATGTTTTATAATCTGAAATATAGAGTTCATTTCATCGCACCAACAAACCCAAGAATATAAGGATCTTTAATATGTGTTTGAACTAGCTATCTATAAGAAATAACAACCTAAAACATACATACAAACTACCTCTTTGTATGCTGTCAAAAACGTGGCTGAAAACATCATCCAAAGCTGCTGAAAAACGTGGACAAAAGTGAAGATGCAGCTGCCATTGAATGACCAAAACATCAAGTATAGATGTCCTCAAGTGCTCATACCCACAAGCCCTCTAAGCAACACCCTTTTTGCTAGGATTTGTACACCCAAAATCGAAAGAACATGCTGCTGGAACACTTCTAGCCGTGAGTTTTGATGAGAAATCAGAGTTTTCCTTTTGTTCTTTCTATCTTGCATGTAAGAGAGAAGGTAAGGATGATAAGTGTGTGTTAGGATTTGGAGAGTGGTGTGTTAAAAGCTCAAGAGAACTCTTCCCCATATGGGCGGCCAAAAATCAAGAGAGAGAGGGTTTTTCCCCCGAAACAATCTCCAATTTTTTATAAACTAGTTGTTTTATTAGTTATATAATTAACCTATTAATTATATAACTCATACACACTTTTATGTATAATGTCATTTAACTAAATTAAACAACATTATAAATATCATCCATGAATAAAATATCCTCATAAGTTGTTCAATCTCATATGCAACTTATTTAGAAAACCCATTTTCTAAATTGGTGTAATTATTTAATTGCATGATCATATCATCAATTAAATAGTGATTGGTGTTTGCTAAGCTTGTTATTGGGTATGACCCGACTTGGATCATGACGTACTAACCACATCAATAATCTATGTATCTTGGGCATATAGAATTCAACAATCTCCCACTTGCACAAGATTCATAGAAGATTGATGCAAGCAGTAAATACCACCTAACAACGGTTTACTGCCTTAATACGCATGACTTAGTAGCCATTCAATAACATCATCCCTTTCAAGTATCCAACTTGAAATGATTTAGGTGAATCAATCATTTATCCTTTTGTTGCAGATGTCATGTTAAATCCAAGGACACAAAATGATCATTCCTTGTTGATTTAACTTAATCAGGCCTTAGACATCACACTCTCAACGAATAAGAGGAACAAATCCCATCTTGACTACATACTTTCTCACAATCACCTTATGTCATACCTGAACATAGCCTTATGTATGACAATTATTTCATATCAATGAAGAACTAGCTCAAGGTATACACTTGGTGAATATCAAAACCCAATATGTATCTCAGGTCGGAGGATACCAAATGATATTCGCCTTTACTCAAATTTTACTTATGATCAATCAATAAGATTCCATGTTGTAAGATTTGAGATGCGGGTCAGTCCAATATTCGTATCCCACGAATATCTATGAACCTTGGCAGCAACCAATTGCTCTATATTCATGCCTTATGAATATCCACCAATCCAAGTTCATAATAGTCTTACATTCATACTCGTTCCCACAAATATGACCGACTATGGACATTTAGAATAATAAAATTATTCATGGATGTAAACATGCTAAAAGGAACATGACTCAAGGTATCGTGAATATATAGATGAGTCAAGTATTACAATTGTTCCATATTAATAATATTAATACTAACAGATCAATTCCAATCACTAGAATATCGAAGTCCTAAGGCATAAGTATGACTTTCATGCTTTGCCCTTTCAAGGAGCTTCGTGAGTGGATCCGCAATGTTTTGATCAAAGTGAACTTTGCGAATACATATCTTTCCCTTTTCAACTTCATCCCTTATGTAGTGAATCTCCGCTCATTGTGCCTAATCTTTTGATGTGCACGGGGTTCCTTGATTTGAACAATCGCACCCTCGTCATCACAAAGATTTCTAAGGAGTCTTGAATGGTAGAGACCATCCTTAGATTGGTGATAAACCTTTTATCCATGCAGCTTCCCAGGCTGCTAATGAGGCGGCTATGTATTCGAATTCTGTAGTGGACAATGCTACCCTATTCATAATGGAGACGTACCCCGATTGTGATCGAGGATCATCTCGATCAGTTTGGAAACTAGCATTCGTGTAACCCTTTACAACTAGTTCCTCTTCATTAGATCCGTATATTAGAACATATCCTTAGTCCTCCTAAGGTATTCCAATATACTTTCAACAGCCATCCAATGGCTGTTACTTGGATTCTGCTGATATCTACTTGTCATGCTTAAACGCACATGACACGTCCGGTCTAGTGCATATTATCGCATACATGATGGATCCTATAGCAGACGCATATGGGATGTCCTTCATACGATGTTGCTCATCCTTTGAGCTTGGACATTGAGATGCACTCAATATGTCCCTCTTTGAATAGGTACTATACCTTTCTTAGAGTTTTCCATCTTGAACCTTTTCAAGATTTTATTAATGTATGCACTTTGGTTTAACCCTATCAACCACCTCGATCTATCCCTATAGATCTTTATTTCCAAAATATAGGCGGCTTCACCGAGATCTTTTATGAAAAACAACTTCCAAGCCAGGTTTTAAACACCTTCCATAGTTGGAATGTCATTTCCAAAATGTAGTATGTGATCAACATACAATACTAAGAATGTAATTATACTCCCACTAGCTCCCTGATACACACAAGCCTCGTCAGCGTTCTTGATGAAACGCAATTTCTTGATCTCTTCATCAAAACGTTGATTCCAACTTCTCGATGCTTGTCTCAATCCATAGACTGATCTCTTTAACTTGCATACTTTATCAGGATTGGATCGACAAAACCTTCAGGCTGAACCATATGGACAGTCTCTTCGAGGTGTCCATTAAGAAAAGCGGTTTTGACATCCATTTGCCAAATCTCATAATCATAATGAGCAGTTGTGGCAAACAACATCCTGATAGACTTTAGCAGTGCCATTGGCGAGAAGGTTTCATCATAATCAACCCCTTGACTTAGAGTGAAACCTTTTGCTACAAGTCTTGCCTTGTAAGTATCCAAGTTTCCATGCATATCAGTTTTCTTCTTGAAAACCCACTTGCATCCAACCAGTTTGGAGTTAAGTGAAGAGTCAACCAATTCCCAAACTTGGTTGTCATACATGGATTACATCTCTACGTTCATGGCTCCTAGCCACTTGTCACAATCCGAATTGGACATTGCATCATGGTATGTAGTGGGCTCATCGGAGTCAACCACGTAGCATCCATCTATGAAAAATCCATATCTTTCATGTGGAATGCTAACTTTACCAGATCTGTGAACGTTTTGTGTGTATTGATCAACTCTTGATCATGATCAACAACCTCCTGTTGATTGCTAGTGTCAACCAAACGTGTATCGGCTTGTGGATCTTGATCCTCATCAAATTCCACTGTTCTATGCGTCATTCCTTCCATAAGGAACTTGGCTTCCAAGAACTCTGTCTTTTGAGCAATAAATACCTTTTGCTCTGTTGGATCAAAGAAGTAGTATCCTATACAGTCCTTTTGGATATCCAACAAATATACACTTAGTGAATCGACTTTCAGTTGGTTTGGGTGTTAAGCTTAACATAAGCTTCATGACCCATAATTTTAAATATGATAGCGATGGAACTATTCCATTCCATATTTCAAAAGGCGTCGAATCCACTTTCTTGGTTTGGGCCATATTCAAAATACGAGCCGCGGAGAGTAGTGCGAAACCCTAAAATTATAGAGGTAGTGAGCTTATAGCCATCATAGGTTGAACCATATCCAATAGGGTTCGATTTCTCCTTTCAGACACACCATTATGTTATGGTGTTCAGTGAGGAGTAAGTTGTGAGACAATCTTACAACTTCCTAGATGATCCCTAAAAGTCTCACTTAGGTATTCACCTTCTCTATCTAAACGGAGAACTTTGGTAGTTCTATCGAGTTGATTTTCTACTTCATTCTTGAAGTTTTGAACATTTCAATTCTTCATGTTTATGTGCCATCAAGTACACATAACCATAGCGACTATAATCGTCGGTAAAGGTAATGAAGTAAGTTTCACCATACCTTGTCATTGTCTTAAAAGGACCACATACATCCAAATGTATGACTCCTAATAAGTCTTTTGCCCTCTCATTAGTACCACTAAAGGCGTGTTGGTCATCTTACCTTGTAAACAAGATTCACACTTATCGAATGAACAATTTCATTTGTTTTCAAAGACCATTCTTTTAAAGTGTTTAAATCCGATTCTTGTTTATGTAATCAGGATGACAATGACAAGAATAAGAGTCACTTAAACCATTTTAAGTCTCTTGGTGCATGATAGGTATAATGTGTTATTGTAGGACGAATCATTATGAACCAATTCATCAACATCATTAGAAGGCATAGCCTTGAAATAATATACATCATCCTATAAATATAAATACCATCATTTACTAACTTTAAATCATAACCATATCGTTTTAAAAGGGAAACTTAAATCATGTTCCTAGTCAAACTAGGAGCATATAACATGTTTTGAAAAACAGCTTCCAAGCCTTTTGAAAGTTTCAAAACATAGTCTCCTTTCTTAAAGTGCTTATTTCTTTTGAACTCTCGCAACAGATTGCAAAAGTGAGTTCCACATGCGGTATCTAATTACCCATGTGCTTTGAGGAAATAACATTTAAGTCAATATGGATTATGAAAGTTGTGCTTGAGGTTTGCCTAGCATCCCTCTTATTTTTCAACTCTTTGAGATAGGTTGGACAATTCCCTTTCAAATAACCTATCTCACCATACTCAAAGCATGGATCGTTTTCCGTTACCTTAGGCTTCATAAGCATGGATTATGAAAGTTGTGCTTGAGGTTTGCCTAGCATCCCTCTTATTTTTCAACTCTTATTTTTCAACTCTTGAGATAGGTTGGACAATTCCCTTTCAATCCCTTTCAACTCTTTGAGATAGGTTGGAGGTTCCGCTTTGATCTTCCCTTCCCCTTTGCCTTTGATGTTCCCCTTTCCTTTGGCAACATTGCCATGGGATCGGGAATGGCCTTTCCATTGCCTCCCTTATTGATCTAGAGAATAGTAGAACCTTTCTACCCATCCCTGCCTCAGCTGTTGTGAGCATTGCGTGAAACTCACCAATGCTCTTGTCCTATCCATTCATATCGTAGTTCATTATGAATGTCTCAAACTTTTAGTTAAGCCATTAAGGATCAAATCCTTGGCCAACTCCTTTGAGACAGACAGCTAAGCCTCTCGAGGCGGCCTCAACATCGTCGGGGTCGGGTTGGTCAGGAATAGGATCGTCAAGGACATTTTGCCTTTGCTCTTGCTTGAGAACAATTCTCAAGTTTCGAGACCAGTCCATAAGGTTGTTATGGTTCAGACGATCCTTTTCTAAAATAGTTCTCTGCGATAGGGTATGGACGGTCGGGATGGTAGCATTATTGTTTGCGGCCATTCTACAAATTTTACAAAGTTCTTTTTAGTATTTCTGAAAAATTTCATTTTAATTATTAATACCCTTATGTCTCATAGACAATTAATAATTAAAATCTAGAATCCAACGTTACATTCAAACAATGGTTAGGTGACCTTTATCCCTTATTCAAATTAACAAGGTAGTCACATTTGACAATTGCAACCTTTTGCAACTTCTAGCGGTATGGGATCGACTTTAAACATCATATGCAAAGTCGGCATGTTAATCCCATCAACACCATTTGGAAACCATATTTTAGGTGATCCATTCAATATGGTTTGCAAATCAAGTTACCCTACTTGCACACACTGTGAGTTTACCAACATAAGTGGTTAGGTGACCTTTATCCCACCAATGCGGTGTTCCCACCTTAAGTCATAAGTTCCCTCATAATGGTTAGGTGACCTTTATCCCATTAAGAGTTTCCAAATGACTTAAGTGTTGTGCAAAAGGACGGTGTTAAACTTGTTTGAAAAGGGATTTTTTAGTTTCATTAATTCTAGTTTGAAAACTCTATTTACCTTGTATTTGCATGCTTTCAAATACAAGGTATCCTATGGTTCATTTTTAATAAAACCTCTTTTATTAAATCATTAATCCTTTTAATAACCTTTTATTAATCATTTAATGATTAAGAACCATAAAATTCAGCTTGTTAAGTTTGTTAATTAGTTTGTTATGCATATCCAAATATCAAATAACAATCATACAACAAACAACCAAACAAGCACAATCATACAAACATATGTGCATAACTATAGCCACTAAGTTGACTACACTTGTTTGCCATCACAAGTGTTGTCATAAGGTCTTTCCTAAGGTTGAACACAACACAAATGATGAGGTCTCCAAGACTCCCACTTGAACTTGCATCCAAATGCTTCAAGTCCATCCTTTGTGTCTTCCTTTTGTGCCTCCTTCCCGAGCATCTTCTTTTACAAAATATATATATCCTAATACATATTTCTAGTAAAAGAAAAATACTCCTAATCTATTTATTACATTGCCAAATGAATAAACAAATTACAACCTAAATAGAAATACCAAAAGGAATTATTACAACCCAAATAGAAAGAATACAACCAACATGACAATTCCACAATCAACCAAATCCAAAACGTACATGGTCAAGGCTATGTTATGCACTAAAACATGTATCCATATACATCATTTCAAGAACTAAATGAACCCCATTTGACCCTAAATTTTCAGCCAACATAAACTAAGAATTTAGGGTCTTTTGTCCAAACAAAGCACAATCAACCAATTTGATATCTTTCCGTTCAAGATTTAATCTAAGCATGCAAGATATAACCTTGAAAGGTTGGGGTATCATCATATCATCACGAAACAGCCCTAATTTGGTTGTTAAAACCCTATAAAACCAATTTTACAAGCGCAAATGAAGCTATTCATCCACATACCTGGCTCTGATACCAATGTTGGGTTTGTTGGCCTTTAACAAACTAGTTTAACCATTTAAACTAAGAAAACGCAGCGGATTAAATCGTTTATTTCATGTTTTATAATCTGAAATATAGAGTTCATTTCATAGCATCAACAAACCCAAGAACATAAGGATCTTTAATATGTGTTTGAACTAGCTATCTATAAAATAACAACCTAAAACATAACATACAAACTACCTCTTTGTATGCTGTCAAAAACGTGGCTGAAAACATCATCCAAAGCTGCTGAAAACGTGGACAAAAGTGAAGATGCAGCTGCCATTGAATGACCAAAACATCAAGTATAGATGTCCTCAAGTGCTCATACCCACAAGCCCTCTAAGCAACACCCTTTTTGCTAGGATTTGTACACCCAAAATCGAAAGAACCATGCTGCTGGAACACTTCCAGCCGTGAGTTTTGATGAAGAAATCAGAGTTTTCCTTTTGTTCTTTCTATCTTGCATGTAAGGGAGAAGGTAAGGATGATAAGTGTGTGTTAGGATTTGGAGAGTGGTGCGTTAAAAGCTCAAGATAACTCTTCCCCATATGGGGTGGCCGAAAATCAAGAGAGAGAGGGGTTTTCCCCCCCAAAACATATCCAATTTTTTATAAACTAGTTGCTTTATTAGTTATATAATTAACCTATTAATTATATAACTCATACACACTTTTATTGTATAATGTCATTTAACTAAATTAAACAACATTACAAATATCATCCATGAACAAAATATCCTTATAAGTTGTTCAATCTCATATGCAACTTATTTAGAAAACCCATTTTCTAAATTGGTGTAATTATTTAATTGCATGATCATATCATCAATTAAATAGTGATTGGTGTTTGCTAAGCTTGTTATTGGGTATGACCCGACTTGGATCATGACGTACTAACCACATCAATAATCTATGTATCTTGGGCATATAGAATCCAACAAATACCACAACTTCTAAGATGATCTCTGAAAGCATCACTTAGGTATTCACCTCCTCTATCGGTGCAGAGAATTTTTATTTTCTTGTTGAGTTGATTTTCTACTTCATTTTGGAAGATTTTGAACATTTTAAAAGCTTCATCTTTGTGTCTTAACAAATACACATAACCATATCGACTATAGTCATCGGTAAAGGTAATGAAGTATCTTTCATGGTACCTAGTAATTGGCTTAAAAGGACCACATACATCCGAATGTATGATGCCTAATAAATCTTTTGCCCTTTCGGATTTGCCATTAAAAGGTGCCTTAGTCATTTTACCTTGTAAACAAGATTCACATACATCAAATGAATCATATTCATTTGCTTTTAAAAGACCGTTCTTTTGAAGTGTTTGTATGCGCTTCTTGCTTATATGACCAAGACGGCAATGCCAAAGATAGGTATCACTCAAATCCAATTTGAGTTTCTTAGTGGTGGTTTGGTACAATGAGCTATCATATAATGTGTTTTCACGAACCAATTCATAAATACCATTAATAGGAATAGCTTTAAAATAAAATATGCCATTTAAAGAAACATGAATTTCATTTTCAATAAATGTCAAAACATAACCATATTGTCTTAATTGGGCAACAGAAATAATGTTCCTAGTCAAACTAGGAGCATGCAAAATATTGTTCAAAATTGCTTCCAAACCATTTGGAAGCTTCAAGATGTAGTCCCATTCCCCATGTAGAGGCTAACATCCCTTTTCTTGAAGTCCTTACTTCTTTTGAACCCCTGCAATAAGTTACAAATGTGAGTTCCACATCCGGTATCCAATACCCATATGTTAGAGGATATTAAATTTAGATCAATATGAATCATGTAAATTGTACCTGAGGTTTGCCCGGCATCCCTCTTGGCTTGCAACTCTTTGAGATGGACTGGACAATTCCTTGCCCAATGTCCAATCTCCCCTCACTTGAAGCATGGGTCATTTGAAGCAACCTTTTGCTTCTTCTCCGCTTGTTTTGGTGGTGGTGCTCTTACCACTCCCTTCCCCTTTCCCCTAACGTACCCTTTACCCTTGGCAACATTTGCCTTAGGTGCGGGGTGAGGCCTCTTCTTGTTCCCACCTTCATTGATGGTGAGAACGGGTAAAACCTTTTTACCCATGGCCGCCTCAGCAGTTTTGAGCATAGAGTGAAGCTCACTTATGTTCTTGTCCCATCCGTTCATGTTATAATTCATGACAAATTTGTCAAACCTCTTTGACAAAGAGTTGAGGATCAAATCCGTAGCCAACTCTTTCGAGACGGGACAACTCAGCCTTTCGAGGCGGTCAATGTGGCTTTTCATCTTAAGTACATACGATAAAACAGATTGGGTGTCATCCATACGACATGCATGGAGTGGTCGAACCGTTTCGAAGCGCTCTACCCTTGCTTGTTGTTGGAACGTTTCCTTCAACTGGGTAATCATGTCGTACGCTCCATGATGTTCATACTCCTTTTGGAGATCATGAGTCATACTTGCCAACATGAGGCAAGACACTTGGACTGAGTCCTCAGTGTATTTCACCCAATTCATAAAGGCCTCCTCATCCTCTTCATTAGTTTGATCGGGAATCAGATCGTCTAAAACATATGATCGTTTCTCTTGCTTGAGAACAATTCTCAAGTTTCGAAATCAATCGATAAAGTTATTATGGTTTAGACGCTCCTTTTGAAGAATGGTCCTTAGTGATAGTGAGTGAGCGGATGGGATTTCATTTTCATTATTTTGGTGGCCATCTACAAAATTTTAACAAAGTTCAATTTTAGTATTTTCGATATCGTCCATATTTTTTAATAATTTAAAACTCTTATATGTGTCTCACATAATTTTTAAATTCTAGAATCTAACGTTACATTTAAATAGTGGTTAGGTGACCTTTATCCCATTATTTAAATTAACAAGGTAGTCAATGTTTTAACAATTGCAACCCTTTGCAACTTCTAGGGTATAGGATCGACTTAAACATCATATGTGTGGTCGGCACGTTTATCCCATCAACACCTTTGTAAACCACATTGTAGGTGATCCATTTAACATGGTTTGCAAATCAAGTTACCCTACTTGCACACACATGTGAGTTTTCCAACATAAGTGGTTAGGTGACTTTTATCTCACAAATATGGTATCCCCACCTCAAATCACAAGTTCCCTTAAAAAGGTTAGGTGACCTTTATCCCGTTAAGAGTTTCCAAGTGATTCAAGTGTTGTGCAAAAGGACGGTGTTAAACTTGTTTATTAAAAGAAATTTAAAGTTTTCATAATCCAAGTTTAGAAAACTCTATGTACTTTGTATTTGCATGCTTTCAAATACAAGGTACCCTATGGTTCACTTTTAATAAAACCCCTTTTATTAAAATCATTAATCCTTTTAATAGCCTTTTATTAACCACTTAATGATAAATAACCATCAATTTTTAGCTTGTTAAGTTTGTTAATGAGTTTGTTAAGCATATCCAAATATCAAACAACAATCATACAACAACCATTCAAACAAGCATAATCATACAAACATAAGTGCATAACCATAGCCACTAAGTTGACCACACTTGTTTGCCATCACAAGTGTTGTCATAAGGTCTTTCCTAAGGGTTAAGATGACACATCAAAATGTGTCCATGACAAACCACAATCAACCAAATCCAAAACACAAAAGGCCAAGGCTATGTTATGAACTAAAATATGAAACATATTCAACATCCAAGAACAACAATGAATCCCTTATTTCAGCCCCAAATTTTGGCCAACATAAACCCAAATCTAGGGTTTTGTCTAAACAACACAATCAACCAATTGATCTTAATCTTTCAAGGTTTATACTATAGCATGCAAGATTAAACCTTGAAACATAAGGATTCAAACATCCACAAAAAACAGCCCCTAATGGGTTGAAAAAGTCCATGAAAACTAACTTTTCAAGAACTTTAGAAGCACATATTCCACATATCCGGCTCTAGATGCCATTGTTGGGTTTTGTAACATGTTTATCAAAGCTAGTTTACCATTTAAACTATAAAAACGCAGTGGAAAAAGGGTTTTAACATGTTGTTTATAATCTGAAAATTTCACCATTTGAAAGCTCAAACAAAACCCAAGTATAAGGATGATATATATATGTGAAATAGTATGCTATCAAAAACCAAAACAACAACCATAGGGTGTGCATTAAAAACAACCTTTCAAGCACAAGATTCGTGGATGATAAGTTGAAAGAAGATGTTCTTGAATGTCCAGCCCCCAAGAGAGAAAGCCTCAATATTTGATACCCACAAGCCCTTCCAAACACCAAGCTTGTTAGGGAGCACAACACCACAAACCTCTTCCAAATCACCTTGAAAAATCCCATGATTTCAGCCTCTTGAAGCCTTGAATCTGAAATTTTCAAGCCTTGTTTGAGAGAGTTCTATTGCTTAAGTGTGTGTGAGAGAAGGTGTGTTAGATGAAAGAGTGTAAGAGTGAATGAAGTCTTGCACAAGCCAAGACAAAAGGGTGGAGTCCCAAGGCCAAGGGGCGGCCGAATCTTGGGTTCAAAATGGGTTCCCCCCATTTTGAAACTTTTATAAAAATGTTACTCTTTAAACCCTTAGTTTATAAAATTAAAACCTATTTTAATTTTATAACATTAACACACTTTTATTTGTTATTATTTAACCAACTTAAATAATAAAACAAATAAATATCTCATGAACAAATTATCTACATAATGTTGTTCTTTTACAAAAGCAATGTTTTAGAAAACCCATTTTCTAAATTGGTGTTAATATTTATTTGTATGATCTCATCAACAAATAAATATTTGTTGGTGTTTGTATAGCTTGTTATTGGGTATGACCCGACTTGGATCATGACGTACTAACCACATCAATCTTGTATGTGTCTTGGGCATATAAGATCCAACAATGTAATACTTGAATGAAAACAACAAATGAAGCTCTTTTAAAGTATTCATTTGATTATATTCATTTATTACACAATCCAATAATAGAAAAAATAAGTAAGTAAACTAGCTAACCTCAAAACTATACAAGTGTAAGGTGTTTATACTATGAAAGGTAAACACTAGAACAAATCTTGACCGTTAATTATAAGTTTAGGATAAATGGCATGTTCCAACCATTGATCAACATATTATGACATTCCACGATTGTGTAATACTATTAGTTACAAAGTAATGTACAATATAGACATTAATCAGCAGCACAAAAGATTAGCACTTGTAGAGTAATCCTGTTGCCACTACTCTTTAACACCGTCACACTTTTCTCCAAAAGCAGTGAATCAACATATCTTCAGAACTTTCGTAGATTCACTTATGCTAATTTATAGCTATTCAGTACTTCATCAGTTAGATGTAGTCCTTTAGCAGATGAACTTTTTCCTTGGTATATTTGATTAGCACAAAACATTTATACATAGTGTTTGGGTAGCTTCATCCTCTTTATGTCTCAACAAATTATCCCTAAGATGACAAAAAATACCCAGTAGAGTCCCACACACAAAGTAGGGTCGGGGGAGGGTAAGATGAGTGCAAGCAATTTATTCTGCTTTGGTAGTTGATGTATAAACATAGGCTTGCTTCTTGCATTGTCATGAAACCAATCTTCCTCCTATAAAATGATAACCCACTAAGGTAGACTTATAATTGATGTTGCAAACTCTATTTCGATATCAGTATATCTATTAAGATTAAAGTCAACACTCTTAAGGTATCATAATCTATATAGGTTCCCCCTTGAGATACTAAAAGATTCTCTTGGTACTAATCGTGTATTCGTGTATGACATTTTAGGACGTGCTTGAAATTTTGAACTCAAGCATAGGGCAAACATGATATCTGGTCTGTTAGCTATGCGATACATAAGAGATCAAATGATCGCTTGATATTATTGCTAATCGACTGCTTTCCCCTTAAGATTAGGAGCTAATATACATGCATTAGGCATTGGTGTCTTTGCAGCTTTTGCATCAGTAGCTCAAAATCTTATTAAGATGTCTTTTACATACTTAGCTTGATTTATAAAGATGCCGTTAACCGCTTGCTTGACTTGTAATCCCAGAAAGAAAGTGAGTTCTTCCATTGTAGTCTTTTCAAATTTTGATTTCATAAGGTGTTAAAAGTCTTTGTACATCCTTTAATCGGTAGATCCAAGTATGATGTCATCCATAAACACTTATACCAACATGAAGTATGTTCCCACTTTCTTTATGAAGAGAGACTTATCTATGGATCTTATAGTGTAGCCATTCTCAAAAGTAAGGTAGAAAGGGTCTCATACCATTTCCTTGGAGTTTGATGTAGCCTATACAAAGCTTTATCAACTTTACAATCATGGTTTGGAAACTTGGGATTCTCAAAACCAGGTGGTTGGCATACATATACTTTGTCATCTATATCACCATATAGAAAGGCATTTTTCACATCCATTAGAAAAACCTTAAAATTTCTTAAGGCAACAAAAGCAAGAAAGATTCTTATTGCCTTAAGTCTTGCTATCGGAGCAAAAACTTCATCATAGTGTATTCCTTCATCTTGTGTACAACAAGTTAGTTCTTGATGACTATCCTCGATTATCATTCTTGTTCCTGAACACTTATTTGGTTCCTATCACAGTCATCTCTTTTGGAAGTGCACATAGTTTCCAAACTTTTTGATTTTTAACTAGAGAAGCTTTTCCTGTATGGCTTCAACCCAGTTGTTCTCTCTTAAGGATTCGTCATCCTTCATTGGTTGCAATTGAGACAAGAAGCATGAGAATATGCAAATATTTGCTTCACGTGCCTTACTTCTTGTCTATGCACCAACATCAACACTACCGATGATATTTTCAACTAAATGTTTTTTTATGAATTCTTAGTCTTAAAATCACTTGGAGTTGCTGAGATAAATCTAAATTGGTAAAATTTGTTTTAGGCTGTTCAATAGATTGCTCAACTGTTGAACACTCACCTTTTTCAGCTGGTTTAGTTTTAGTCTTTTGTTTAGCAAGTTGCCTAGTACCAGTGTGTTCATCTACATATGACACTTCATCTGATGTGTTATCTTGATAATTTGATGGTGGATAAATTACATTTGTGGTACTCATAGACATCTGCTGACTACAACTATATGGGATCAGTAGTTGTTCGTAAGTAGATGTCAAAGGAAGATCATCTAGTTTTCAGTACTTGTGGTTTGAACATCTACTGATATTTCTAGCTGAATCTCTTCAAACATTCTCAAGTAAATGGTTAAAAGCATTTGTGAATTTATTTGGATCAAACATCCAACTTGGAGTGTAACCAACACTATTTGAGGAGTTTTCATTAATATCACATTTTCAGATTCCTCAATAGTATGATTTATTCTATTGTATACCCTCTAAGCTTTAGCTTGTGACGAATATTCAACAAAGTACTTATCTGTTAGGATCGAGTACTAGACGATGTACTAACTGATATATGTGTATACCGAATCAAATAGTGCGGAATCCTATTTGATTGACGATCCAATCAGTGAGAACGCACGTAGAAACAATTGTAGATTGAATCTAAACGTTAAGAACGATTGGTAATCGATCTAGTGCGATCTATGAACTTGGAACAGGTTCTTCAAGGTCTCTGGACGGCTAGGGTATGTATCTATGCATGTGTTATGCTTTTCCACGATTTAAGTGGTATTTATAGGTTAGGGTTCCTCATTTGGGCGATTGAACCACAAGTATGGTTCAGTCGTACGATTGAGCCATGTGGTTGATCCATTCGCACGACTGAGTGTTCAGTCGTGCGACTGAGCCAATCTCATGTTACAATCATGCGATTGATCCAGTCTCCTGGTTCAGTTATGCGACTGAGTCATTCGCATGAAGTTGTTCATACGTACGGTCCATTCGCATGAGAACTTCATGTTACTAAGTTTGAATATATTTCTTAATCATTACATTACTAAGATTAATTCAAACAACCACAAACCTATATAGTCAGTCCAATAAGCGTTAAACTACTAATCAATAAAATAATAAACATTATAAGCATAACCACACATTGTCTTTCATCACAGTACCCATTCAATTACATATGTGTAAGACACTAAAGACATATTACATTAAGCTCAGAAACTAGGTACACATGTATCTACAAACTCCCCCTTGGACCTAGTTTCATCTACTGTCTTACATTCTTCATAACCTCCTCATATTTCTTGTACTTCTCCTCTCTTGTAACTCCTGCATGTATTTCAAATGCAAAGCAGAGTCTGATCATGTTTTGGAATTGGAGGGCTTGTATAATATCTTGCGCGTCATAGAACAGTGGCCACTGGTATAAGGTGTAAACATCGTCAGCTGACAAGTTAGTGAGCCACATGGGGTCAAAGACCCTGATAGTTTCCATGCTAATATTTCTGTTTAACACTATGACCGCCTCACCTGTTCTCTAATCGTAGTACCACCACTTGAAGGGTGGAGTGAAGTCCTGTGGCATTTCCCTTAGAGGGATTCTAGACATCGTGCTCGGAGGACTCCACTTCAGCACTACTTTTGGCTTTCCAGTAATGGCATCAACTTCAGATCATCTGATATACCTCATTGGTTGTTGAGGTTTGAAGTTGACCCACCTGGTGTGGTACTCTCTCTTTAAAGCAGCTTCAAACCAGCCTGATATCTTACGAGGGTCAGCATATAGCAACTTCAACTTTGCTAACTGGTTAAGCTCAAATCCCGGAAGAGTCTTCAAATCATGTGGGAATTTGAAGTACTCGATCCCTTTCTCACTTTTAACAGCATAAACTTTAAGATATTCAAAATAGACCCACGCTATAATTTTTCCTGACACCTTGTGATGCTTCTTCACTTTATAAAGTTTGGTGTAGACACTTGACTTTGGAGCACTGCATTAGGCTCTAAGTTTTGCAAAACATGCTGCCCATTCAGCCTTTCTGATGTTAACATCAGCGTCTGACGCTTGGGCTTTCTCTTTGTCCTTCTCCGACTCCTGCTCCATTTTATCCATAGTTTCGAATGTATCACTGACCAGGGTGTTTCCTAGATTGGGAACGACATTTCCTTCATTATCAGTATACTCTGGATAATGTTAGGCCGTGACATCCTCAATTTCTATCTCGTCTATATCATTTACCTCATCGTCGCTTTCCACGTTTACTGTCGGAGCATCCTTCACGATCTCATCAGGATTGAGTCGGAACATTTCGGCCAATTGCTCATCAGTGAGATCATGAATTATTTCTCCTTCTTCAGGAGTGTAACTCACAGATCTCCTGACTATCCCTTGCAGATCAAGAATAATTGTGAGTTGAGTCTTGATCTGTTGAAGGGGAGCAGCCTCATATTCATCTCTTTGATAATTTGGATCTGCTTGATTTAAAACATGTAACACATCAACCATTAGTCAATAATCAAAGCAGAAACATATTAACAAAATATAAACATTATGTACATTTGTTTGATACAATATTCAAATACACATGATTTTAAATTACATAAACAACTATGCATTACTTTTGTCTTGAATCATGTGTTCCTCTGCTGACGGGGCTGATGTAAAGGCATCTTTGTCTTGACCTTTCTTGGTTCTCCTTTATATCATCATCACCTGCATCAACATTGTCACCTCCCTCTGTATCGTCACCTTGATCATCATCACCATCATCATCATCATCATCACTATCATCATCATCACCCTCTTGGATCTTCAAAGGCTCATCCTTAGAGCCCTTAATTTTGAGCAAAATGGTCCTCCTGGCATCCTCCAACTCCTCAATCTTCTTAGAAGATAACACGTTCTGCTCCTTGAGTTGGGTAATCTCTAGACTCTGAGCAGCCATTTGCTGAGCCTGCTCCTCAATCTGATGTGCCTGCTGAGAGATCTGCAGTGATTGTGCAACAGTAAGCTCCACTAACTATCGGAGCTGTGCAGTCTTCTCGTCATCAGCGGCTAACAACTTCAGCACCATACGGTTTAGTGCTGAAAGCTGTTCCTCTACCCCACTTGGAGGTAAAGACGAGCCGAAGGGAAAGATGGGTGAGATGATGGTCTTGCCTGGTGGGTAGTGGTGGTGGTGGTGGTGGTAGTGGTAAATATGGGTGGTGGTATATGTGTGGGTGGAGATGAGTGAGCTATAGTGGTAGTGGATGAGATATGGGTAAGTGGTGGAGTGGGTGAGGTAGTGGTGGTAGGTGGAGTGGTGGAAGTAATGGCTGTGGTGGTAGATGAGATGTGGGTAAGTGGTGAGTGGGTGAGGTAGTGGTGGTAGGTGGAGTGATGGAAGTAGTGGCTGTGGTAGTAGATGAGGTCAAGGTAAACTTCAGTCGCTTCCCCATCTTGCCATAGGGGTGAGCCATCGTCTTCCTCCTTGTGCCTCTAGACACTGAGGCTCCCCCATGGCTACTGAGCGGGTCCGGGCATATGAGGGATCTGAATAGCAATAGCATTCCCGGACTCCCCTAGGCGTCCACCAACCGCCCTCAATTCCCTCTCTCTGTGGCAACCACCCTGCTACCCACAGTCTTCGTCAGAGGTTCCTCATCACTCTCTTCCTCCTCATCAGGAGGACAGAAATCCTGGTGAAAGCTGGCAGTGGTGGCATCTGTATGAATAGGGGTGAAGGTGTAACATGGGTAGTGGGGCACCTAGTAGATGCTGGCCCAGAGTCTCTGCCGATGTCACCGTCATTGTCGGAGTCATCAGGGAAGAGCAATGTGCTCAACATCTGAGTCACTCTCCTTATGGCGCCACTTTCACCTAGCCAGCGCCATGTAATCAGCCTGGGCCAGATGCCCGAAGAGTCTCTTCATAGGGGGCTTGACTTGCTTCCCCCTATAGACCTTCATGCGGCCCAAGGTCGTATCATCCATAATCTCCAGCGATATAGCATCGTGGCTCTCCTTGGGCAAGGCAGGCAACTTCTCATCGATAACCAGCTGCAAGAATCTGGGGTACACGCAGAATCCCTCCTTGCCCTTTACCTTAAGGTTCTCTATCAGATAGGCAAAAATCATACTTGAGAAACTGAAGGGGTGGTTGAGGACCAGTGCCACGTAGGCATTCTGAATCTGGTCCGAGAGATCATCAAAGCCACCCCTCCTCGATGCCATGCACTTCAAAATCACATGCACCAAGTACTTGTACTGGGGACACAGGTTGCTCTTGTTCAACACACCTACATTTATATCCCCAGCATACTTCATCCTTAGGAAGCACCCTTCACTGTCAGAGGGTGTAGCCTAGTCGGGTGATCAGCATCATCACCCAGAGCGAGTACTCGTTGTATATCATCAGCAGTAACCTCAATAGCCTGACCAAAAATAGTACTACGGATTCCGTAGGGATCATGTGAACGATCAACCGATGCCCCCTCCCAGAAGGCCTGCTGTATCGACCAATAGGGAGTGCACGGTGTGGATATAGCTCTGTGGATCCGGAATCTCTTTAGGAATGCAATGATCCCAGCAAACTCGGCACCATTCGAGTTATGGCATCCAAATGAGCACCAATGTTGTGCTTGGGATTGATGGACCACCTCCGTAATACAAGACACATAGACATTAGATCACCACACAAAAAAACCATTGAAGATTAACCTGTTTGAGATCAGTTTGGTTCAATCATGCGATTGAACCATACGACTAGGTTCAGTCGTTTGACCTAACATACGACTGAATACAGTCGGGTGACTAATCATGCGACTGAGTTCAATCGGGTGACTGAACCTACGATTGGTTCTGTCGGCTGACTGAGCTCATTCGCATTATTCATTCGGCCGACTGAGTCATTCGTCCAGCTTAGTCATGCGATTGTAGTTCATCCGGGTGTCCAGTCGCATGACCTACTGTTTGTTCGATTGAGATTCGAATTCTGACCATATCCTAACATTTGACATCGTGGTTTGGCTCATTAGACTCACAACAACACTACTTAGCATCATATAACCTTGATTTCAACATTTTACTTAGTTTTATTTGGTTATTGGTCCAACTTAAGTCTCGGTTCTTGTTAGAGCCGAATTTCATAATTTAACTGAAATTTGGTTAGATAGTACCGCATTGTACCTGTGTAAACACCAGAAATTGTCAGAATATGAAATTTGAGGTCAAATTAGGTCAGAAGAAAATTTGGCAGAGTAACGGTATGCTGTGTGATTTTAGGGCGAATGAGGGGTGATGAGTGTATACGATCGACTATGGCCCTATTTATACTGAATCTGGTTTCAATCGGGCGACTGTACCTATTCGCTCTTTTCATTCGTGCGGTTGGATCTCAGTCGTGCGATTGTTTCAGTCGATCACATTCAGTCGGCC
The DNA here is from genome assembly GCA_024085815.1 of Flaveria linearis. NCBI lineage: Eukaryota > Viridiplantae > Streptophyta > Magnoliopsida > Asterales > Asteraceae > Flaveria > Flaveria linearis. Next base: position 21,055,875 of record CM044018.1, read on the forward strand.
GACTGGGTTTCAGTCGGGCGAGTTACTCATTCGGACATCTCCATTCGGGCGACTGGCTCAATCTTGTAATCCATTCGTGTGAATGGTTCATACTCATGCTCCATTCGGTTGTCTAGTGCATAAGTATGGTCCAATCATACGATTGGTCCATACTCATGGTCCAGTCGTGCGAATGGATCATACTCATGATCTTGACTTTATGACCATTTGACATTTAACCCCATTTAACTTTTGATTAAACATTTTGAGCATCTGTTCATCTCAGACATGATCCTTTTAACTTTGAAAACTTTTGATCACCTCAGTCGTGATCCTTTCAAACAAGACACATTTTGTCACCTCAGACGTGACCCATTTACCATTTGAACACAGGTTTGGTCACCTCAGACGTGACCCTTTTAGGTGATTAAATCCCAGATTGAATTCCACGTCATACTCCGACAGATAAAGCTAATCTGACTACAAAATTTAAGCAAGCAAAATTAAACTGCAAAACTAAAATGTTTTTGTGATTTTGTGTGGGGTGGAAATCCTAGGATAGAAATCTAACAGATTTATTTCTTGAACAGGCAGCTTCAAGTTATTTTGAGCATAAGTGAAACGATTCATTATGGAATCATACAGGTCATCAAACCATTTAGGACGTGTTTCCAAAATCATTTGATGCTTGATTCTTGTTTTCATTGAGGGTCATTTAGCAATTTTAGGAAATCATACTGGTACTACAAGATGCACATGTTGATTTGGACTTTCAAGAATTGCAGCCACACTGATTGTCAGTATAATTTGTCCACTTAAATCCACAAACAAACTTTGACACAGATTGGTGATATATTAGGTTTTATTATTTCAACCAACATTTGTGGAGCCCACGCTTATATGGAAATCAACATTCCTCAGGAGATTTTTGAGCGGTCTATGGGTATTTTGACAAGAAGAGACTATTTTTAGAGCTTTCAAAGAGAAGCCAAGCCTCAGGTCAGTGCCACCGCACAGTAGAGAGGCGGCAAACAACAATGAATTCTAGAATATCTAGGTTATGCTAATCCTCAGGTCAGTGCCATCGCACAACAGAGAGGCACACAACCTACCTTCTTGTTAGAGCATATTTATTTTTTCTTTTGCACATAACGCACCAACAACATAGGTTATCAGCTTGATTGCGTTTATTTTTCATTTTTTTCGTGCTTTGCTCTTTTTGTGGTCATCCGCACACATTTGTGGCGTTTATTTGCTCGTCACCCCTTATTGGAAATAACTGATTATGTTAACCAGTGATAAGATGGGAACCCACAGTCAGTTGAACAGATTAGTTTAAATTGAGTTCACCAATGAGGTCTAATCATCTATTGTGTTGAATCTACCGACACATCATGTAGTGGTCTTACAACCTCTAGATCTACTTTCTTTGTGTTACCTTAGTAGTAACCAGTTTTACTATCATTTTTCCTTTTATATTGCTCAGACCACATAGACTTATACTTTGAACTTCGCATCTAATTCAATTTAATCTTTTAAAAATCCCAAATGGTTTGTTCTTGTGTACTATTATTTTCCAAAGTTATTGAATCGGTATCACAAATACGATCTGATTTCTATCAGCTAGCCTCTCCTCCTCCCTCGTTTTTTTTAATGTTGTTAACTAAATCTATTCTCCCTTTAAAATTTTAAAAGCATAAACGATTTGTGTTTTTAGGATTTTAATAGGCGAAGAAATAACATCAATTTAATTAAAACATAAAATAAAATAAATAAAGAAAATAAAAATTAGATGAAAAATGGACTTGTTGCATCGGACTAAACATGGTCATCTTCTAGAATTACATCACTTTTCTTTTTAACGTCGTTGACCTCTAACAAATATAGAAAACGTGGTTTATCAAAAGCCTTTTTATAGAGGTCAGCGCGTTGAAAATCAGTATTTATTTTAACCACATCGATTAGGTTCTTTTCAAAACAGTCACGTATAAAGTGATATTTTATGCCGATGTGTTTGGTCTTAGGATGTTTGACCGGATTTTTTGTTACTGCAATTGTAGCAAGTTATCAACAAAAATAGGAGTAGAAGAGAAATGCAAACCGTAGTCCCGCATTTGCTGTTGTATCCATATGATTTGTGAACACAACTTGCTGCAGCAACGTATTCGGCTTCGCAGGTTGACAAAGCAACCGATGTCTGCTTCTTACACTGCCAGGTCACTAATCTCCTCCCAAAGAATTGACATCCTGCTGATATAGACTTGTAGTTCATCTTGCAGCCACCGTAATCCGAGTCACTATACGCTGTAAGCTCAAAGTCATCGTCATGAGGATACCACAACCGAAGTGTTGGTGTACCCTTCAGATAACGGAAAATCCTTTTGACCCCTATCAGATGGTTAACCTTTGGCTTCTCCTGATATCTTGAACATAGACATGTCGCATACATGATATAAGGTCTTAAGGCAGTGAGGTACATGAGAGATCCAATCATTCCTCAGTACATGGTGGCATCGACCAGATCACCATTCTCGTCCGGTGCTACATCATGGTTTGTAGCAAGTGAGTCCCAGTTGCGGAAGCATTCTCCATGTCAAACCAACTGAGAATATCTCCTACATACTTGGTCTGATGTAGAAATATTCCCCTTGGTGTCTGATCCACCTGTAACCCGAGAAAGAACTTCATCTCTCCCATGGCAGTCATTTCAAACTCATCCTTCATTACTGCTTCAAACTCTTTACATAAATCCTCGTTCTTGGAACCGAAGATTATGTCATCAACATAAATCTGAACAAGCAGCAGATCACCATCCTTTTCTTTGATGAACAATGTGCAGTCAATTACACCTCTGCGAAATCCGTGTTTCACAAAGTGAGTCGAGAGTTTCTCATACTAGGCTCTGGAAGCTTGATGAAGCCCGTATAAAGCCTTGTCGAGTTTGTAAACTCTGTCCCGATGATATGGATCCTCAAATCCCTTGGGTTGACTGACTTACACTGTCTCTGGATTTCACCATGAAGAAATGCACTCTTCACATCCAGTTGATAAACTTTAATCTTCATGTAAGAGGCATAGGCTAGGAAGATACGGATGGCTTCCATTCTCACCACAGGTGCAAATACTTCATTGTAATCTATTCCCTCGACTTGTTGAAATCCTTGAACTACAAGCCGAGCCTTGTTCCTGATGATGATACCTTGATCATCTTTCTTACACTTCAAGACCCATTTGGTACCAATGACTTTAGCACCTTTAGGTCTATCAACTAGTGTCCATACACCTAACTTCTTAAACTGAAGAAGTTCTTCTTGCATGGCACTGACCCATGCCTCATCATTCAGGGCTTCACTGACGTATTTTGGCTCAAACTGAGACACAAAACAATGATATGCACCATCATGAAGGTATCCTTTTTCCATTACCGAGGCATAATCAGCTGAATATACCTGATTTCTAGTCTGAACTCTTGATCTGACATCCCTAATGACATTTTCTAGAGGATGATAGACATTTAGGCGTGATCCAAGAGTGGTGGGAACAACTACCTCAGAACCAAGATTATGGACGTTTGGTTCTGTATATGAGGCAGTAGGAGTTTGAGGTTCTGAAGACGCAGAGACATCAATGTCAGATGCTTGTGGACTTGCAGGAATGGGAACCTGTTCCTCCTCATTGTTCTGGTCATTCTCCACAGCTTCATCGTCAGAGGAGGAGTCACTTACCTCGAGTGCTCCCCCTGACTGGTTAGACGATTCACCTTGTGAACCAGATGATGTGGCGTCTTGTGATGGTGTGTTTAAGACTTCAAACATCATTTTAGTTGCCAAGTCATCGTGAGAGGTGGAGAGAGGGATGTTGAAGGACTTGAAGAAGCCATCATAGTTGAAAAAGAAAGCGGGTCCTTTTCCAGCAGGAGGGGTGTTTATCTCTGAACGTCAACATTACACCACACTTCTACTTGACCCGTTGAGTTGTTGTAAACTCTCTTATTCGGTATGTTGTATCCTAGAAAGATTCCTTCGTCAGCCTTCTCGCTGAACTTTCCCTCCTGAATTTCTTCAGTAGTGTGCACGGTGCGCCAAACGGTTCGAGATACTCTAGATTTGGTTTATGTCGTTGAAGTAACTCGTAACACGTCTTGCCATGACGTTTAACTACCAGAACTCGATTTAACATGTAACATGCATTGGCAACTGCCTCATTCCAGAATTGGATAGGCAGCTTCGAGTCTGCTACCATTGTCCGTGCTGTCTCTATTAAGCTGCGATTCTTTCTCTCAGCAACGCCATTCATCTGAGGAATGTAGGCGGAAGTGAACTGGTGCACAATTCCCGTTTCTTTACAGAAAGCCTCCATCCATTGATTCTTGAACTCGGTTCCATTATCTGAGCGGACTTGTCTTACCTTTTGCTTATAGAGAGACTCCAGTGTAGTTACTAACTCTTTGAATGACTCAAATGTTTCTGATTTTGATTTCAGAAACATCACCCAAGAGAATCTTGAGTAGTCATCTGTAACTACATAGAAGTACAAGTCGCCTGCGATGCTTCTTGTACTGACTGGACCAAACAGATCCATGTGAAGAAGTTCAAGAGGAAGTTCGATGGAATGAACTTTCTTTTCCTTGTGAGACTTCTTCGTCTGTTTGCCTTTCTTGCACGCCACACAGAAATCCGGAAGTTGGAAGTTTTTGACGTTAACTCCTCTCACTAGATCATTCTGGATCAAGCGATTCATCTTCCGTGGATTAATGTGTCCCATTCTCTGATGCCAGGAGATGGAGTCCTTCTCAGTAGCCTTTGACAAGAAGCACTGAACTTGATGATCCGTTTTGGAGGCCTTCGATAGATCCAGGACATAAAGGTCATTATATCTTGAGGCAGACATTAAGACTTGGTCCTCCGGGATCACATAGTCCTTTTTCAGGACATAGCACTTCTTGTTATCAAATACTACTTTAAACTCTTTATCACAAATTTGGGATACAGAAAGTAAGTTATTTTGAAGTTGTTGAACGTAGTTTACCTTGTCAAACTTTACTTTCTAATTTCCCACTTCTCCTTGAGCTGTGATATACCCTCCTTTGTTTCCAGCAAATGAAACATGGCCTCCTTTTATTTGTTTGAAGTTTGATAGGAGTGCCTTGTTCCCAGTCATGTGCCTGGATGCTCTGCTTTCGACAATCCACGTGTTGGTTTCAGCACTATAGCGGACACCCTGCACATTCAATTGAAAAACATTAGTTCAGGTTAGGGACCCAAGCCTTTACTGGCTTGGGTGACCCAGAGGCATCACACATCATAAATTCCACCCATTGACCTTTTGAGGGTGAGGGAAGATCTATGGTCTTCTTGTTCTCATTATCAGATTCATGGACATATTTCTCTTTCCATAAGCCAGTCTTATGTAAGGCCTGTTTGTGGTAAACAGACGACTGGTTGATAGGTTGAACTTTAGGTTCACTGACTCTTTTTGGTGGAGTCATGGATCTTCTTTTGGAAGAGCTTACTTTAGTGTCATAAAGTTCTACCTTCTTCTTTGGCGTCTGATAATAAGGACAATAAGACGTAATATGTCCATACTTTCGACAGTTGTAACATGATCTGCTTTCAACTTGACGATTTAAAAGTTTCTATGGGAAGTGTGGGACACCCGTGTGACATTGTTTTGTTTGGGTTTTGACATTTCTTGCTTAGATGTTTTATCTGATTTAACAAAATTAATTGTTTGAACGTTTGTAACATCTTTTACCTTTTGTTTCTCTGGACTTAGACATGAAGCACGAGGGTGGTTAACTTGTTTGGTCTTTTTGGGTTCAGAATTAGACTTGGTTGATCTAGACTTAACTTTAACCTTTTCAAATTGTTTGCCTAGATTGACACAGGGCATTTTACCTTGTGATTTTGAAGTGACCTCCTTTAGTTTAGTGCTAGATTCAATAGGTTTAAATGTGGAATCTGGGTCACTTACTAGAGGAGTGGACACCACATTATCCTTGATTGGGTTATTATTTATTGGTTTAATTTTTGCATTCATCAAGGTCTCAGGTGGTGGTGGAACCACTTTATATCCCAAACCCTCCCCATTGTTACACTCTCTCACTAAGTGTTGGACAATGTGAGAGGAACTTGTCCAACTGTGCAGTTTTTGTTTTAGTGAATTTACTTCTACTTCTAAAACTGCCTTCTATTTCTTAGTGTCTTCTAGGGAGTTTAGATAGTACCTAATGTCATTAGCTTGGTTAAAAGCTACTACTTCTTTTTCCCTAAGCTGTTTGTTCAAAAGGTCTATCGTTTCTTTGTAACTGTGCTCATTTTGTTTTAAAACTCTATTGGCTTCTATGCACAGTTATAAATCCTTTACTAAGCTATCATTGTGATCTAATAACCTAGCAAATTTCAAATCAATGCTTTTCCTAAATTTATTACAATCAGAACAAGCATGATTATTGAAAAGTTGAGTAGTGGTACTTCCCTGAGAGGGAGTGGTTGAATCAGCCATCAAAGCAGAGTCTAACATTTCTGGTTCTAGTGATTCTAGACTTGTTGAACTTGTCCCTTCTTCAGGTAGATGATCAATCACAGTTGCATATTTTTCAATGTTTGACATGCGAGCTCAACTGTAATATCACCCTCACTTGCTGAGTCGTCATCTAAGTCCTCGACACTAGTAATGTTGGATTCTCCCGGAGACACAAACCGAAAGCTCCAATCTTGTCCTTCGTCATCATGAGCGGTCAAGGCTTTAGGATCACTGCTTGACGAAGTAGGACTAATTGTGGGTTTATTCTGATGATTGAAGGATGAGAAAGGATTCCCATTTGCTGTCTTTTTGGGCTTCACACACTCACGTTTGAAATGCCCCTTTTCCCCACAATTGAAGCAGGTAACCTTGGACTTGTCAAAACCGAAAGTTGTGTCCTTAGTAGCAACCAAGTTCTGTCCGGTTTTCTTGACAAACTTCTTAGCTCTCTGGACAGCACTTGCTAAGGCCCATATTATATCCATCCTTTCCAGCTCTGTCTCATCCACCTGCTCGTAGTCCTCATAATCCAGATGGCAGTTCCCTATTTTCCCAGTAATTAGTCCATCATAGGAGTGGACTACAGCTGCTAAGAGATCCATGTGCTCTCTTGCTACTTCTACTGTCACATTACCAAGATTATCGGTCTTAAGTTTTATAGCATTTGCTTCAGGTGCAATGTATTGGGTACCAGACGACCCGGACGTTTCTGACCCTGAAGTAAAGGCTTGAGAAGGACTAGCTGAACTTGACACAAAAGCCATCTGAAGTGGTGCTCAAGACGTTTTGGCTTGTGGAGTCGCATTGTACAGTGCCGGATTCTGATCATAAGAAGACTTTTGGGTTCTGTATTTCATCCTTAATTCTTCTTCTCTCAGCTTCAGAATGAAATCATTTATGTCTAACTTCGTTAGCATATCATTCTGTCTGAGATTGGAGACAAAGGAAACCCATTTCTCTAGCAAACCATCAGCAAAGTTCGACACCTTGTCTTCCATAGACGTTGTCACTCCATGAGTGTGCAGCTCACTCCATGAGTGTGCAGCTCACTCAACAAGTGGTAGAACCTGTCAATGACGTCATCCAAGCTTTCTTTACCCATTGACGAGAAGTTGTCAAACTCCTTCTTTAAAGCTTTAGCCTTTATGGCCTTTAATGATGCGTTTCCATCATATCGTTTCTCCAATGCATCCCACAACTTCTTTACTTGAGTGTACTAAGAAAATTGATGGAAAATATCCTTAGGAATTGACTGAGTAAGCAGAGCATAAACTTTCTTCTTAGCATTGTACTTGACCTTTTGTCCATCAGTCATGCCACCTAGTGTAAGTTTGACTCCATCAGCATCTACTTGCATACTATACCCCGTCTCTATTGATTCCTACAGATTGGGATCTACTCCATTTAAGTAGTTCTCAAAACGTTGCTTCCATTGTGGGTATTCATCTAACGTGATAAGCTTAGGGGTTTTGTTGTGATTCCCCACTTCATTCTCCAGAAGCAGTAGGTTTTGAATCCGTGAATCTCTCCCTGCTGTGAATGCCGAGTATTGGTCCTCCATTACTATCAGCTTTAATCTTTGGAACAAATTTTTTACTTGTGCGAATGAAGGTGCGAATGAAGATGTGCGATTGGGCTATTCGTGCGATTGAACAATGCAGATGGCTCAAACGTGTGAATGAACCAACGCGAATGAATCAATCAGGCGAATGGACAGGTGCGAATGAACAATGTGACTAGACAGTTCAGTCGTACGAATGAAGGTACGAATGAGTCCAATCATGCGTATGAGGGATGCGTATGAACTCCGTGCGATTGAGTCAATCGGGCAACTGAAGCTGCTGGATTTTGAAAAATAGAAGGCTTAAGGTATTTTGGACGCAAAAACACACGAATTTTCACTAACCCTAATTTCCGTATGCCGGAAAAAGTTAACTTTACGAACTGGAGACGTCTAAAACACCGTTTGACACAAAAAGATTGCGTTTTTAGTGGAAAAACACAATTTTTTATATTAAAAACGATTGAATCACACGTAAATCAAGAGCCAAAGCTCTGATACCACTTGTTAGGATCGAGTACTAGATGATGTACTAACTGATATACGTGTATACCGAATCAAATAGTGCGGAATCCTATTTGATTGGCGATCCAATCAGTGAGAACACACGTAGAAACAATTGTAGATTGAATCTAAACGTTAAGAATGATTGGTAATCGATCTAGTGCGATCTATGAACTTGGAACAGGTTCTTAGAGGTCTCTAGATGGCTAGGGTACGTATCTATGCAAGTGTTATGTTTTTCCACGATTTAAGTGGTATTTATAGGTTAGGGTTCCTCATTCGGGCGACTGAACCACAAGTATGGTTCAGTCGTACGATTGAGCCATGCGGTTGATCCATTCGCATGACTGAGTGTTCAGTCGTGTGACTGAGCCAATCTCATGTTACAATCATGCGACTGATCTAGTCTCCTGGTTCAGTCGTGCGACTGAGTCATTCGTATGAAGTTGTTCATGCGTATGGTCCATTAGTTAATACTATTAGTTACAAAGTAATGTATGATATAGACATTAACCAGCAGCACAAAAGATTAGCACTTGTAGAGTAATCCTGTTGCCACTATTCTTTAACACCGTCACACTTTTCTCCAAAAGCAGTGAATCAACATATCTTCAGAACTTTCATAGATACACTTATGCTAATTTATAGCTATTCAGTACTTCATCAGTTAGATGTAATCCTTTTGCAGATGAACTTTTTCCTTGGTATATTTGATTAGCACAAAACATTTATACATAGTGTTTGGGTAGCTTCATCCTCTTTATGTCTCAACAAATTATCCCTAAGATGACAAAAAACTACCCAGTAGAGTCCCACACACGAAGTAGGGTCGAGGGAGGGTAAGATTAGTGCAAGCAATTTATTCTGCTTTGGTAGTTGATGTATAAACATAGGCTTGCTTCTTGCATTGTCATGAAACCAATCTTCCTCCTATAAATTGATAACCCACTAAGGTAGACTTATAATTGATGTTGCAAACTCTATTTCAATATCAGTATATCTATTAAGATTAAAGTCAACACTCTTAAGGTATCATAATCTTTACATAGGTTCCCCCTTTAGATACTGAAAGATTCTCTTGGTAGTAATTGTGTATTCATGTATGACATTTTGGGACGTGCTTGAAATTTTGAACTCAAGCATAGGGCAAACATGATATCTGGTCTGTTGGTTGTGCGGTGCATAAGAGATCAAATGATCGCTTGATATTATTGCTAATTGACTGCTTTCCCCTTAAGATTAGGAGCTAATATACATGCATTAGGCATTAGTGTCTTTGCAGCTTTTGCATCAGTAGCTCGAAATCTTATTAAGATGTCTCTTACATACTTAGCTTGATTTATAAAGATGCCATTAACCGCTTTCTTGACTTGTAATCCCAGAAAGAAAGTGAGTTCTTCCATTGAAGTCTTTTCAAATTTTGATTTCATAAGGTGTTAAAAGTCTTTGTACATCCTTTAATCGGTAGATCCAAGTATGATGTCATCCATAAACACTTATACCAACATGAAGTATGTTCCCACTTTCTTCATGAAGAGAGACTTATCTATGGATCTTATAGTGTAGCCATTCTCAAAAGTAAGGTAGAGAGGGTCTCATACCATTTCCTTGGAGTTTGATGTAGCCTATTATGACAACCCTCGATTTCCGGGTAATTTCCCTAGTAACCCTAGATCTTGATTTCTATGCTCAGTCTTGTTTTAGAATATATATCACTAAATAAACTAATCAAAAGATTGATTAGAGTCCTACGTGTGCTTACGTTTCTATTTCGTGTGTGTTCGATCATGAAAACCCGAGACTGATGAATGTCTAAAATAAACGCCACTACGAACTGACCGGGAAATAAATATTAACGTCATAGGTAAACATGAGAATTTGGTCTAATTTAATCTTAGTTACACTAATATTAATGTTATTATGTGAGGAAACGACTATCGTAACGAGAAAACCCGATAACAGCATCTACGCGCCTTAGTGCGACGAGATGGCTCAATCTAGCGGATAAACAATAAAATGCCCAAGTGGACGATAAAACTAGGATATGGGTCATGTAAATAGTCGTTTTGGACTAGAATTTCACAAGGAATTAGAATTTAATGTGTTCGGGTTTTGAAAGTCGGGTCAAGACGGGAGAAAAATGAAAAAGACCGTTTGGCTACCCCTCCTTCCCCCCTCCTTGCATTTGGCCGCCCCTCACCCCCTCCCCTCTCCTCCCCTATAAAATCCCCTCTCCCCCTCATTTCACTTCTCTTTACTTTATTTCAAAAGAAAAATCACTCTCTCCCTCTCTTCTTTTGATATCTATGGCCAACACCCCACCACCATCACCATTTTCGTTTTCGTTTCAAGTTCTTGAAGATTAAGGCTTGGAATCCTGAGTTGGAAGTGTTCATAGCAAAAAGGAGAGCTCGTTGGTGGTGAAGCAAGAAGAAAAACCATCATCTTACAACTTTTTCATGTGAATAACTTTCTAAGACTAAGGTATCCTTAAACTTTCGTTTTAGTTACTTTCTACTTGAAAATGGCTACCTAAAAGCTATAGATTGTTCATCCAAGTAGAAATTTAGTAAAAGTTGGGTTGAAATCTGAAAATGATGGTCAAAAATGGAGTATTTTGAGTATGCATGTGTGACCGTATGCATGTATGTGTGTATGTTGATGTTTGGGTGCTAGATTGTTACTTAATAATGCCTTGTTGTTGTTGGATCGTCCATGCGAGTGAACTAAAGTGTGAAATCTGTTATGGAACATCTATTGTGACATTTTAATGAAGTTTTTCATGGATTAAGTGTGTGTATGTGTGTCGTCTAAGTGAGTGTGTGTTTGGGTGTTTGTTCTTGCAAAAAGTGAAGGTTTATGACTAGATTTGAACATGCAAATATGGATAATGTTACGGATGGTTTAGAACAGAATATTTCAGTGTTTTTTTGAAGGATTTTGATGGATTTAATGTGTGTATGAATGTCGTGTATATATATATATTATATATATATATATATATATATATATATATATATATATATATAATATATATATATATATGCATGTATGGGTTTATATCTTGCGAAATGTGATGAAATAAGACTTGATCTTTGACATGCAATAAGTTGTTTTGTTATGGATAGTTTAGAACAGTAAGTTGGGGTATAATGTAGTATGAAAACATGATGGATTGTGGAAGGATCATTGTTTGGTTGATTTGAATGTTTATGGTTGAAATTTACGTCGAAATGCATGCTAGACTAGGTGTTTTCGTATGGAATAAAAGGAACTATTGAAATCTGGAAGTAGGACTGTAATGTGATGATATTTTATGTCCAAATAATGTAGTTTTGATAATATGTATGATTCTTGGTGATTGGATGCATTATATTACGTTTTAGGCTTAACTAGTCGTAATAACGTTGACTTTTGGCATGAAGATTAGGCATAATATGGGTCTGAGTTTAATCAGTAGTTATAGAATTGTTGTATGTATTATTTACGACCATATGAGGTACAATTGGTTCATAAAGTGATATGTGCGTTTGAACATGTTTTATGATGCCTAAATGGTCACTTATGCGTAGAATTACCATGATTTAGAGACTCTTATGCCAATTTGATTTAAAGTTGTTTGATTCATGAAATGTGGTATGTTACAAATTTTTAATGATACATGATGATACTTGGACATTTGAGCTAGTAATTTGGGATATTAGTTTATGAAAGTTGTCGTTTTGCTTAAATAATGCATGTATGCAAGTAGTATGATTTGACTATGTTCACATGTGATTTAGGATTAATCTACGTATATATATGAGTGTTTTTATGTGTTATTTGGTTATAATTTTCACATTTTGGTTGTTAGTTAGTACTTATCTAGGTAATGTATAATCCATCGTTTTCATTAAGATCTTAACCCAGTGTTATAATCACCAACTACTCGTGTAATAAATATTTTCTTAAAAATAATATAAGTCTAGTAGGTTAGATGAACAACTTGCTTGTAAGTAGGTTAGATGAACAACTTGCTTGTAAGACTTGAGTATCGATTCTTAAAGTGTCTATCATATTTTGGGCACTATTAGGATTGACTGGTCGTTCGTGGGTGTAATTGCAAGTACTTTCAATTTCGTTGATCAAGGTGAGTTTTCACGGCCCTTTTTAAACTTGTTATCGTTTTACAAATCGTGGGGGAAATACATGGCTTCGTTTGTTGTATCATGATTATGTGACTTACTCGTATGTGTTCGTATGATAGTCTCGAGTATGGGTGTTTGTTATTGTGTTCATGTTAGTCGTTCATGAATACCCCCTTTCCCATATAATCATTAGACTTGGGATAGGCCACAGTGTATATTGGTAGATCTATTTGGGTTTGACAGCCCGCACTCACGATCAGTAGCTCTGATCAAGCGTTTTGGATGCGAGTGAATGTATGTTGAATTCGTTTTGTGGGGATTGCTTACTTTATGTAAAGCTTTCGTGTTTGGTTTGATTATAGCTCCAGGTACTATCATTAGTTGTATCCCTGGCTAGTTTACAACTTACCACATTGTTTGTCAATGATATCTGATACTGTTGTATGTAATGTTTTCGTAAACCCGTGAAACTTGCTCAACTTTATGTTGACTTTTAAGCATGTATTTCAGTTACGTAGGAGCATGGATGGTGGTATGAACTGGGCTTGGGCAAACGTGGATGTGACATCTTTTGGCTATTTATTTAAAAATACGATCCTTGTATATGATCATGGTTAAACAATTTGAACTTTTATTCAAACACTGTCTTATTTTGGAATGTTGTGACTAAAAATCCTGTGGTTTGTAATTTAAAACTTATGTTTTAACGTTTGCCTATATATATCATGTTGGTTTCCAACTTTGTCATCGCCATGCTTAACGCATATACAATTCCGCTGCGATATTCAACGTTGTTTTTGGGGTGTGACAGAAGTTGGCATCAGAGCCAACGTTATAGCGAACAAGAAAATGTTTTTTTTTTAAAAAAATAATTTTTTATCTAGACTATAACTTTTCGTAAAATAAGAAAGTTTTGGGGATTTTGGGAAAAAGGCGTGTTCATACCACTTGCCCTTAGTAGACGTAAGATTATATTTAAATTGCCTGAATTAAGTATGCCATACTTTAGGTACCATGTATGAAGATTTAAACTGATACGTTTGTTGTTTAGCATGGTAAGTGCTATATTGAGCTTGAATTCATATGATGAAATTGTTTGCATGCGTAAGTGCTTACATTTTAACCTAAATGCCATATGAGACATTGTTTGCATGCGTAAGTGCTACAATCGAGCTTGAATTCATATGATGAAATTGTTTGCATGCGTAAGTGCTTACATTTTAACCTGAATACCATATGAGACATTGTTTGCATGCGTAGGTGCTACAATCAAGCTTGAACTCATATGATGAAATTGTTTGCATGCGTAAGTGCTTACATTTTAACCTGAATGCCATATGAGACATTGTTTGCATGCATAAGTGCTACAATCGAGCTTGAATTCATATGATGAAATTGTTTGCATTCGTAAGTGCTTACATATGAGTTGACTCTGGAATATTCTAGTTGTTGCTTGATTTCGTGATCATATGCAGGATAGGATGTTAATCTAGTATAATTACCTTTTTGTCATAGATGTCAACAAACCCGAGTGATAAGGATCAGGAGTCTAAGGTCCCACAGGTCGAGAGATCATCGCTTACTTCCAGTTTTTATGCCGATCTCAGTGCCTTTGCACCCGCTATGTCATCTCATGCTAATGATCCTAGTAACAGGAATGGGTGGATCGAGGAGTCCGAAGAAGAGGAGCCCATTGAAGCTCCATCCGAAGATGAGACAGATCCTGTAGTTCCTATGGTTGATGGTGTTGATGACTCTAGTGATAGTGATGACAGTGATGACGAGTGTAGAGATGAGGTTAAGGAGGTTGAGTTGTCTACTGGTGGAGTTAGGAAGAGAGCTAGCACTCCTATTCGAGCTAGTACTATAGGGATGCGTCCGTCACATAGGTCATTCCGTTTATTCCCTGGAGGACCTAAGATGAAGTTCACGCCACAAAAGACGGTGTTGCCCCCAAAGAAGAGGACCCATGCTGATAGGGATGTAGATAGAGAGACAGTAGGATATGTTGTGGAGTGACCCCTCAAGAGGACACGTCCATATGTGGCTAGGAAATGAGAATGGTTAGGAGAGCGAGTACAGAGGTGGACCGATAAAGAGGGTATACCAGTGATTAGAGGAGTTGGAGAGTCTTCTAACTCGAGAGCATTACCCCTGACGAGGCAGCCAATGGAGAGGACTGTGCCTCTACTAGCTGCTAGATGCGTCCGGTTAGAGAGCAGGATAGACTCGCTGGAGATGAGGAATAGCGAAGCTAGTGATGACAGGTTGGATGAGCTAGATGGTAGACTGAATACGTTAGAAGAAGAGAAGGTAGTGGATGATGATGCACAGGCGCAGATGCATCACAGGATCCAACTGTTGGAGGAGAAGATGCTCGAGATGCAGAGAAGGTTGATCACTACTGAAGCCAAGATCCAAGACGTGACACTGACAGCTGATGTGACCAAGATGAGGTTGGATGCCTCAATAGCTAGAGAGGTGGATGCGGACCGTCGTGTGCGCGAGATGGAGCAGCAAGTGAGGGTTACCATGCCACTCATGGTAGTTTGAGTTCTACTTCTCATGGTTGCTGCACGTTCGGGAGACTATTTTGGCGTGAGCTATCCAGGAGCTAGGTGCGGATTCCTATGATTGTCTTATTTCCTGTTTGTCTATTTCATTTCATCATTGTAATTGTTGCGTGAAACAATTTATTAACTCGCGTAAAAACATGTACTTGTTAGGGGATGGCATTTGACCGCCCCAGTATTTTGTTTGGGCCAAGTTGTTCTTTTGGCATTTGATGAAAAACAAGTAACATTTGGTTTTTGGGTTAATTTTGGATGAATGAATTGTGATGAATGGTTATGTTATCACGTTATGGTTAATTTCTTTGCTTACATACACGACTGATTCGGATATTGCGTGATATATCGATGCACTTACATTATGATTGTTGTGTTATAAAAGAAAAACCATGGCTCCAAGACGGGAAACCCACGGAAACCCACTTCCACAAACTGCTGAGGAATTAGCTCAATTGATTGCGCAGCACGTTCAAGCTGTCGTCGCCCAACATAATGTAAATCAAGGGAACCAAAATGAAGGATGCAGCTACAAGACCTTCCAAGCATGCCAACCAAAGAATTTTGCTGGGACAGAAGGACCAGTTAGAGTTCTCCGCTGGATAGAGAAGATGGAAGCAGTTATCATGATCAGCAACTGTACGCCAGCTCAGCCCGTGAAGTATGCAACAAGTTCACTCCAAGATAAGGCGTTAACTTGGTGGAATGCACAAATCCAGGCTTTAGGTGAGGTGCCTGCCTATGCACTCACCTGGGACGAATTCAAAGCCTTGTTGATGAAGGAATACCCTCCGCGTAATGAGATTCGAAAGGTTGAAGCCGAGTTTTGGAACCTCTTGATGGAAGGAGCAGATATTCGTGGATACACTACACTATTAAATGAAATGGCAAGAATTGTACCCCATCTCGTAACCCCTGAGTACAAGAGAATCGAATGCTACATTTGGGGATTGGTGCCTCAGATTCGTAGCATGGTGACATCATCAAACCCTACTACTTACCAGGAAGCAGTGCAGCTAGCACATACCCTGACCGATGATGCTGTATGAATGGGAACGTTAAGGAAGGCGAGCATAGGGAAGAAGCCAATGGAAATTTATGAGAGTCCAATGGAGAAGGAAAAGCCAGTTTACCCTGGAAAGAGGAAATGGTCTGAAGGTTCAGGAAGTCGTTATGGAAATTCCTGCCAAAAGATGAGAGGATCTAGAAGGATGTATGCTGCTAATGAAGCAAAAAGAAACCAAGGACCTAGCCCTAAGTGCAACAAATGCAAATACTACCATACTGGCCCCTGCAACGTATGTGAACACCGTGGAAATTTTGGACACTGAATAAGAGATTGTCGGGTAAAGTTGGACGAGAGAAAAGAAGGTCAGAACCAAGGTTGCTATGAATGTGGAGCATTTGGACACTTTAAGAAGGAATGTCCTAAGTTGAAGGAACAGGAATCCCGTGGCAGAGCCTTCATGATGGAGGCGAAGAAGGCTCGTAAAGATCCCTCCGTTGTCACCGGTACATTTCTAGTTAATAGCTTACGTATTATTCGATACTGGAGCCGATAGAAGTTTTGTTTCTAGAAACTTTGAGTCTTTCCTTGACTCACAATCTAGTAAATTGAATAAGAAGTACTCGATTGAGTTAGCTAATGGGAAATTGATAGAAACTAACAAGGTGTATAGGGATTGTACTATACTCTTAGGAGACCACACGTTTAGAATTGACCTTTTTCCTATTGTAAGGCCCCGTTCCCGGGCACCTCACAGTTGGTCATTCATCGCACTTCAACATATAATTTACATATACTAAATAAAATAACACAGCGGAATTGATAAGAAATACATTCTCATTTCATCATAAAAACTTTTACAATGCATTACATCGTTGACTTGAATACAAATATAAGCTTTCTTTACATTGCCTAACTTTACTACGATTGTTGCGGAAACATATGAAACCGAGGATTTCTTAAGTAATCTCGTTATGTGAATCCTCAACAATCATAGGGTCATATACAGTGACCTCTAGTATAGAAAATATTAAATTTTCATCATAAAGAAGATTCCTTAGGTAATCCCGTTTATCGAGATTACTCAAGGAATCTTGCACTTGCATGCCACATAATGTGTGGTAGCATTATCAAAAGGAGAATGCCATCCCAAAAGAGCTGAGTAGCCGCCTCGTGCCATCCTCAGCAACACTACCTGTCAACTGGAAACACATAAAAAGTCAACGTTGCTGAGTGAGTTCTAGTTTTATAATAAAACATACTTTCATTCGTTATAACTGTTCTTACATACAGGCGATCATACAACATACGTACACTTAGATAATATTATTATTATCTTCATCATTCGTTCATTAGCTTTCATTCGAGTACCATTCATCGTCTCATTCTCATTCGTACATACATTCTTTACATTCATTCGTACGTTCTTTACTTTCATTCATACATTCATTACATTCGTTCGAACGTTCATTACATTCGGTGACCTGTATAGTACCCCAATCATCATACAATACTGCTGGTGCTGGACCTGTAGTGATCAACCACGAACGTTGTGCACAAATGCTGATCCAGTCACCTGGGGTAGGTACATGCACCATTTATCTTCCACTTTCATCCTATCGTACGTTAGCCATGTCTGTTGCAGCACACGGCTGCTCACCTCAGTGGCAATCTCATGATTGCCTGCTAACCGAGTCTGTTGCAACACGAAGTTTCTCACCTCATTATCAATCTCAAAGATTGATCCTGTGTGCATCCTTTGGGGTAGCTAACCCGCATCACAGTTGAGCTAACACCTGCCAGGGGTGTGCACCTCCATTCATTTGCTTGCAAGCCTTTCTTACATTCATTCGTTCATTCATTAATGCATGCATTCATTCATCATCTTCCTCTTCATTCATTCATATACAATACACGTAAAGCTGCGGAAAGATAAACATACATCTACACAAGGAACACCGATATTTACAAATCATCAGTCATTACCATTATATGAGGCTACATCATACTTATCACACATACATCTTGCATACACATCTCTCCTCATTCACATCAGCCCTATTTGGGCGATTGAACATATTCCAGTCGCATGGCCTCCATGCGACTGAGTCATGCGATTGGACACTATGCGAATGGACATACAGTCGTGCGAATGGACTTCCTATCGTACGAATAAGCACTATGCGAATGGGCTTCTATGCGACTAACCCTCAGTCGTACGACTGAACCCCTATGCGAATAGACCTATGCGACTGAACCCTCAATCGCATGGACTGTCGTGCGACTGAGCTCTAATCGTGCGACTGAGCCTCAATCATACGATTGATCATCAGTCGTTCCTCAGTCGTGCGACTGGCCCTTCAGTCGCCTAACCCTAACTGGGCAGCGACTGAAGTTCATCACGAACAACAGCCGCGACCTACGGCCTTCAAACTCCTCTAAACCCCTTTCCAGCCCAAATTAACCCTCCGAAACCTCAGGATTCATATTAGGACATCATACAAGCATGTGAAAGTCCTAAAAGGCACCTTAAACACATTACCCAAGATTTCACTCAAGTGGGTCAAACATACACTTTTTCAAATGAACGGGTTTGAATGTGTTCCAGCCCTAAAATCGTTTGAAACAAGTAAATGAGGGGTTCTAGAACTCACATTATCAAGGAGAAGATGAAGAGCTCCGTTTGGACTAGTAAATCGACAAATCTCGAGCCCGAATCACCACTTTCTCTCTTTCTTTCTCTTCTTTCTCTGCTCTCTCTCTCTGCTCCTTCTTCCCGACTGAAAATGTGTAAGTGTGGGGAAGAGAAGTGGGCTGCCCCTCTTTATAGTTACAGCTCAGTCGCCTGAGGTCCAGGTGACTGGCCCCCCCAGTCGTGCGATCACCATGCGACTAGACCTCCAGTCGCATTGAGCTCCAGTCGTGCGGTTGAGCTTCAATCGTCCTTCAGTCGTTCGAGCATCATATGAGTGGACCTCCAGTCGCATGATTTCCATGCGACTGAGCCTCCAGTCGTATGACACTTCAAAAAGTCAAACTTCTGGGTGTTACAAGTCCACCCCCCTTATTTGGGTTTCGTCCCCGAAACTGTTATTCCTCGACAATCGTGGGTAATGCTGCCTCATTTCTTCTTCAGTTTCCCACGTTGACTCGGATCCCTTCCTGTGCCGCCATTGTACATGCACAAGAGGAACCACTTTATTTCTTAACCTCTTCTCCTTGCGGTCGATGATCGCCACTGGTTGCTCTACACAGTTGAGCCGTTCGTCTACCTCGATGTCCCCCAGTGGGACGATCATATTTTCATCCGCCAAACACTTGCTCAGATGAGATACGTGGAAGGTCGGGTGAATTCCACTTAACTCATCTAGTAGATCCAACCTATAGGCCACCTCTCCTACTCGAGCAATGATTCGGAAAGGGCCTATATACCCCGGGCTCAACTTGCCCCTCTTTCGGAACCGAATGATACCCTTACAAGGTGAGACCTTCAACATAACCCGATCTCCCACCTGGAACTCAATCGGCCTGCGTCGTTTGTCAGCATACGACTTTTGTCTGTCTTTAGCTGCCTTCATGTAGGCCTTGATCCTTTCGAGCTTTTCAGTCGCTGCCTCGATCACTTCGACGCTCCCCAATTCCTTCTGACCAATATCACCCCAACACACGGTGTCCTGCATCTCCTGCCGTATAGCATCTCATAGGGTGGCATGCCAATACTGGCATGATAGCTGTTATTGTATGAGAATTCCGCTAACGGCAAGTGGTCATCCCAACTTCCCCCGAAGTCAATAACACATGCCCGAAGCATGTCCTCCAAAGTCTGAATGGTCCTTTCCGACTGACCATCAGTTTGAGGATGATAAGCCGTGCTAATATGCAACCTCGTCCCATAGCATCGTGGAATTTCTTCCAGAATTTGGATGTAAACATGGTGTCGTGATCAGACACAATCGACACCGGTACACCATGACGAGTCATAATCTCCTTTATGAAAAGATCGGCCAACCTTTCGGATGAATACGTCTCGTGTATCGGTAGGAAGTGAGCACTCTTCGTCAGACGATTCACAATCACCCATATAGTATCATACCCTTTCGGGGTACGCGGTAGCTTTGTGATAAAATCCATGGTGATGTGCTCCCACTTCCATTCTGGTATATCCAGAGGTTGAATCTTTCCATATGGCTTTTGATGCTCGGCCTTCACTTGTAGACAAGTAAGGCACTTACTCACATGCTCCACCACATCACGCTTCATACCCGTCCACCAATAATCTTTCTTCATGTCTTGGTACATCTTGGTAGCACCGGGATGAATGGAGTATCGAGTCTTGTGGGCTTCATCCATGATCTTTACCCATAGATCCCCCAAACGAGGAATCCACATATGCCCAAACCGGGTTCTAACACCAATTGTGTTTTCACCCAACTCCGTGACCAGACCTCTCATTCTTTCAGAGTTAAGATGATCTTCTTTCAGTGCCTCATCTTGGAACTCTTTGACTTGCTTCATCACGTCAGAGGTCATGATCAGCTGGTACGCCTTTACCCGAATCGGCTCGGGCCTCTCTTTTCGGCTAAAGGCGTCCGCCACCACGTTGGCTTTGCCCGGATGGTAGTGGATTTCACAATCATAGTCCTTTATAAGCTCCAACCATCGTCGTTGCCTCATATTCAGATCTTTTTGCTCGAAGAAGTACTTCAAGTCTTGTGGTCGGTAAAGATGGTGCACTTCGTCCCGTAGAGATAGTGCCTCCAGATTTTTAACGCAAAGACCACAGCTGCTAGCTCCAAGTCATGAGTAGGATAGTTGACCTCATGAACTTTCAACTGCCGGGATGCGTAAGCTATAACCTTTCCCCTCTGCATCAACACTCATCCCAATCCCGAATAGGAAGCATCAGAATAAACTACCAAATCTTCACTTCCATCGGGTAATGACAGAACAGGAGCTTGGGTCAATCTCGTCTTCAATTCCTCGAATGCCTTTTCTTGAGCTTGACCCCATACAAACTTCACATCTTTCCGGGTCAACTTGGTTAGTGGAGAAGCGATTTCGGAAAAATCTTGGATAAACCTTCGGTAGTAGCCCGCCAAACCCAAGAAACTTTGGATTTCAGATGGCGTCTTTGGAGACTTCCATTGCATCACCGCCTCCACCTTCGCCGGATCAACCGTAATCCTATCCGGATTTACCACGTGACCCAAGAATTTAACTTCACTCAACCAAAATGCACACTTGGGGAATTTAGCATACAACTTCTCCCTTCTCAACGTCTCTAGAACTTCTCGTATGTGACCGGCATGCTCAGTCTCACTCTTTGAATAAATCAAGATATCATCGATGAATGCAATTACTGATTTATCCAACATCGGCCGACACACCCTGTTCATCAGATCCATAAAAGCAGCTGGCGCATTGGTCAAACCAAAGACATGACAAGGAACTCGTAGTGACCGTAGCGCGTGCGAAAAGCTATTTTAGGGACATCATGCTCTTTCACTTTTAGTTGATGGTAGCCTGATCGAAGATCTATCCTTGAAAACCAACTGGCACCCTGAAGTTGATCAAACAAGTCGTCGATCCTTGATAAGGGGTATCTGTTCTTTACCGTCAGCTTGTTTAACTCACGGTAATCTATACACATTCTCATGCTACCGTCTTTCTTCTTCACAAACAGGACCGGAGCACCCCAAGGTGAGATACTCGGTCTAATAAACCCCTTATCTAGCAGCTCTTGCAACTGCTCCATCAACTCTTTCATTTCCGTCAGGGCCAATCGATATGGTGCTTTGGCAACTGGTTGAGCACCCGATATCAGGTCAATCTGGAACTCGATCTCTCGGTCAGGTGGCAATCCCGATAAGTCTTCCGGGAACACGTCTGGAAAATCACACACAACCGGGACGTCAGACAGCTGTGGTGTTGGTGTTTCCACATCCTTCACATAACATAAGTAGGCGCTGCACCCACGCCTCATACACTTTCCCGCCACCACCATTGAGATCACTTTCGGTATCGTAGTAACCCGATCGCCAGAAACCGTTACTGAACTACCGTCGGGCGCTGTCAAATGAATCATCTTCTTGAGACATACAATGTTCGCCTCAAAGTCCGCCAACCAATCCATTCCAAGCACCAAATCAAAACCACCTAACGTCATCGCAAATGGTCTAACCGGAAATCTGTGGCCCTCCAATTCTACATCACAACCCTCTATTACCTCGGTAATCCTGGTAGATTTACCTATAGCGGTCTCTACATCAAACGGTACGTCCACACGTCTTCTACTAACAGGCAATTTGGCACAGAAAGCAGCAGAAATAAAACTCCTACTGGCACCCGAATCAAATAATACAGAGGCTAAAGTTTGGTTCACAGAAACATACCGGACACTACATCAGGGTCCGTCCTAGCCTCTTCTTGCGTCATCGTGAATGCTCTGGCACTTGCCTTCGACCCTTCATTCCCCGTCTTCTTCACGCCGAAACTCTCAGACCTCGGCTTTTTGCAATCTTTATTCATATGGCCACTTTCCCCACAATTGAAGCACCTCATGCCCTTACACTCCCTAGCCATATGATGGGGCTTTCCACACTTGAAACAAACATTCAGCCCCAGTCGGCATTCCCCACTATGCTCCCTTCCACATTTACCACACCTCCTCAGTCCCGTACCCGGTGTGGCCACACGACGATCGTCCACCCGGGCCTTCTTATTGCTCGTCAAAGCATCACCCGGCCAAACCTCTTCTCGTTCCAATTCCTGTCACCACCCTTCCGATTACCATCAGCCACCACCACCACTACCCGTTCATCATACAGTCTCCCCGCCAAGTCTACCGCCGACCTAAAGGTGGTTGGTCGGGCGGCGATCATATGCCTGCGAATATCCGCCGGGAAACCCTGAATATACCTCTTGATCTTTCGCGACAGAGGTGTCACCTGGTCCGGCACCAGACGTGCCATTTCGTTGAATTTCGTGGTGTACTGTTGGTGGGTCATCGTCCCCGCCTCCAGCTGCAGGAACTCTCTCTCAACTTTATCCATTTCCCGATGAGGACAGAACCCTCGATCACCAACCTCTTTAATTCGGACCACTTCATCTTCGCAATGGCCCTGCTACCCTCGGCTTGGACCATGTTATCCCACCAGCATAAAGCCGAATCCGTGAAAGAATGGGTAGCGAACTTCACTTTCTGGTCCTCTTGGCATTCGCTGATATCGAGGACACCCTCCATCTCTCTCACCCACCGATGAGCAGCAGCAGCATTGCCATTACCGTCAAAAGTAGGGGCTTGCATCTCATAAACGCCCCATAATTACAGCCTCGTGCTGTTTCATGCACAAGCTCCTCCTCCTCTTCCTCTTCTTCATCAGAAAGAACCGTTTCTGGTCCTGATTGCTCCTGCCTTCCTGAGGACCTGTTCCTCTCTTTTCTTTCACCTTCCCTGACAGCCTTAATCACCTCGGTCAGCACAGACGGTAAGATCGTCTGCATGACCTGATGCACCTCTTCGACTACTGCCTCTTTTACCGAGGCTCTCAGATTGGCGCTCTCGTCGACTCCCTCCTGATGAGGGGTCTCGTATTCCTCATGAACTACTTTCTCTACCCTAGGTCTGTTGGGTTTGTTGGACTTTAAACAATGTTGTTTAACCATTTTAAACAAGAAAACGCAGCGGATTAACATCAAATATCAACCATTTGAAATCTGAAAATTATAGTTCATTGCATGTCTATAACAAACCCAAGAATGCAAGGATCTTATATATGTGTGTGAACTAGTTATCACCAATATATAACAACCCAAACAAGTGATGTATACTACCTTTAGAAGCTGCCAAAACCGTGGCTGAAAACTATCATCCAAAGCTTTAAAAGCTGTCAAAAATGAAACACATCCAAAGCTTTAGAAGCTGTCAAAAATGAAACACATCCAAAGATTTAGAAGCTGTCAAAATGTGGATGAAACATCATCCAAGAGGGCTGAAAAACGTGGACTTATCTGAAGATGAAGCTGCCATTGAATGACCAAAACACCAAGAGAAGGTGTTCTCAAGTGTTCATACCCACAAGCCTCAAAGCAACACCCTTTTGCTAGGATTTGTAGCACCAAATCGACCAAGAAAAAGGCTGCTGGAACCATTCCAGCCGTGAATTTCTTCAAAGAACCGAGAGGAAGCATCTTTTGAGCACAAAATCGAGCTAGAAGATTGCTGCTGGAACCATTCCAGCCGTGATTCTTTGTAAAGAGAAGAGAGATCCTCCTTTGAGCACCAAACCGAGCAAGAAAGCTGCTGCTGGAACCATTCCAGCCGTGAGCTTTTCTTCAAAGAAAGGGAGAGCTTCACCTTCAATTTGGTCATTTTCATGTATATGTTAGAGAGAGAGAGTCAAAGAGATTCTTTTCTTGTAAAATGAAGTGCATTGTTTCAAGAAACAAAGAGGCCATTAATCCCCACAAGGGGCGGCCGATTTGTTTAACCCAAGGGGTTTTCCCCCCTTAAAACTTAAACACTCATTTTATTTGTAATTGTAAGAGTTATAAAATTAACCTATTAATTTTATATAACCCTTACACTCTCTCTTATCATGTGATGTCATTTGATTAAAATAAATAACATTACAAATAATACTCATGGACAAAATATCCCAATAAGTTGTTCCATCTCACATGCAATTTTACTTAGAAAACCCATTTTCTAAATTGGTGTAAATATTTAATTGCATGATCATATCATCAATTAAATATTGATTGGTGTTTGCTAAGCTTGTTATTGGGTATGACCCGACTTGGATCATAACGTACTAACCACATCAATGTTCTATGTGTCTTGGGCATACAGAATCCAACAATCTCCCACTTGCACAAGATACATAGAAGATTGATGCAAGCAGTAAATACCGCCTAACAACGGTTTACTACCCTTAATACGCATGACTTAGAAGCCATTCAATAACATCATCCCCTTCAAGTATCCAACTTGAAATGATTTAGGTGAATCAATCATCTATCCTTTTGTTACAGATGTCATGTTAAATCCAAGGACACAGAATGATCATTCCTTGTTGATTTAACTTAATCAGGCCTTAGACATCGTACTCTCAACGAATAAGAGGAACAAATCCCATCTTGACTACATACGTTTCTCACAATCACCTTATGTCATATCTGAACATAGCCTTATGTACTGACAATTATCTCATATCAGTGAAGAACTAGCTCAAGGTATAACACTTGGTGAATATCAAAACCCAATATGTATCTCAGGTCAGAGGATACCAAATGATATTCGCCTTTACTCAAATTTACTTATGATCAATCAACAAGATTCCATGTAGTAAGATTTGAGATGCGGGTCAGTCCAATATTCGTATCCCACGAATATCTATGAACCTTGGCAGCAGCCAATTGCTCTATATTCATGCCTTATGAATATCCACCAATCCAAGTTCACAATAGTCTTACATTCATATTTGTTCCCACAAATATGAACGACTACGGACATTTAGAATAATAAAATTATTCATGGATGTAAACATGCTAAAAGGAACATTACTTAAAATATCGTAAACACATAGATAAGTTAAGTATTACTATTGTTCCATATTAATAATATTAATACTAAACAGATCAATTCCAATCACTAGAATATCGAAGTCCTGAGGCACAAGTATGACTTTCATGCTTTGCCCTTTCAAGGAGCTTCGTGAGTGGATCCGCAATGTTTTGATCAAAGTGAACTTTGCGAATACATATCTTTCCCTTTTCAACTTCATCCCTTATGTAGTTGAATTTCCGCTCATTGTACCTAATCTTTTGATGTGCACGGGGTTCCTTGATTTGAACAATCGCACCCTCGTCATCACAAAGATTTTTAAGGGGTCTTGAATGGTAGAGACCATCCTTAGATTGGTGATAAACCTTTTATCCATGTAGCTTCCCAAGCTGCTAATGAGGCGGCTATGTATTCGAATTCTGTAGTGGACAATGCTACCCTATTCATAATGGAGATGTACCCTAATTGTGATCGAGGATCATCTCGATCAGTTTGGAAACTAGCATTCGTGTAACCATTTACATAGTTCCTATTCATCAGATCTGTATATTAGAAACAGATCCTTAGTCCTCCTAAGGTATTCTAATATACTTTCAACAACCATCCAATGGCTGTTACTTGGATTCTGCTGATATCTATTTGTCATGCTTAACGCGCATGACTCGTCCAGTCTAGTGCATATCATCGCATATATGATGGATCCTATAGCAGACGCCTATGGGATGTCCTTCATACGATGTTGCTCATCCTTTAAGCTTGGACATTGAGATGCACTTAATATTGTCCCTCTTTGAATAGGTACTATACCTTTCTTAGAGTTTACCATCTTGAACCTTTTCAAGATTTTATCAATGTATGCACTTTGGTTTAACCCTATCAACCGCCTCGATCTATCCCTATAGATCTTTATTTCTAAAATAGAGACGGCTTCACGGAGATCCCTTTTGGAAAGATAATTTCCAAGTGTAGTATGTCATCAACATACAATACTAAGAACGTAATTGTACTCCCACTAGCCCCTTGATACACACAATCCTTGTTAGCGTTCTTGATGAAACCCAATTTCTTGATCTTTCATCAAAACGTTGATTCCAATTTCTCGATGCTGGTCTCAATCCATAGATTGATATTTTTAACTTGCATACTTTATCAGGATGACTTTAGCATTGCCATTGGCGAGAAGGTTTCATCATAATCAACCCTTTGACTTAGAGTGAAACCTTTTGCTATAAGTCTTGCCTTGTAAGTATCCAAGTTTTCATGCATGTCAGTTTTCTTCTTGAAAACCCACTTGCATCCAACCGGTTTGGAGTTAAGTGAAGAGTCAACCAATTCCCAAACTTGGTTGTCATACATGAATTGCATCTTTACGTTCATGGCTCCTAGCCACATGTCACAATCCGAATTGGACATTGCATCATGGTATGTAGTTGGCTCTTCGGAGTCAACAACGTAGCATCCATCTATGAAAAATCCACATCTTTCATGTGAAATGCTAACTTTACCAGATCAGCGAACGTTTTGTGTGTATTGATCAACCTCTTGATCATGATCAACAACCTCTTATTGATTGCTAGTGTCAACCAAACGTGTATCGGCTTGTGGATCTTGATCCTCATCAAATTCCACTGTTCTATGCGTCATTCCTTCCATAAGGAACTTGGCTTCCAAGAACTCTGCTTTTGAGCAATGAATATCTTTTGCTCTGTTGGATCAAAGAAATAGTATCCTATACAGTCCTTTATATATCCAACAAATATACACTTAGTGAATCGACTTGCAGTTGGTTTGGGTGTTAAGCTTGACATAAGCTTCATAACCCATAATTTTAAATATGTTAGCGATGGAACTATTCCATTTCATATTTCAAGAGGCGTCGAATCCACTTTCTTGGTTTGGACCATATTCAAAATATGAGCCGCGGAGAGTAGTGCGAAACCCCAAAATTATAGAGGTAGTGAGCTTATAGCCATCATAGGTCGAACTATATCCAATAGGGTTCGATCTCCTTTCAGACACATCATTATGTTATTGTATTCTGTGAGGAGTAAGTTGTGAGACAATCTTACAACTTCCTAGGTGATCCCTAAAAGTCTCACTTAGGTATTCACCTTCTCTACCTAAACGGAGAATTTTGG
This sequence comes from Flaveria linearis, assembly GCA_024085815.1. Taxonomy (NCBI): domain Eukaryota; kingdom Viridiplantae; phylum Streptophyta; class Magnoliopsida; order Asterales; family Asteraceae; genus Flaveria; species Flaveria linearis. The sequence goes on from CM044018.1 coordinate 21,083,847, forward strand.
TAGTTCTATCGAGTTGATTTCCTACTTCATTCTTGAAGTTTTTGAACATTTCAAATTCTTCATGTCTATGTGCCATCAAGTATACATAACCATGGTGACTATAATAGTCGGTTAAGGTAATGAAGTAAGTTTCACCATACCTTGTCATTGTATTAAAAGGAGCACATACATCCAAATGTATGATTCCTAATAAGTCTTTTTTCCCTCTCATTAGTACCACTAAAGGGCGTGTTGGTCATCTTACCTTGTAAACAAGATTCACACTTATCAAATGAAGAATTTTCATTTGCTTTTAAAAGACCATTCTTTTAAGGTGTTTAAGTCCGTTTCTTGTTTATTTGACTAAGATGGCAATGACAAGAATAAGAGTCACTTAAACCATTTTAAGTCTCTTGGTGTATGATAGGTATAATGTGTTATTATAGGACGAATCATCATGAACCAATTCATAAATATCATTAGAAGGCATAGCCTTGAAATAATATACATCATCCATATAAACATAAATACCATCATTTGCTAACTTTAAATCATAACCATATCATTTTAAAAGGTGAAACTTAAATCATGTTCCTAGTCAAACTAGGAGCATATAACATGTTTTGAAGAACAACTTCCAAACCTTTTGAAAGTTTCAAAACATAGTCTCCTTTCTTAAGGTGCTTATTTCTTTTAAACCCTTGCAACAAATTGCAATAGTGAGTTCCATATGAGGTATCCAATTACCCATGTGCTTTTAGGAAATAACACCTAAGTTAATATGGATTATGAAAGTTATACTTAAGGTTTGCCCAGCATCCCTCTTATTTCTCAACTCATTGAGATAGGTTGGATGAATCCCTTTCAAATGACCTATCTCACCATACTCAAGCATGGATCGTTTTCGGTTACCTTAAGCTTCATAAGCTTAGGTTTTGGAGGTTCCGCTTTGATCTACCCTTACCCTTTGCCTTTGATGTGCTCTTCTCCTTTGGCAACATTTGCCTTAGGATCGGGAATGGCCTCAACATCGTCGGGGTCGGGTTGGATAGGAATAGGATCGTCAAGGACATATGCCTTTGCTCTTGCTTGAGAACAATTCTTAAGTTTCGAGACTAGTCCATAAGGTTATTATGGTACAGACGATCCCTCTCTAAAATAGTTCTCGGTGATAGGGTATGGACGGTCGGGGTGGTAGCATTATTGTTTGCGGTCATTCTACAAATTTTACAAAGTTCTTTTAGTATTTCAAAAAATTTCATTTTAATTATTAATACCCTTATGTCTCATAGACAATTAATAATTAAAATCTAGAATCCAACGTTACATTCAAATAATGGTTAGGTGACCTTTATCCCATTATTCAAATTAACAAGGTAGTCAATATTTGACAATTGCAACCCTTTGCAACTTCTAGCGGTATGGGATCGACTTTAAACGTCATATGCAAAGTCGGCATGTTAATCCCATCAACACCATTTGGAAACCATATTTTAGGTGATCCATTCAACATGGTTTGCAAATCAAGTTACCCTACTTGCACACACATGTGAGTTTACCAACACAAGTGGTTAGGTGACCTTTATCCCACCAATGTGGTATTCTCACCTTAAGTCATAAGTTCCCTCAAAATGGTTAGGTGACCTTTATCCCATTAAGAGTTTCCAAATGACTTAAGTGTTGTGCAAAAGGACGGTGTTAAACTTGTTTGAAAAAGGGATTTTAGTTTTCATTGATTCTAGTTTGAAAACTCTATTTACCTTGTATTTGCATGCTTTCAAATGCAAGGTATCCTATGGTTCACTTTTAATAAAACCTCTTTTAGTAAATCATTAATCCTTTAATAACCTTTTATTAATCACTTAATGATTAGGAACCATAAAATTCAGCTTGTTAAGTTTGTTAATTAGTTTGTTATGCACATCCAAATGTCAAATAACAATCATACAACAAACAACCAAACAAGTACAATCATACAAGCATATGTGCATAACTATAGCCACTAAGTTGACTACACTTGTTTGCCATCACAAGTGTTGTCATAAGGTCTTTCCTAAGGGTTCAACACAACACAAATGATGAGGTCTTCAAAGACTCCCACTTGAACTTGCATCCAAATGCTTCAAGTCCATCCTTTGTGTCTTCCTTTTGTGCTTCCTTCCCGAGCATCTTCTTTTACAAAATATATATCCTAATACATATTTTCTAGTAAAAGAAAAAATACTCCTAATCTATTTATTACATGCCAAATGAATAAATAAGTTACAACCCAAATAGAAACACCAAAAGGATTATTACAACCCATAAAGAATGAATACAACCAACATGACAAGATTACAATCAACCAAATCCAAAACACACATGGTCAAGGCTATGTTATGCACTAATATATGTATCCACATACATCATTTCAAGAACCAAAATGAACCCCATTTGACCCTAAATTTTCAGCCAACACAAACTAAGAATTTAGGGTCTTTTTGTCCAAACAAAAACAAATCAACCAAATTGATATCTTTCCTTTCAAGATCCAATCATAAGCATGCATGATTACAACCTTGAAAGGTTGGGGTATCATTAAATCATCACAAAACAGCCCTAATAAGGTTGTTAAAGCCTTATAAAACCAATTTTACAAGAACACAAGAAACTAGTCATCCACATATCCGGCTCTAGATGCCATTGTTGGGTTTGTTGGACTTTAAACAATGTTGTTTAACCATTTTAAACAAGAAAACGCAGCGGATTAACATCAAATATCAACCATTTGAAATCTGAAAATTATAGTTCATTGCATGTCTATAACAAACCCAAGAATGCAAGGATCTTATATATGTGTGTGAACTAGTTATCACCATATATAACAACCCAAACAAGTGATGTATACTACCTTTAGAAGCTGCCAAAACCGTGGCTGAAAACTATCATCCAAAGCTTTAGAAGCTGTCAAAAATGAAACACATCCAAAGCTTTAGAAGCTGTCAAAAATGAAACACATCCAAAGATTTAGAAGCTGTCAAAATGTGGATGAAACATCATCCAAAGAGGGCTGAAAAACGTGGACTTATCTGAAGATGAAGCTGCCATTGAATGACCAAAACACCAAGAGAAGGTGTTCTCAAGTGTTCATACCCACAAGCCTCAAAGCAACACCCTTTTGCTAGGATTTGTAGCACCAAATCGACCAAGAAAAAGGCTGCTGGAACCATTCCAGCCGTGAATTTCTTCAAAGAACCGAGAGGAAGCATCTTTTGAGCACAAAATCGAGCTAGAAGATTGCTGCTGGAACCATTCCAGCCGTGATTCTTTGTAAAGAGAAGAGAGATCCTCCTTTGAGCACCAAACCGAGCAAGAAAGCTGCTGCTGGAACCATTCCAGCCGTGAGCTTTTCTTCAAAGAAAGGGAGAGCTTCATCTTCATTTTGGTCATTTTCATGTATATGTTAGAGAGAGAGAGTCAAAGAGATTCTTTTCTTGTAAAATGAAGTGCATTGTTTCAAGAAACAAAGAGGCCATTAATCCCCACAAGGGGCGGCCGATTTGTTTAACCCAAGGGGTTTTCCCCCTTAAAACTTAAACACTCATTTTATTTGTAATTGTAAGAGTTATAAAATTAACCTATTAATTTTATATAACCCTTACACTCTCTCTTATCATGTGATGTCATTGATTAAAATAAATAACATTACAAATAATACTCATGGACAAAATATCCCAATAAGTTGTTCCATCTCACATGCAATTTTACTTAGAAAACTCATTTTCTAAATTGGTGTAAATATTTAATTGCATGATCATATCATCAATTAAATATTGATTGGTGTTTGCTAAGCTTGTTATTGGGTATGACCCGACTTGGATCATAACGTACTAACCACATCAATGTTCTATGTGTCTTGGGCATACAGAATCCAACAAGGTCTTCCTCTTGCGGCCTGCGGTTCAGTACCACGTCCGCCACCACCTCCACCCCGGGAAGCTTTAGAAGATCTACCCCCAGCCATTCTCTATCACACTGAAAGATTCAAACACCAACACGGTCATTCAAGGAAATAGCTCAATTATGTCAAGTATAGCAAGTCCCTAATTACAGTGGCCAGTTGTGATTAGCCACTTACTGTACTCTTCGTACCCCGAGCATTACCTATCCTGACTACATTAGTATCTAATTCTAACAGTAACACATACACCACATAACATGCGCACATAATACTGATTAATTTAAGAAAATACCTGATGGCACGCAACTACTCAGATGGCATTCCTTTCCTTTTTCTGTCCCATTTTCAGTTTAAGTTTAGGTTTATTTTGAAAATTTACCCATTTCACTTAAACTTTGGCTCTGATACCAACTTGTAAGGCCCCGTTCCCGGGCACCTCACAGTTGGTCATTCATCGCACTTCAACATATAATTTACATATACTAAATAAAATAACGTAGCGGAATTGATAATAAATACATTCTCTTTTTATCATAAAAGCTTTTACAATGCATTACATCGTTGACTTGAATACAAAATACAAGCTTTCTTTACATTGCCTAACTTTACTACGATTGTTGCGGAAGCATATGAAACCGAGGATTTCTTAAGTAATCTCGTTTATGTGAATCCTCAACAATCATAGGGTCATATACAGTGACCTCTAGTATGGAAATATTAAATTTTCATCATAAAGAAGATTCCTTAGGTAATCCCGTTTATCGAGATTACTCAAGGAATCTTGCACTTGCATGCCACATAATGTGTGGCAGCATTATCAAAAGGAGAATGCCATCCCAAAAGAGCTGAGTAGCCGCCTCGTGCCATCCTCAGCAACACTACCTGTCAATTGGAAACACATAAAAAGTCAGCGTTGCTGAGTGAGTTCTAGTTTTATAATAAAACATACTTTCATTCGTTATAACTGTTCTTACATACAGGCGATCATACAACATACGTACACTTAGATAATATTATTATTATCTTCATCATTCATTCATTAGCTTTCATTCGTGTACCATTCATCGTTCTCATTCTCGTTCATACATACATTCTTTACATTCATTCGTACGTTCTTTACTTTCATTCATACATTCATTACATTCGTTCGAACGTTCATTACATTCGGTGACCTGTACAGTACCCTAATTATCATACTATACTGTTGGTGCTGGACCTGTGGTGATCAACCACGAACGTTGTGCACAAATGCTGATCCAGTCACCTGGGGTAGGTACATGCACCATTTATCTTCCACTTTCATTCTATCGTACGTTAGCCAAGTCTGTTGCAGCACACGGCTGCTCACCTCAGTGGCAATCTCATGATTGCTTGCTAACCGAGTCTGTTGCAACACGAAGTTGCTCACCTCATTATCAATCTGAAAGATTGATCCTGTGTGCATCCTTCGGGGTAGCTAACCCGCATCACAGTTGAGCTAACACCTGCCAGGGGTGTGCACCTCCATTCATTGCTTGTAAGCCTTTCTTACATTCATTCGTTCATTCATTAATGCATGCATTCATTCATCATGTTCCTCTTTCATTATCATTCACTTTACGTTATTTATTATTTTCCATTCATTCATATACAATACACGTAAAGCTACGGAAAGATAAACATACATCTACACAAGGAACACTGATATATACAAATCATCAGTCATTACCACTATATGAGGCTACATCATACTTATCACACATACATCTTGCATACACATCTCTCCTCATTCACATCAGCCCTATTTGGGCGATTGAACATACTCCAGTCGCATGGCCTCCATGCGACTGAGTCATGCGATTGGACACTATGCGAATGGACATACAGTCGTGCGAATGGACTTCCTATCGTACGAATAAGCACTATGCGAATGGGATTCTATGCGACTAACCCTCAGTCGTACGACAGAACCCCTATGCGAATGGACCTATGCGACTGAACCCTTAATCGCATGGACTGTCGTGCGACTGAGCTCCAATCGTGCGACTGAGCCTCAATCGTACGATTGATCATCAGTCGTTCCTCTGTCGTGCGACTGGCCCTTCAGTCGCCTAACCCTAACTGGGCAGCGACTGAAGTTCATCACGAACAGCAGCCGCGACCTACGGCCTTCAAACTCCTCTAAACCCATTTCCAGCCCAAAATAATCCTCCTAAACCTCAGGGATTCATATTAGGACATCATACAAGCATGTGAAAGTCCTAAAACGTTCCTTAAACACATTACCCAAGATTTCACTCAAGTGGGTCAAACATACACTTTTTCAAAAGTACGGGTTTGAATGTGTTCCAACTCCAAAATCATTTGAAACAAGTAAATGAGGGGTTCTAGAACTCACGTTATCAAGGAGAAGATGAAGAGCTCCGTTTGGACTAGTAAATCGACAAATCTCGAGCCCAAATCATCACTTTCTCTCTTTCTTTCTCTTCTTTCTCTGGTCTCTCTCTCTCTGCTCCTTCTTCCCGACTGAAAATGTGTATGTGTGGGGAAGAGAAGAGGGTTGCCCCTCTTTTATAGTTACTGCTCAGTCGCCTGAGGTCCAGGTGACTGCCCCCCCCCAGTCGTGCGATCACCATGCGACTGGACCTCCAGTCGCATGAGTCCCATGCGGTTGAACCTTCAGTCGTGCGATTGAGCTCCAGTCGTGCGGTTGAGCTTCAATCGTCCTTCAGTCGTTCGAGCATCATGCGAGTGGACCTCCAGTCGCATGATTTCCATGCGACTGAGCCTCCAGTCGCATGACACTTCAAAAAGTCAAACTTCCAGGTGTTACACCTGTAGAATTGGGAAGTTTCGATGTTGTAATAGGGATGGATTGGCTATCGAAGAATCATGCTGAAATCGTATGTCATGAGAAAGTAGTCAAGTTGCCCTCGATAATGGAGAGCCATTAGAGATTCAAGGTGATGAAAGTGCTCCGTTAAAGATTGTGAATGTGATGAAGGCACAAAAGTATTTAAGGAAAGGATGCGTAGCTTTTATAGCCCATGTAATCGACACGAGAGCCGAGGAGAAGAAGCTAGAGGAAATACGATAGTGCGCGACTATCCGGAAGTGTTTCCTGAGGAGTTTCCTGGGTTGCCGCCGCAACAGCAAGTTGAATTTAAAATCGACATATTACCAGGAGCAGCGCCAATTGCACGATCTCCATATCGGTTAGCGCCACCTGAAATGGAGGAGTTATCCAAGCAATTGCAGGAAATGTTGGATAGAGGATTTATAAGAACAAGCTTCTCGCCTTGGGGAGTGCCAGTCTTATTTGTGAAAAAGAAGGATGGATCGATGAGGATGTGCATCGACTACAGAGAACTGAACAAGTTAACCATCAAGAACCGTTACCCTTTTCCAAGAATAGATGACTTGTTTGACCAATTGCAAGGATCAAGTTACTACTCGAAGATAGATTTGCACCCTGGGTATCACCAGTTGAGAATTGCTGAGGAAGATGTTCCTAAGATAGCGTTTCGAACGCGATATGGTCACTATGAATTCATGGTCATGCCCTTTGGACTGACAAACGCCCCTGCTGTATTAATGGATCTCATGAATAGGTGTGCAGACCATATCTGGATAAATTTGTAATCGTGTTCATAGATGACATACTTGTATACTCGAAAACTAAGGAGGAACATGAACAACATCTGAGGTTGCTTTTGGAGTTACTAAAGAACGAGAAGTTATATGCAAAACTTTCCAAGTGCGAATTTTGGATTCGAGAAGTTCAATTTTTTGGACATGTCATCGATGCTGAAGGCATACATGTTGACCCCGCCAAAATTGAAGCAATTAAGAATTGGGAAATACCAAGAAACCCAACCGAGGTACGACAATTCCTTGGATTGGCAGGATATTATTGGAGATTTATCAAGAACTTCTCAAAGATGGCAAAGCTGTTGACTGCATTGACACAGAAGAACAAGGAGTATATTTGGTGTGAGGAGCAAGAGGAAGCGTTTCAATTGCTCAAGGCAAAGTTATGTAGTGCCCCTATTTTGTCACTTCCTGAAGGGACTGACGGATTCGTGGTGTACTGTGATGCCTCGCACCATGGACTAGGATGTGTCCTGATGCAAAACAATAAAGTGATCGCTTATGCATCACGATAACTTAAAGTGCATGAGTAGAACTACATTACTCATGATTTGGAGTTAGGAGCAGTAGTTTTTGCACTCAAGATTCGGAGACACTACCTATATGGTACGAAGTGTACAATCTTTACAGATCACAAGAGTCTCCAGCACATCTTTGAGCAGAAAGAGCTCAATATGAGACAACGATGTTGGGTGGAATTGCTCAATGACTACGACTGTGATATTTGTTATCACCCAGGTAAGGCCAACGTTGTGGCCGATGCCTTAAGTAGAAAGGAGTGTGCGAAACCCTTACGTGTGCGTGCACTAGGGTTGACCATCCAAACAAATCTCACAGCTCAGATACGTGAGCTCAATGTGAAGGTTTGAAAGAAGAGAAATTGAAGGATGAGAATCTCCGTGGAATGATTCGAGAACTTGTACCTAAGTCTGATGATACGTTATACTTCATGAATAGAATATGGGTACCCCTTACGGGAAATTTGTGTGAATTGGTACTGGATGAAGCTCATAGATCTAGATATTCGATTCACCCAGGATCGGATAAGATGTACAAGGATCTTAAGGAACATTACTGGTGGCCGAATATGAAAGGAGATATTGCTAGTACGTTGGTAAATGTTTGACTTGCGCAAAATTCAAAGCCGAGTACCAGAAACCGTCCGGACTTCTTCAACAGCCAGTGATTCCTCAGTGGAAATGGGATTGTATCGCTATGGATTTCGTCACTAAGTTACCCCGCACAAGGAGTGGTTATGACACCGTGGACCGTTTGATGAAATCAGCACATTTCCTACCTATTAGAGAATCCTATCATATGAAGAAGTTGGCTAGCATTTATCTCAAAGAGGTTGTGTCCCGGTATGGAGTGCCGATTTCAATTATCTCTGATAGAGATAGCGCTTTACATCAAGATTCTAGAAAGCATTGTAGAAAGTCCTAGGTACAAAGCTAGATATGAGTACGGCTTATCATCCACAGAGTGACGGTCAAAGTGAAAGAGTTATTCAGATCTTGGAAGATATGTTGCGCGCTTGTGTAATAGATTTTGGTGGTAGTTGGTATACTCACCTACCGTTAGCTTTATTTTCCTATAACAATAGCTATCAAACTAGTTTGAAGGTCGCGCCATTTGAGGCTCTTTATGGGAGAAAATGTCATTCTCCACTATGTTGGAGTGAGGTTGGTGATAAACAAATGATAGGACCTGAGATCGTCCAGGAGACAACAGACAAGATCTTTAAGATAAAGGATCGATTGAAAGTCGCACAGGACAGACAGAAAAAGTATGCCGACCGAAGGAGAAAACCGTTGGAATTCAAGGTTAGAGATGGAGTTCTGCTGAAAGTCTCCCTTTGGAAAGGAGTTGTTAGGTTTGGCAAGCATGACAAACTTAGCCCCGCTATATTGGTCCATACAAGATCGTAACCGTGTAGGCCCCGTTGCATATTGTCTAGAATTACCGCGTGAATTGAAAGGTATGCATAATGTGTTCCATGTGTCCAATCTAAGGAGGTATTTGTCTAAAATGCCTGTTATTTCTTCGGAAGAAGTTTGTCTTGATGATAAACTTCAGTTTCGTGAAGAACCTATTGAGGTTACTGATTGGAAGGAAAGTAAGACTAGACGTAGTCGTATTCGCCTAGTGAAAGTGAGATGGAACTCGAGACATGGACCTGAGTATACTTGGGAACGGGAAGATATGATGAAACAAAAGTAACTGAACTTGTTCAAGCCAAATCGTAACCCTACCTCTTAGAAAAATTTCCGGATGAAATTTCTTTAAGGAGGGAAGGCTGTGACAACCCTCGATTACCGGGTAATTTCCCTAGAAACCCTAGATCTTGATTTCTATGCTCAGTCTTGTTTTAGAATATATAGCACTAAATAAACTAATCTAAATATTGATTAGAGTCCTACGTGTGCTTACGTTTCTATTTCGTGTGTGTTCGATCATGAAAACCCAAGACTGATGAATGTCTGAAATAAACGCCACTACGAACCGACGGGAAATAAATATTAACATCATAGGTAAAAATGAGAATTTGGCCTAATTTAATCTTAGTTACACTAATATTAATGTTATTATATGAGGAAAAGACTATCGTAATGAGAAAACCCGATAACAGCATCTACGCGCCTTAGTGCGATGAGATTGCTCAATCTAGCGGATAAACAATAAAATGCCCAAGTGGACGATAAAACCAGGATATGGGGCATGTAAATAGTCGTTTTGGACTAGAATTTCGCAAGGAATTAGAATTTAACGTGTTCGGGTTTTGAAAGTCGGGTTGAGACGGGAGAAAAATGAAAAAAAACCGTTCAGCTACCCCTCACCCCCTCCCCTCTCCTCCCCTATAAAAGCCCCTCTCCCCCTCATTTCACTTCTCTTTACTTCATTTCAAAAGAACAATCACTCTCTCCCTCTCTTCTTTTGCTATCTACGGCCAACACCCCACCACCATCGCCATTTTCGTTTTCGTTTCAAGTTCTTGAAGATTAAGGATTGGAATCCCGAGTTAGAAGTGTTCATAGCAAAAAGGAGAGCTCGTTGGTGGTGAAGCAAGAAGAAAAACCATCATCTTACAACTTTTTCATGTAAATAACTTTCTAAAACTAAGGTATCCTTAAACTTTCGTTTTAGTTACGTTTCTACTTGAAAATGGCTACCTAAAAGCTATAGATTTTTCATTCAAGTAGAAATTTATTAAAAGATGGGTTGAAATCTGAAAATGATGGTCAAAAATGGAATATTTTGAGTATGCATGTGTGACCGTATGCATGTATGTGTGTATGTTGATGTTTGGGTGCTAGATTGTTACTTAATAATGCCTTGTTGTTGTTGGATCATCCATGCAAGTGAACTAAACTGTGAAATCTTTTATGGATCATCTATTGTGACATTTTGAATGAAATTTTTCATGGATTAAGTGTGTGTATGTGTGTCGTGTAAGTGAGTGTGTGTTTGGGTGTTTGTTCTTGCAAAAAGTGAAGGTTTATGACTAGATTTGAACATGCAAGTATGGATAATGTTACGGATGGTTAGAACAAAATATTTCAGTGTTTTGTTGAAGGATTTTGATGGATTTAATGTGTGTATGAATGTCGTATATATATATATATATATATATGCATGTATTGGTTCATATCTTGCGAAATGTGATGAAATAAGACTTGATCTTTGACATGCAATAAGTTGTTTTGTTATGGATAGTTTAGAACAGTAAGTTGGGGTATAATGTAGCATGAAAACATGATATATTGTGGAAGGATCATTGTTTGGTTGATTTGAATGTTTATGGTTGAAATTTACGTCGAAATGCATGCTAGACTAGGTGTTTTTGTATGGAATAAAAGGAACTATTGGAATCTGGAACTAGGATTGTAATGTGATGATATTTTATGTCCAAATAATGTATTTTTGATAATATGTATGATTCTTGGTGATTGGATGCATTATATTACGTTTTAGGCTTAACTAGTCGTAATAACGTTGACTTTTGGCATGAAGATTAGGCATAATATGGGTCTGAGTTTAATCAGTAGTTATGGACTTGTTGTATGTATTATTTACAGCCATATGAGGTACAATTGGTTCATAAAGTGATATGTGCGTTTGAACATGTTTTATGATGCCTAAATGGTCACTTATGCGTAGAATTGCCATGATTTAGAGACTCTTATGCCAATTTGATTTAAAGTTGTTTAATTCATGAAATGTGGTATGTTAACAAATTGTTAATGATACATGATGATACTTGGACATTTAAGCTAGTATTTGGGATATTAGTTTATGAAAGTTGTCGTTTTGCTTAAATAATGCATGTATGCAAGTAGTTACTAGTTGAGTTCATAAAATTAACTTTTAATTCTATAATTCATACACACACAATTATATTATCTAATATTATTTAACTAATTTAAATAACATTACAAATAATGTTCTTGAACAAAATATCCTTATAAGTTGTTCTATCTCATATGCAATTTATTTAGAAAATCCATTTTCTAAATTGGTGTAATTATTTAATTGCATGATCATATCATCAATTAAATATTAGTTGGTGTTTGCTAAGCTTGTTATTGGGTATGACCCGACTTGGATCATAACGTACTAACCACATCAATGTTCTATGTGTCTTGGGCATAAAGAAACCAACAATCTCCCACTTGCACAGGATTCATAGAAGATTGATGCAAGCAGTAAATACCACCTAACAACGGTTTACTACCCTTAATACGCATGACTTAGAAGCCATTCAATAACATCATCCCCTTCAAGTATCCAACTTGAAATGATTTAGGTGAATCAATCATTTATCCTTTTGTTACAGATGTCATGTTAAATCCAAGGACACAGAATGATCCTTGTTGATTTAACTTAATCAGGCCTTAGACATCTTGCTCTTAACGAATAAGAGGAACAAATTCCATCTTGACTACATACATTTCTCACAATCACCTTATGTCATACCTAAACATAGCCTTATGTACTGACCATTATTTCAGAGCAGCGAAGAACTAGCTCAAGGTATAACACTTGGTGAATATCAAAACCTAATATGTATCTCAGGTCGGAGGATACCAAATGATATTCGCCTTTACTAAATTTAATTATGATCAATCAATAAGATTCCATGTAGTAAGATTTGAGACGCGGGTCAGTCCAATATTCGTATCCCACGAATATCTATGAACCTTGGCAGCAACCGATTGCTCTATATTCATGCTTTATGAATATACACCAATCCAAGTTCATAATAGTCTTACGTTCATATTTGTTCCCACAAATATGACCGACTACGGACATTTAGAATAATAAACATATTCATGGATGTAAACATGCTAAAAGGAATATAACTCAAAATATAGTAAATATATAGATGAGTTAAATATTACAATTGTTCCATATTTTCAATATTAATACTAAACAGATCAATTCCAATCACTAGAATATCAAAGTCCTAAGGCACAAGTATGACTTTCATGCTTTGCCCTTTCAAGGAGCTTCATGAGTGGATCCGTAATGTTTTAATCAGTGTGAACTTTGCGAATACATATCTTTCTCTTTTCAACTTCATACCTTATGTAGTTGAATCTCCGCTCAATGTGCCTAGTCTTTTGATGTGCACGGGGTTCCTTGATTTGAGCAATCTCACCCTTGTTATCACAAAAGATTTCTAGGAGGTCTGAATGGTAGAGACCACCCCTAGATGGCGATAAACTTCTTTATCCATGCAGCTTCCTGAGCTGCCAATGAGGCGGCTACGTATTCAGATTCTGTAGTGGGCAATGCTACCACGTATTGTTTTGAACTCATTCAAGACACAACTCCTCCATTCATAATGAAGACATACCCCGATTATGATCGAGAGTCATCTTGATCAGTTTGGAAACTCACATCCGTGTAACCCTTTACAACGAGTTCCTCTTCATCAGATCCGTATATTAGAAACATATCCTTAGTCCTCCTAAGGTATTTCAATATACTTTTAACAGCCATCCAATGGCTATTACCTGGATTCTGCTAATATCTTCTTGTCATGCTTAACGCGCATGAGACGTCCGGTCTAGTGCATATCATCGCATATATGATGGATCCTATAGCAGACGCATATGGGATGTCCTTCATACAATCTTGCTTATCCTTAGAGCTTGGACATTGAGATGCACTCAATATTATCCCTCTTTGAATAGGTACCATACCTTTCTTAGAGTTTTCCATCTTGAACCTTTTCAAGATTTTATCAATGTATGCTGTAAGGCCCCGTTCCCGGGCACCTCATAGTTGGTCATTCATCGCACTTCAACATATAATTTACATATACTAAATAAAATAACGCAGCGGAATTGATAAGAAATACATTCTCATTTCATCATAAAAGCTTTTACAATACATTACATCATTGACCTGAATACAAAATACAAGCTTTCTTTACATTGCCTAACTTTACTACGATTGTTGCGGAAGCATATGAAACCGAGGATTTCTTAAGTAATCTCGTTTATGTGAATCCTCAACAATAATAGGGTCATATACAATGACCTCTAGTATAGAAATATTAAATTTTCATCATAAAGAAGATTCCTTAGGTAATCCCGTTTATCGAGATTACTCAAGGAATCTTGCACTTGCATGCCACATAATGTGTGGCAGCATTATCAAAAGGAGAATGCCATCCCAAAAGAGCTAAGTAGCCACCTCGTGCCATCCTCAGTAACACTACCTGTCAACTGGAAACACATAAAAAGTCAGCGTTGCTGAGTGAGTTCTAGTTTATAATAAAACATACTTTCATTCGTTATAACTGTTCTTACATACAGGCGATCATACAACATACGTACACTTAGATAATATTATTATTATCTTCATCATTCGTTCATTAGCTTTTATTCGTGTACCATTCATCGTTCTCATTCTCGTTCGTACATACATTCTTTACATTCATTCATACGTTCTTTACTTTCATTCATACATTCATTACATTCGTTCGAACGTTCATTACATTCGGTGACCTGTACAGTACCCCAATCATCATACTATACAGCTGGTGCTGGACCTGTGGTGATCAACCATGAACGTTGTGCACAAATGCCGATCCAGTCACCTGGGGTAGGTACATGCACCATTTATCTTCCACTTTCATTCTATCATACGTTAGCCAAGTCTGTTGCAGCACACGACTGCTCACCTCAGTGGCAATCTCATGATTGCCTGCTAACCGAGTCTGTTGCAACACGAAGTTGCTCACCTCATTATCAATCTGAAAGATTGATGCTGTGTGCATCCTTCGGGGTAGCTAACCCGCATCACAGTTGAGCTAACACCTGCCAGGGTGTGCACCTCCATTCATTTGCTTGCAAGCCTTTCTTACATTCATTCGTTCATTCATCAATGTATGCATTCATTCATCATGTTCCTCTTTCGTTATCTTTCACTTTACGTTATTTATTACTTTCCATTCATTCATATACAATACACGTAAAGCTACGGAAAGATAAACATACATCTACACAAGGAACACCGATATTTACAAATCATCAGTCATTACCATTATATGAGGCTACATCATACTTATCACTCATACATCTTGCATACATATCTCTCCTCATTCACATCAGCCCTATTTGGGCGATTAAACATACTCCAGTCGTATGGCCTCCATGCGACTGAGTCATGCGATTGGACACTATGTGAATGGACATACAGTCGTGCGAATGGACTTCCTATCGTACGAATAAGCACTATGCGAATGGGCTTCTATGCGCCTAACCCTCAGTCGTACGACTGAACACCTATGCGAATGGACCTATGCGACTGAACCCTCAATCGCATGGACTGTCGTGCGACTGAGCTCTAATCGTGCGACTGAGCCTCAATCGTACGATTGATAATCAGTCGTTCCTCGGTCGTGCGACTGGCCCTTCAGTCACCTAACCCTAACTGGGCAGCGACTGAAGTTCATCACGAACAGCAGCCGTGACCTACGGCCTTCAAACTCCTCTAAACCCATTTCCGCCCAAATTAACCCTCCTAAACCTTGGGGATTCATATTAGGACATCATACAAGCATGTGAAAGTCCTAAAACGTACCTTAAACACATTTCCCAAGATTTCACTCAAGTGGGTCAAACATACGCTTTTTAAAAAAAACGGGTTTGAATGTGTTCCAGCCCCAAAATCGTTTGAAAACAAGTAAATGAGGGGTTCTAGAACTCACATTATCAAGGAGAAGATGAAGAGCTCCGTTTCGACTAGTAAATTCGACAAATCTCGAGCCCGAATCACCACTTTCTCTCTTTCTTTCTCTTCTTTCTCTGCTCTCTCTCTCTCTGCTCCTTCTTCCCGACTGAAAATGTGTAAGTGTGGGGAAGAGAGGAGGGCTGCCCCTCTTTTATAGTTACAGCTCAGTTGCCTGAGGTCCAGGAGACTGCCCCCCCCCCCGTCGTGCGATCACCATGCGACTGGACCTCCAGTCGCATGAGTCCCATGCGGTTGAACCTTTAGTCGTACGATTGAGCTCCAGTCATGCGGTTGAGCTTCAATCGTCCTTCAGTCGTTCGAGCATCATGCGAGTGGACCTCCAGTCACATGATTTCCATGCGACTGGGCCTCCAGTCGCATGACACTTAAAAAAGTCAAACTTCCGGGTGTTACATATGCACTTTGGTTTAGACCTATCAACCACCTCGATCTATCCCTATAGATCTTAATTCCCAAAATATAGGCGGCTTCACCGAGATCTTTTATGGAAAATAGCTCCAAGCCAGGTTTAACACCATCCATGGTTGGAATATCATTTCCAATAGTAGTATGTCATCACATACAATACTAAGAATGTAATTACACTCCCGCTAGCCTTTTTATACACACAAGCCTCGTCATCGTTCTTGATGAAACCAAATTTCTTGATCTATTCATCAAAACGTTGATTCCAACTTCTTGATGCTTGTTTCAATCCATAGACTGATCTCTTTAACTTGCATACTTTTTAGGATGTTTTGGATCGACAAAACCTTCAGGCTGAACCATATGGACAGTCTCTTCGAGATGTCCATTAAGAAAAGCGGTTCTGACATCCATTTGCCAAATCTCATAGTCATAATGACCAGTAATGGCAAATAATATCCTAACAGACTTTAGCATTGTCACAGGCGAGAAGGTTTCATCATAATCAACCCCTTGAGTTTGAGTGAAAACTTTTCCTACAAGTCTTGCTTTATAAGTATCCAAGTTTCCATGCATATCTGTTTTCTTCTTGAAAACCCACTTGCATCCAACTGGTTTGGAGTTAGCGGAGGATCACTAATTCCCCAAACTTGGTTGTCATACATGGATTGCATCTCTACGTTCATGGCTTCCAGCCATTTGTCACAGTCCAAATTGGACATTGCATCATGGTATGTAGTTGGCTCATCGGAGTCAACCACGTAGCATCCATCCATGAAAAATCCATATCTTTCAGGTGGAATGCTAACTCTACCAGATCTACGAACATTTGTGTGTATTGATCACCTCTTGATCATCATCAACAACCTCCTTTTGATTGCTAGTGTCAACCAATGTGGAAGAGGTCCAGGCGACTGCCCTCTTTTATAGTTACAGCTCAGTCGCCTGAGGTCCAGGCGACTGCCCCCCCCCAGTCGTGCGATCACCATGCGACTGGACCTCCAATCGCATGAGTCCCATGCGGTTGAACCTTCAGTCGTGCGATTGAGCTCCAGTCATGCAGTTGAGCTTCAATCGTCCTTCAGTCGTTCAAGCATCATGCGAGTGGACCTCCAGTCGCATGATTTCCATGCGACTGAGCCTCCAATCGCATGACACTTCAAAAAGTCAAACTTCCGGGTGTTACAAGTCCACCCCCTTATTTGGGTTTCGTCCCCGAAACCTATTATTCCTCGAACAATCGTGGGTAATGCTGCCTCATTTCTCTTCAGTTTCCCACGTTGACTCAGATCCCTTCCTGTGCCGCCACTGTACACGCATAAGAGGAACCACTTTATTTCTTAACCTCTTCTCCTTACGGTCGATGATCGCCACTGGTTGCTCTACATAGTTGAGCCGTTCGTCTACCTCGATGTCCCCCAGTGGGACGATCATATCTTCATCCGCCAAACACTTCCTCAGATGAGATACGTGGAAGGTCGGGTGAATTCCACTTAACTCATCTGGTAGATCCAACCTATAGGCCACCTCTCCTACTCGAGCAATGATTCGGAAAGGGCCTATATACCTCGGGCTCAACTTGCCCTCTTTCAAAACCGAATGATACCCTTCCAAGGTGAGACCTTCAACATAACCCGATCTCCCACCTGGAACTCAATCGGCCTGCGTCGTTTGTCAGCATACGACTTCTGTCTGTCTTTAGCTGCCTACATGTAGGCCTTGATCCGTTCGAGCTTTTCAGTCGTTGCCTCGATCACTTCGATGCTCCCCAATTCCTTCTGACCAATATCACCCCAACACGGGTGTCCTGCATCTCCTGCCGTATAGCATCGGATGGCATGCCAATACTGGCAAGTGGTCATCCCAACTTCCCCCGAAGTCAATAACACATGCCGAAGCATGTCCTCCAAAGTCTGAATGGTCCTTTCCGACTGACCATCAGTTTGAGGATGATAAGCCGTGCTAATATGCAACCTCGTCCCCATAGCATCGTGGAATTTCTTCCAGAATTTGGATGTAAACCGGGTGTCGCGATCAGACACAATCGACACCGGTACACCATGACGAGTCACAATCTCCTTGATGAAAGATCATCCAACCTTTCGGATGAATACGTCTCGCGCATCGGTAGGAAGTGAGCACTCTTCGTCAGACGATCCACAATCACCCATATAGTATCATACCCTTTCGGGGTACACGGCAGCTTTGTGATAAAATCCATGGTGATGTGCTCCCACTTGCATTCCGGTATATCCAGAGGTTGAATCTTTCCATACGGCTTCTGATGCGCGGCCTTCACTTGTAGACAAGTAAGGCACTTACTCACATACTCCACCACATCACGCTTCATACCCGGCCACCAACAATCTTTCTTCATGTCTTGGTACATCTTGGTAGTACCGGGATGAATCGAGTATCGAGTCTTGTGGGCTTCATCCATGATCTTTACCTGTAGATCCCCAAAACAAGGAATCCACATACGCCCAAAACCGGGTTCTAACACCAATTGTGTTTTCACCCAACTCCACGACCAGACCTCTCATTCTTTCGGAGTTAAGATGATCTTCTTTCAGTGCCTCATCTTGGAACTCTTTGACTTTCTTCATCACGTCAGAGGTCATGATCAGCTGGTACGCCTTTACCCGAATTGGCTCGGGCCTCTCTTTTCGGCTAAGGGCGTCCGCCACCACGTTGGCTTTGCCCGGATGGTAGTGGATTTCACAATCATAGTCCTTCATAAGCTCCAACCATCGCCGTTGCCTCATATTCAGATATTTTTGCTCGAAGAAGTACTTCAAGCTCTTATGGTCGGTAAAGATGGTTCACTTCTTCCCGTAGAGATAGTGCCTCTAGATTTTTAACGCAAAGACCACAGCTGCTAGCTCCAATCATGAGTAGGATAGTTGACCTCATGAACTTTCAACTGCCGGGATGCGTAAGCTATAACCTTTCCCCTCTGCATCAACACGCATCCCAATCCCGAATAAGAAGCATCAGAATAAACTACCAAATCTTCACTTCCATAGGGTAATGACAGAACAGGAGCTTGGGTCAATCTCGTCTTCAATTCCTCGAATGCCTTTTCTTGAGCTTGACCCCATACAAACTTCACATCTTTTGGTCAACTTGGTTAGTGGAGAAGCGATTTTGGAAAAATCTTGGATAAACCTTCGGTAGTAGCCCGCCAAACCCAAGAAACTTCGGATTTCAGATGGCGTCTTTGGAGACTTCCATTGCATCACCGCCTCCACCTTCGCCGGATCAACCGTAATCCCATCCAGATTTACCACGTGACCCAAGAATTGAACTTCACGCAACCAAAATGCGCACTTGGAGAATTTAGCATACAACTTCTCCCTTCTCAACGTCTCCAGAACTTCTCGAATGTGACCGGCATGCTCAGTCTCACTCTTCGAATAAATCAAGATATCATCGATGAATACAATTACTGATTTATCCAACATCGGCCGACACACCCTGTTCATCAGATCCATAAAAGCAGCTGGCGCATTGGTCAACCAAAAGGCATGACAAGGAACTCGTAGTGACCGTAGCGCGTGCGAAAAGCTGTTTTAGGGACATCCTGCTCTTTCACTTTCAGTTGATGGTAGCCTGATCAAAGATCTATCCTTGAAAACGAACTGGCACCCTGAAGTTGATCAAACAAGTCATCGATCCTCGACAAGGGGTCTCTGTTCTTTACCGTCAGTTTGTTTAACTCACGGTAATCTATACACATTCTCATGCTACCGTCTTTCTTTTTCACAAACAGGACCGGAGCACCCCAAGGTGAGATACTCGGTCTAACAAAACCCCTTATCTAGCAGCTCTTGCAACTACTCCATCAACTCTTTCATTTCGTTCGGGGCCAATCGATATGGTGCTTTGGCAACTGGTTAAGCACCCGGTATCAAGTCAATCTGGAACTCGATCTCTAGGTCAGGTGGCAATCCTGATAAGTCTTCCGGGAACATGTCTGGAAAATCACACACAACTGGGATGTCAGACAGCTGTGGTGTTGGTGTTTCCACATCCTTCACATAACATAAATAGGCGCTGCACCCACGCCTCATACACTTTCCCGCCACCGCCATTGAGATCAATTTCGGTATCGTAGTAACCCGATCGCCATAAACCGTCACTGAACTACCGTCGGGCGCTGTCAAATGAATCATCTTCTTGCAACATCCAATGTTCGCCTCAAAGTCCGCCAACCAATCCATTCCAAGCACCAAATCAAAACCACCTAACGTCATCGCAAATGGTCTAACCGGAAATCTTTGGCCCTCCAATTCTACATCACAACCCTCTATTACCTCGGTAATCCTGGTAGATTTACCTATAGCGGTCTCTACATCAAACGGTACGTCCACACGTCTCCTACTAACAGGCAATTTAGCACAGAAAGCAGCAGAAATAAAACTCCTACTGGCACCCGAATCAAATAATACAGAGGATAAAGTTTGGTTCACCAGAAACGTACCGAACACTACATCAGGGTCCGTCCTAGCCTCTTCTTGCGTCATCGTGAATGCCCTGGCACTTGCCTTCGACCCTTCATTCCCCGTCTTCTTCATGCGGAACTCTCAGACCTCGGCTTTTTGCAATCTTTATTCATATGGTAAGCCCTTACACTCTCTAGCCATATGACCGGGCTTTCCACACTTGAAACAACATTCAGCCCCAGTCGGCATTCCCCACTATGCTTCCTTCCACATTTACCACACCTCCTCAGTCCCGTACCCGGTGTGGCCACACGACGATCGTCCAACCAGCCTTCTTATTGCTCGTCGAAGCATCACCCCGGCCAAACCTCTTCCGTTCCAATTCCTGTCACCACCCTTCCGATTACCATCAGCCACCACCACCACTACCCGTTCATCATACAGTCTCCCCGCCAAGTCTAACGCCGACCTAAAGGTGGTTGGTCTGGCGGCGATCATATGCCTGCGAATATCCGCCGGGAAACCCTGAATATACCTCTTGATCTTTCGCGACAGAGGTGTCACCTGGTCCAGCACCAGACGTGCCATTTCGTTGAATTTCGTGGTGTACTGTTGGTGGGTCATCGTCCCCGCCTCCAGCTGCAGGAACTCTCTCTCAACTTTATCCATTTCCCGATGAGGACAGAACTCCTCGATCACCAACCTCTTTAATTCGGACAACTTCATCTTCGTAATGGCACTGCTACCCTCGGCTTGGACCATGTTATCCCACCAGCATAAAGCCGAATCCGTGAAAGAATGGGTAGCGAACTTCACTTTCTGGTCCTCACGGCATTCGTTGATATTGAGGACACCATCCATCTCTCTCACCCACCGATGAGCAGCAGCAGCATTGCCATTACCATCAAAAGTAAGGGCTTGCATCTCATAAACGCCCCATAATTATAGCCTCGTGCTGTTTCATGCACAGGCTCCTCCTCCTCCTCTTCTTCTTCATCAGAAAGAACCGTTTCCGGTCCTGATTGCTCCTGCCTTCCTGAGGACCTGTTCCTCTCTTTTCTTTCACCTTCCCTGACAGCCTTAATCACCTCGGTCACCACAGATGGTAAGATCGTCTGCATGACCTGATGCACCTCTTCGACTACTGCCTCTTTTACTGAGGCTCTCAGATTGGCGCTCTCGTCGACTCCCTCCTGATGAGGGGTCTTGTTTTCCTCATGAACTAGTTTCTCTACCCTAGGTCTTCCTCTTGTGGCCCGCGGTTCAGTACCATGTCCGCCACCACCTCCACCCCGGGAAGCTTTAGAAGATCTACCCCCAGCCATTTTCTATCACACTGAAAGATTCAAACACCAACACGGTCATTCAAGGAAATACCTCAGTTTATGTCAAGTATAGCAAGTCCCTAATTACAGTGGCCAGTTGTGATTAGCCACTTACTGTACTCTTCGTACCCCGAGCATTACCTGTCCTGACTACATTAGTATCTAATTCTAACAGTAACACATACACCACATAACATGCGCACATAATACTGATTAACTTTAAGAAAATACCTGATGGCACGTAACTACTCAGATGGCATTCCTTTCCTTTTTCTGTCCCATTTTCAGTTTAAGTTTAGGTTTATTTTGAAAATTTACCCATTTCACTTAAACTTTGGCTCTGATACCAACTTGTAAGGCCCCGTTCCCGGGCACCTCACAGTTGGTCATTCATCGTACTTCAACATATAATTTACATATACTAAATAAAATAACGCAGCGGAATGATAAGAAATACATTCTCATTTCATCATAAAAGCTTTTACAATACATTACATCGTTGACTTGAATACAAAATACAAGCTTTCTTTACATTGCCTAACTTTACTACGATTGTTGCGGAAGCATATGAAACCGAGGATTTCTTAAGTAATCTCGTTTTTGTGAATCCTCAACAATCATAGGGTCATATACAATGACCTCTAGTATAGAAAATATTATATTTTCATCATAAAGAAGATTCCTTAGGTAATCCCGTTTATCGAGATTACTCAAGGAATCTTGCACTTGCATGTCACCTAATGTGTGGCAGTATTATCAAAAGGAGAATGCCATCCCAAAAGAGCTGAGTAGCCGCCTCGTGCCATCCTCAGCAACACTACCTGTCAACTGGAAACACATAAAAAGTCAGCGTTGCTGACTGAGTTCTAGTTTTATAATAAAACATACTTTCATTCGTTATAATTGTTCTTACATACGGCGATCATACAACATACGTACACTTAGATAATATTATTATTATCTTCATCATTCGTTCATTAGCTTTCATTCGTGTACCATTCATCGTTCTCATTCTCGTTCGTACATACATTCTTTACATTCATTCGTACGTTCTTTACTTTCATTCATACATTCATTACATTTGTTCGAACGTTCATTACATTCGGTGACCTGTACAGTACCCTAATTATCATACTATACTGCTGGTGCTGGACCTGTGGTGATCAACCACGAACGTTGTGCACAAATGCTGATCCAGTCACCTGGGGTAGGTACATGCACCATTTATCTTCCACTTTCATTCTATCGTACGTTAGCCAAGTCTGTTGCAGCACACGGCTGCTCACCTCACTGGCAATCTCATGATTGCCTGCTAACCGAGTCTGTTGCAACACGAAGTTGCTCACCTCATTATCAATCTCAAAGATTGATGCTGTGTGCATCCTTCGGGGTAGCTAACCCGCATCACAGTTGAGCTAACACCTGCCAGGGGTGTGCACCTCCATTCATTTGCTTGCAAGCCTTTCTTACATTCATTCGTTCATTCATTAATGCATGCATTCATTCATCATGTTCCTCTTTCGTTATCTTTCACTTTACGTTATTTATTACTTTCCATTCATTCATATACAATACACGTAAAGCTACGGAAAGATAAACATACATCTACACAAGGAACATCGATATTTACAAATCATCAGTCATTACCATTATATGAGGCTACATCATACTTATCACTCATACATCTTGCATACACATCTCTCCTCATTCACATCAGCCCTATTTGGGCGATTGAACATACTCCAGTCGTATGGCCTCCATGCGACTGAGTCATGCGATTGGACACTATGCAATGGACATACAGTCCTGCGAATGGACTTCCTATCGTACGAATAAGCACTATGCGAATGGGCTTCTATGCGCCTAACCCTCAGTCGTACGACCTAACACCTATGCGAATGGACCTATGCGACTGAACCCTCAATCGCATGGACTGTCGTGCGATTGAGCTCTAATCGTGCGACTGAGCCTCAATCGTACGATTGATCATCAGTCGTTCCTCGGTCGTGCGACTGGCCCTTCAGTCACCTAACCCTAACTGGGCAGCGACTGAAGTTCATCACGAACAGCAGTCGCGACCTACGGCCTTCAAACTCCTCTAAACCCATTTCCAGCCCAAATTAACCCTCCTAAACCTCAGGGATTCATATTAGGACATCATACAAGCATGTGAAAGTCCTAAAACGTACCTTAAACACATTACCCAAGATTTCACTCAAGTGGGTCAAACATACACTTTTTTAAAAAAACAGGTTTGAATGTGTTCCAGCCCCAAAATCGTTTGAAAACAAGTAAATGAGGGGTTCTAGAACTCACATTATCAAGGAGAAGTTGAAGAGCTCCGTTTCGACTAGTAAATTGACAAATCTCGAGCCCGAATCACCACTTTCTCTCTTTCTTTCTCTTCTTTCTCTGCTCTCTCTCTCTCTGCTCCTTCTTCCCGACTGAAAATGTGTAAGTGTGGGGAAGAGAGGAGGGCTGCCCCTCTTTTATAGTTACAGCTCAGTTGCCTGAGGTCCAGGAGACTGCCCCCCCCCCCCCCCGTCGTGCGATCACCATGCGACTGGACCTCCAGTCGCATGAGTCCCATGCGGTTGAACCTTTAGTCGTACGATTGAGCTCCAGTCGTGCGGTTGAGCTTCAATCGTCCTTCAGTCGTTCGAGCATCATGCGAGTGGACCTCCAGTCACATGATTTCCATGCGACTGAGCCTCCAGTCGCATGACACTTCAAAAAGTCAAACTTCCGGGTGTTACATATGCACTTTGGTTTAGACCTATCAACCACCTCGATCTATCCCTATAGATCTTAATTCCCAAAATATAGGCGGCTTCACCGAGATCTTTTATGGAAAAATAGCTCCCAAGCCAGGTTTTAACACCATCCATGGTTGGAATATCATTTCCAAATAGTAGTATGTCATCAACATACAATACTAAGAATGTAATTACACTCCCGCTAGCCTTTTTATACACACAAGCCTCGTCATCGTTCTTGATGAAACCAAATTTCTTGATCTATTCATCAAAACGTTGATTCCAACTTCTTGATGCTTGTTTCAATCCATAGACTGATCTCTTTAACTTGCATACTTTTTAGGATGTTTTGGATCGACAAAACCTTCAGGCTGAACCATATGGACAGTCTCTTCGAGATGTCCATTAAGAAAAGCGGTTCTGACATCCATTTGCCAAATCTCATAGTCATAATGACCAGTAATGGCAAATAATATCCTAACAGACTTTAGCATTGTCACAGGCGAGAAGGTTTCATCATAATCAACCCCTTGAGTTTGAGTGAAAACTTTTGCTACAAGTCTTGCTTTATAAGTATCCAAGTTTCCATGCATATCTGTTTTCTTCTTGAAAACCCACTTGCATCCAACTGGTTTGGAGTTAAGCGGAGGATCAACCAATTCCCAAACTTGGTTGTCATACATGGATTGCATCTCTACGTTCATGGCTTCCAGCCATTTGTCACAGTCCAAATTGGACATTGCATCATGGTATGTAGTTGGCTCATCGGAGTCAACCACGTAGCATCCATCCATGAAAAATCCATATCTTTCAGGTGGAATGCTAACTCTACCAGATCTACGAACATTTTGTGTGTATTGATCAACCTCTTGATCATCATCAACAACCTCCTTTTGATTGCTAGTGTCAACCAAATGTGTATCGGCTTATGGATCTTGATCCTCATCAAATCCACTGTTCTATACGTCATTCCTTCCATAAGGAACTTGGCTTCCAAGAATTCTGCCTTTCGAGCAATAAATACCTTTTGCTCTATTGGTCAAAGAAGTAGTATCCTATACAGTCTTTGGGATATCCAACAAATATACACTTAGTGGATTGACTTTCCAATTTGTTTGGGTGTTAAGCTTAACATAAGCTTCATAGCCCCATACTTTTAAATAAGATAGCGATGGAACTCTTCCATGCCATTTTTCAAAAGGTGTCGAATCCACTTTCTTGGTCGGGGCTATATTCAAAATACGAGCCGCGGAGAGTAGTGCGAAACCCCAAAATGATAGAGGTAGTGAGCTTATAGCCATCATAGATCGAACCATATCCAATAGGGTTCGGATTCTCCTTTCAGACACGCCATTATGTTGTGGTGTTCCGGGAGGAGTAAGTTGTGAGACAATCCCACAACTTCTTAGATGATCCTGAAAAGCCTCACTGAGATATTCACCTCCTCTATCTGAACGGAGAACTTTGATAGTTCTATTGAGTTGATTTTCTACTTCATTCTTGAAGATTTTGAACATTTCAAAATCTTCATGTTTATGTGTCATCAAGTACACATAACCATAGAGACTATAATCGTCGGTAAAGGTAATGAAGTATCTTTCACCATTCCTTGTCATTGTCTTAAAAGGACCACATACATCCGAATGTATGATTCCTAATAAGTCTTTTGCCCTCTCCTTAGTACCACTAAAGGGAGACTTGGTCATCTTACCTTGTAAACAAGATTCACACTTATCAAATGAACCATTTTCATTTGTTTTCAAAAGACTAGTCTTTTGAAGCGTTTGAATCCGATTCTCGTTTATGTGACCTAGACGACAATGCCAAAGATAAGAATCACTTAAACTCATTTTAAGTTTCTTGGTGCTTGGTTGGTATAATGTGTTATTATAGGATGAATCATCATGAATCAATTCATAAATACCATTATTTACAACTTTAAATCATAACCATATTGTTTTAAAAGGGAAACTAAAATTATGTTCCTAGTCAAACTAGGAGCATACAAAATGTTTTTAAGAACAACTTCCAAACCATTTGAAAGTTTCAAAACATAGTCTACTTGGGCTTCGACATCACCTTTTGCTCTGTTGCCCATGTAGAGATTATGTCTCCCTTCTTAAAGTGCTTATTTCTTTTGAACCCCTGCAACAGATTGCAAATGTGAGTTCCACACCCGGTATCCAATACCCATGTGTTTGAAGAAATAACATTTAAGTCAATATGAATCATGAAAGTTGTACCTGAGGTCTGCCCAGCATCCCTCTTGTTTCTCAACTCTTTGAGATAGGTTGGACAATTCCTTTTCCAATGTCCTATCTCACCACACTCAAAGCATGGATCGTTTTCCGTTATCTTAGGCTTCATAAGCTTAGGTTTTGGAGGTTCTGGTTTGTTGCCATAGGATCGGGGAATGGCCTTTTCCTATTGCATCCCTCATTGATCGAGAGAATAGGTAGAACCTTTCTACCCATCCCCGCCTCTGCTGTTTTGAGCATTGCGTGAAGCTCACCAATGCTCTTGTCCCTTCCGTTCATATTGTAATTCATTATGAACATCTCAAACCTTTTAGTTAGGCCATTAGGATCAAATCCGTGGCCAACTACTTTGACACAGGATAGTTAAGCCTCTTGAGGAGATCAATGTGGCTTTTCATTTTATGTATAAGTGATACCGATTGGGTTTCTTCCATGCTACACGCATGAAGCGCTCTACCCTAGCATGTTGAAGGAACATTTCCTTCAATTGGGTAATCATGTCATATGCCCCATGATGCTCCAAGTCCTTTTGGAGTTCGGGAATCATAGTACCTAACATGAGGCAGGATACCTGCATGGAATCGTCAGTATACTGACGCCAATCGTTATAGGCCTCAACATCCTCGAGGTTGGGTTGGTCAGGAATAGGTTTGTCAAGGACATAGGCCTTTCTCTCTTGCTTGAGAACAATTCTCAAGTTTCGAAACCAGTCCATAAAGTTGTTATGGTTCAGACGATCCCTCTCTGAAATAGTTCTCAGTGATAGAGTATGGACGGTCGGGGTGGTAGCATTATTGTTTGCGGCCATTCTTCAAAATTTACAAAGTTCTTATTAGTACTTCTGAAAAATTACATTTTAATCATTAATACCCTTTTATGTCTCATAGACAATTAATAATTAAAATCTAGAATCCAATGTTACATTCAAATAATGGTTAGGTGACCTTTATCCTATTATTTAAATTAACAAGGTAGTCAACATTTGACAATTGCAACCTTTTGCAACTTCTAGCCTTTATGGGATCGGTTAAACATCTTATGTTTGGTTGGCATGTTTAATCCCATCAACACCATTGTATGCCATGCTTCGGTGACCCTATGCACATGGTTTCCAATTCAAGTCATCCTACTTACACACACGTATGAGTTTACACATACAAGTGGTTAGGTGACCTTTATCCCACAAATACGTTAATCCCACCTCAAAACACAAGTTCCCTAAAAGTGGTTAGGTGACCTTTATCCCACAAATATTTCTCAAGTGATTCGAGTGTCGTGTAAAAGGATGGTGTTAAACTTGTTTCTAAAGGGATTTTAGTTTTCATTAATTCTAGTTTTGAAAACTCTATGTACCTTGTATTTGCATGCTTTCAAAACCTGGTACCCTATGGTTCTCCTTTTTAATAAAAACCCATTTATTAAAATTATTAATCCTTTTAATAACCTTTTATTAACCACTTAATGATTAGGAACCATAAATTTTCAGCTTGTTAAGTTTGCTAATAAGTTTGTTATGCATATCCAAATATCAAACAACAATCATACAACAAACAACCAAACAAGCATAATCATACAAACATATGTGCATAACCATAGCCACTAAGTTGACTACACTTGTTTGCCATCACAAGTGTTGTCATAAGGTCTTTCCTAAGGGTTAATAATGACATCATACGTGTCCATGAACTCCCACTTGAATCCACATCTAAAAACTTCAAGTGTCCATGTCTTTTGTGTCCTTCCTTTTGGGTCTTCATCTTGTGCATCTTCCTTTACAAAATCATATCCTAATACAATTTTCTAGTAAAGAAATGCACCTATTCTATTTATTACATAACCAAATTAATAAATAAATTACAACCCAAAATACAAAACACAAAAGAAATTATTACAACCCTTTGAATGAATACAACCAACATGACAAAATCATAATCAACCAAATCCAAAGCACATATGGTCAAGGCTATGTTATGCACCAAAATATGTATCCATAGACATCATTTCAAGAACAAAATGAACCCCTTTTATAACCTTAAAGTTCTGGCCAACATGAACCAAAATATTAGGGCTATTTCCAAACAACATAATCAACCATTTGATATCATCCTTTCAAGATTTAATCATAAGCATGCAAGATATAACATTGAAAGGTTGGGGTTTCATCATATCATCACAAAACAGCCCCTATTAGGTTGTTAAAGTCCCATAAAACCTATTTTATACGGACAAAAGAAGCTAGTCATCCACATATCCGGCTCTAGATGCCAATGTTGGGTTTGTTGGACCATTATCAAAGTTGTTTAACCATTTAAACATGAAAATGCAGCAGATTAAAGACTTAATATTATGATTCATAATCTGAAAATTAAGGTTAATAACTTAACATCAACAAACCCAAGAACATAGGATCGTTTATATGTGTTTGAACTAGCTATCAAGATGAAACAACAACCAAAATCAACACAAGATACAACCTTTATAGAGCTGCTGAAAATCGGGACTTTTGATGAAGATGATGATGTTCTTGAACAACCAAAACACCAA
Organism: Flaveria linearis; assembly: GCA_024085815.1. Lineage (NCBI taxonomy): Eukaryota > Viridiplantae > Streptophyta > Magnoliopsida > Asterales > Asteraceae > Flaveria > Flaveria linearis. Next base: position 21,113,394 of record CM044018.1, read on the forward strand.
GGAGAGATGTCCTCAAGCTAGCATACTCACAAGCATCCAACAAACATCTTCTTGCTAGGATTTGAACACCAAAATCAACCTAAACAAGCTGCAAAATCCGAATTTTCAGCTTGTTTATTTTCAAGAAAGTGGAGAAGAAAACATGTTCTTGATGGCCCTTTGCATGTATGAGAAAGAGAGAGAGAGTAGGTGTGTGTATTCAAGTTTCCCTAGTAACTAGACAAAAGCACATCCCCATAGAAAAAGGGGGCGGCTGAATCCACTTTCAAAAGGGGTTTTCCCCCCTTAAAATTTTAACCCTTTATTTTAACTAGTTACTAGTTGAATTTATAAAATTAACTTTAATTCTATAACTCATACACACACAATTATATTATCTAATGTTATTTAACTAATTTAAATAACATTACAAATAATATTTTTGAATAAAATATCCTTATAAGTTGTTCTATCTCATATGCAATTTATTTAGAAAACCCATTTTCTAAATGGTGTAATTATTTAATTGCATGATCATATCGTCAATTAAATATTAGTTGGTGTTTTCTAAGCTTGTTATTGGGTATGACCGACTTGGATCATAACGTACTAACCACATCAATGTTCTATGTGTCTTGGGCATAAAGAAACCAACATGTTTTTATGTTATTTGGTTATAATTTTCACATTTTGGTTGTTAATTAGTACTTATCTAGGTAATACGTAATCCACCGTTTTCGTTAATATCTTAACAAAGTGTTAAAATCACCAACTACTCGCGTAAATAAATTTTCTTAAAAATAATATAAGTCTAGTAGGTTGGATGAACAACTTGCTTGTAAGACTTGAGTATCGATTCTTAAAGTGTCTATCGTATTTAGGGCACTATTAGTGTGACACCCCGTAATTTCAGGTTAACATTTTTTTAAATCATTGTCGTTAACATTGACCCGTACTCGCTAATACTCGAAACGTATACCAACACCGCCACCGACATCGTTAAACAAATTATGATAAAATACTAACGCGGGTGTTGTAGAGGATTCACATAAACGAGATTACCTAAGGAATCCTCTTAATTTATATAGCGCGTCCAATCACGTCGTTATCAACCGGAACGAATTCGGGAACACAGGACCTAAGTACAGGGACCAAACCTGACAATTGCCAAACTGGGGCTGGGTATAAATACCCATCCACCAGCCAAACACACCCCATTCTGCTCCCTTTCTCACTTACGCTCTCTTCATCTCCATTTCACCATCCTAGCACCAAAACCACCCCGATTGAGCTCGTTTTCGCCGGATTAGACCACACAACAGCTGAGAAATCACGTTCCCAGCAGGTAGGCGACCTTAATCATCCGTTTTATTGCTCGTTTCACTGCTGCAAACCTAGGGTTCGGGTGTTCGGGTTCAACCCGAATGCATGTGGTCGTGGGGGTGTGTGTGAGGTCAATCAACATGTTCATTTCACTTAGACATGTTAGGAAAGTGTTCCTGGAAGTCCTGATTGTGTGAAACTCGAGCACGGGACAGCCGAAGGCTGTTCAGCCCATCCAGCAGTCGCGACCTGCTACAGTACGCGACTGGGCCAGCCATGCGACTGAGCCATGCGACTGGGTCCATCGTACGACTAAGTGGTGCGACTGGGTTGGATCGTGCGATTGAGTCCATGCGTGTGTGCGTGACGCACGAATGAATGCATGCGACTGAGAGTATGTGCGATTGAGTCAACCGGATGAAATGTGTGCGACTGAGTACCACCCGACTGAAGGTCCAATCGTACGAATGAAGGTTCAGTAATGCGATTGGTTGTTGAGTCGGGTGAATGGGTGATGTGTGGTACGATTGAATGCTAAGTCGTACTAATGAGGGTTCAATCGTACGAATGAGATTGACTCGTACGATTGAAGGCCCATTCGCGCGAATGAAGTGTCCAGTCGTGCGTCTAGCCTTGATATGTGATTGGAGCCAATTGGAGTGAATTCTCCTTGTGTACGGTGTGCCTATCGTGTGATGATAGGGTAAAAACCAGTAAAATGTCATTTCTTGACCACAAGGATTAAAGTCAACGCAATCAACAAGCACATACTTTGCAACCTGAAACAACCTAACTGTTTACAAATATCAACAACCCATTTGGGATCTACATGAAGTCTGATACGTGTATGCCTGCTTGTGTGTGTCACCCACGACCGAACCTATGCGACCCGACCCGACTAACATGTCTATTAACGATAAACACAACATTAACGCTAAACATAACTGTCAATAGGTGTTTGACAGCGCATCGTAAACAACACTTGGGAGACTTTCATCCTACATACTTATTACATCATCTGTGAGTTTCACGGCCCCTATTTTACTCTCTTTTCTTTTGGGGGAGAAAACATGCAAAACAGATTTACGTAAATGGTTGTAGTATTATTGATATCGCTTGTTACGTTAGTGCAAACACACAACATGTCCTGACACACTCGAACCATTAGTAATGGGATTAGCGAGGTAATTTTGAGTAGTACTACTGGGTCTGACAAACCCCGCCCGGGCTAGTCGCACTAGCTTGATTGGAGGTCAAACGGGGGCTTGATTGACCTAACATTTGTCATGGTCTTGCGAGATGTGACGGGGATACAACAAACACATATAGGACGTAAACAGTCAGCTTCGGTTCGAAACGCTAAGTAACAAGAACATAGGCTAGCTACCTAACGATATGCTCTATATACTAAACCATTGAAACGCAAACTACTGAACGCTTACAAACACGTTTATTGTTGAATAAACCTGTGAACTTACCAACTTTATGTTGACACATTTAGCATGTTTTCTCAGGTCACAGGAATGCATAAGCTTAAGATGCACGCTAAGGAAACGCACTCAGGACATGCATCCATCTATTATATTTTCAGCATTGAACATTTTGTCTAAACATGGCTATTGTAACTGTACTGTAATGGATTTACTGATTATGTACTCGCTTCCGCACTAATGTAAACTTTGTTTATGTTCTTTTGAATGAAGTCAAATGTCTATTTTAAATTCATATAGTGTCGTTGATATGACTGTGTCTGAGATCCTGGTATGTCACACGCCTAACGATAAAACCCCGTTCGTGGAAATTGAGGGTGTGACAGATTGGTATCAGAGCCACAGTTTATAGAGAACTAGGATTGCATTGCATCTAGACTATAGCCTTAGACACAACACTAGTATTGCACAGACACTTTTACATGGTTACCACTGTTGTGCAAACAACCTTTCGGTGTACTGACAGTACGCTGCTGAGCAAACATAACATTATGGGTATGACATGTGTGTCATTACCGACTGACAGAGGGGTGGAGAATCCCACTCGCTCATTACTGACGTTTACACTTGATCCTTCACTCTCGGAGTGGAAGCAACAACGAATTGAACAAATATTTCCACGATTGGAACACGAAACTCTTTCCTAACACACACGATAAGCTTAACGATGACAAACAAAAAGAACAATACCTCAATCTCTCAACTCTCTCACACTTGTTACCATTCCCAACATATCCTATCCCCTACACTAGCCCGAGCAATAAATGAGGGACAACTAAGATATTCAAGTCTGTCAGAAAATCAGACTTAGACATTCAAACACTTAGAACTTCGAAGAGAAGAAGGCCAGATAGTCTTGATTCCTGTTGTTATCTTAACCAAATCTCTTGTACAACCTTAGTACAACTTTAATTATTCGACTCTTCGTATAACAAAAATATATCTTTGATACTTCTATCAATGATAACACTCGGTACTGGACAAGGTACGCTATCTCGAATAGGGGGAACCATGTGTGACCATGCAAAGCAAATTAGAATCACGGGTGCACACGTAATTGTAATTTGTCGTGCATGAGAATACTGGAAACTTTATTTGGTGATAACGGTTATGATCAGTACAAATCCTCAATTTCATACTTGGAGGTATAAGGCCTCGGATCCTCATATAGCTTCACTATTGATATGCAAACACAACCCTTCATTCTTACTAGCATGATACAATTATTATTGTCAATAATTATTATCTGGTTATTGATTAATATGTGTTGTGAATTGAAGAAATCATGTCTGGAAGAAGAGCGGGAGCGGGTGGTTGAGGAAATATCACCCTGACTCAAGCCGAGCTGAATGCTATCATCAATGAGCGCGTGGCTGATGCGCTGGCAGCCTATGAGCAGGCCCACAATCAGGACCAGAACGACCAGAATCCGAATCAAGGAGGTCCCACAGTCTGTACCTTCAAGATGTTTATGGATTGCAAGCCTCATTCTTTTAGCGGTTCTGAGGGCGCTGTCACACTGCTTCGCTGGCTGGAGAAACTCGAGTCAGTGTTTGCCATGTGCAACTGTCCTGATGGAAATAGCGTCAAGTACGCCTCCGGTACATTGGAGGGACCGGCCTTGACGTGGTGGAACTCACAAGTCCAAACCTTAGGGCTTGGTGCTGCTAATGGTATGCCATGGGATGACTTTAAGGTTCTGATGAAAGAAGAGTACTGCCCAGGAGCGAAGTCCAGAAACTGGAGGCAGAATTTTGGAATTTAAAGATGGTTGGTTCTGACATTGAGGAGTACATGACTCGTTCGCATGAGTTGGCTGCATTATGTCCTCAGATGGTGACTCCGGCCTACAAACGGATCAAAAAATACATTGATGGTCTAGCTCCTCAGATCCAGGCTAGCATGATGGCTGCTGATCCTGTCACTATTCAGCAGGCCATCCGACTGGCTCATAAACTCACTGACCAGGCAGTGGCACAGGGCACCTTGCCTAAACGTGGCGCAGCTTCTAGTTCTTCTGATCACAAAAGGAATGGGACGACAATAACAACAACAAGTCTTCAAGCTCCAACAACACCCAGCAACAGCAGACCAAAAAGTTAGACCCTTTAAGAAGCTTCAACAATCAGAACAACAACAACTATGGCCAGGGGTCAAGTAGCTATGCGGGCAAAAATCCTAAGTGTAACCGGTGCAACTTCCATCATCATGGCCCGTGTGATCGACTCCGTTGTCAGAGTTGTGGAAAGATGGGTCACGTGGCCAAAGACTGCAGGGGTGAACTAATGACTCAGCAACAACAACCTCAACAACAACACCAGGGCCGAGTGACTAGAGCCTGTTATGAATGTGGTATGGAGGGTCACTACAGGAAGGATTGCCCACAGCTGAAGGGAGGAAACAAGGGTAATTATGGGGGCAATACCAAGGGTCGTGCATTCGTGATCGGTTTCGGCGAGGCAAGGATGACCAGAATGTGGTTACTGGTACGTTTCCCCTGAATGGCTGTTTTGCTTCTATACTATTTGATACTGGAGCTGACAGAAGTTTGTTTCCAAGAAGTTCATTAAGTTCTTAGATGTAACCTTAACTGTCGTGGAACCTAGTTATGTTGTAGAATTAGTTGACGGAAAACTATTTGAGGCAACGTATATCGTTAAGGGGTGCAGACTAGGATTATGTGGTCATGAGATAGATATAGATTTGATGCCTGTCACACTTGGTAGTTTCGACGTAGTGGTGGGTATGGACTGGCTATCCAAGAATCAAGCTGAGATCATCTGTGGAGAGAAAATCGTTCGTATACCACTTCCTAGTGGTGAAACTTTATCGGTTAAGGGCGAAAGGAGTGGCATGGTCTCTGGAATCATCTCGTACATGAAAGCTTAGAAGTGTTTGCGTAAGGGTCATACCGCTTTCCTAGCCATGGTCACTGAAAAGAAACCGAGGAAAAGAGAATTGAAGACATCCCTGTCGTACGCGATTATCCTGAGGTTTTCCCTGAAGACCTACCCGGTCTCCCACCGCATGTAACACCCGTAATTCTTATTAAAGGAAATAAAAGAAAAAGAAGAAAAGGAAAGGAAATAAAAAGTCAACTAAAGAGGAGGGGCCAAAAGTGCCAAATGGGCAAAGATTATATAAAGGAAGGCATGGCCGCCCATGTTGCCTGCATTTCCTATCATTTGATATTTTCAGAGAGAGAAAGCACAAAAGCAGAGAAAGCTTTCGGATTTTGAAGAACAAGAAGAAGAGTTCGATTTTTAGGTAAGGTTAATGTTTTTGTTAGTTGTTCTTGGCTAAATTAGCATCGGTTATGTGCTTATGTGTGTGTATATGTGTTTGAATGCGTGTTTAAAGGATTCCTAGGTGTTAGAACCTTTTGAACAGCTCGGGTGAAGGGTGTAAATTCGAAGAAAACAACTAAGGTGAGTTCTAGACCCCTTTTTACCTGTTTTGAACGTTTTGGGGCTGGAAAATGCATGTAAGTATGTTTTTATAAAATTTGGGTTGATACCCGTATGAAATGAATGTATGTATGTTTATGTTTATGTTAGATTTATGCCTAGAATCATGTGTATATGTTTAGAACTAGGCATTATGATGTTTGGGACTTGGACTATGAATTAGACATATGAACAGGTTACTAATACGTCTGAAATTTTGGCTTAGAAATATGTCTGAAATTTGGACTTAGAATAAATAAGTACAAGTTGATGAGTCCATAGTGTTCATACGACCAACAGTGTGGTCGTATGACCAAGAGATTTTTCTAAGTGTTGAAGCCCAATAGGACTCATACGACCACAGTGTGGTCGTATGACCAGGTGATATAATTTTCTAAGTGTGTTGAAGAGTCCAATAGGACTCATACGACCAACAGTATGGTCGTATGACCCAGTGATATTTTTCTAAGTATGTTGAAGAGTCCAATAGGACTCATACGACCAACAGTGTGGTCGTATGATCAGAACATATTTCTAAGTATGGGATGGTACGACCAATAGTGCTCATACGACCAACAGTGTGGTCGTATGACCAGATGATATTTCTAAGGATAAGATGAAAAGTCCAAAAGGACTCATACGACCAGCAGTGCTCTTACGCCTAACAGGGCTCATACGCCCAGAGGGCTTATACGCCCAACAGGGCTCAAACGTCCAGAACACTTAGGATTTTTACAAGAATTTTCCTGCAAATCCAAAGTTGAGGTTTTGACCAGGGTTGACTAGGGTTAATAAATGATGATGTTTTATGCATGTAATGATGATTATGATTAACCCTTATTATTACTGATATTATTATCAGTATATTATTATGTTAACAATATTATTAATAAATATTGTTAAGTATGGTATGATGCTATGTAGGATGATGAATGTATGATGATGAATGTATGATGATGAATGTATGATGAGTGTGTATGTTCCTTGTAACTGTGTATGCTTATCTTTCTGAAACTTTACGAATAACGAGAATGAACTAATGAAGTATTATGTATCGTAAAGTGAAAGATAATGAAAGAGGAACATGACGATGAATGCATGTATTAACGATGATATGAACGAAAGAAGAATGATGATGAATACATGCATTAATGAACGAACGAATTATGTCTTGCAAGCATTGAATAACGCGATTGGTCCTTCTTTGTGATTGACCATGGTCATGGTACCTCTACCGCTTACCTCTAGTACCGTGGCATACGTTTTGTTGTTCATATGTTGACTTCGGCCTGGTAGCTAATAATGATCGGGGTGTAGCATATGGTATTGGTACAATTCACCTTTCAATGTGTGCAAGTAAGTATGAACGGGATTCTTGTCATTCGACCACAGTAATCATAGCCAAGTGCTATGAAGTGGGTAAAGCCTGACAGAATCCATACGAGAAGATAAAGATAACGATGATAACGAATGATGAAGATAATAACGAATGTTATCTCTGTGTACGTATGATGTATGAACGCATGCACGAAGGATACTTTTAAATAAGTAAAAGTATGTTTTATTACAAACTAGAACTCACTCAGCAACGCTGACTTTTATGTGTTTTCCAGTTGGCAGTAGTGTTGCTGAGGATGGCACGAGGCGGCTACTCAGCTCTTTTGGGATGGCATTCTTTTGTTAATGTTTTTGTATTGTAATGCAAACAAACGATATTTTGTAATGGGTATTGTATACTTTGCAAAAGCATTTATAGTAAATTTAAAGTTTCCACTGCATGGTTTTTATTAAGTTATATTAAATGTATGTTTTATGGGTAATGACGACCAACTGTGAGGTGCCCGGGAACGGGGCCTTACAAGTTGGTATCAGAGCCAGGGCCGGGCCATTGTGCCAGCGAGGACGCTGGACTCCCTAAGGGGGGTGGATTGTAACATCACACATTGGTTGGGAAGGAGAACGAATGCTTCTTTATAAGGGGCTTGAGACCTTCCCCACTGTGACGCGTTTTGCCTGAGCGATGGTGGTACGTCCGGTTCAGGTGAAAACAAATCGTGAGGCGATGGTGGTTCGTCCCGGCCAAAGCGGACAATATCATGGTGCGGTTATGTTGGGCTGTTACAGATGTATCAGAGCTGGGGTGAGGAAGTGTGGTAAGTGTGAAAGGAGCACTCAGGGGAGTGCAAATGGGGATCCAACCTCTGCTTTAAGTGCGGGAAGACAGGGCACATATCAAAAGATTGCCGGATGGGCAAGTGCTTTAACTGTGGAGAAAGTGGTCATATGAGCAGGGACTGTAAAGAAGCGAGGGCTGAGGCTTCAGGGGTAAAGAAGACGGGAAGTGAAGGTCCGAGAGCAAGCGCCAGGGCTTTCACTATGACACAGGAAGAGGCTAGGACGGACCCCGATGTGGTGTCAGGTATGTTTCTAGTAAATCAAACTCTTGCTTCTGTGTTATTTGATTCTGGTGCTAGTAGGAGTTTCATTTCTGCTACTTTCTGTGCTAAATTGCCTGTTAGTAGTAAATGCATTAGTGAGCCTTTTTATGTAGAAACTGCTATTGGTAAGTCCACTAGAGTTACTGATGTGATAGAGGATTGTACCATAGAATTAGAAGGTCATGGGTTTGCTGCTAGATTACATGTGATGCCCCTAGGTGGATTTGATGTAGTACTAGGGATGGATTGGTTGGCAACCTATGAAGCGAATATCGTATGTCGAAAGAAGATGATTAGATTGACGGCATCTGACGGAAGTCTGGTGACAATATACGGTGATCGGGTAACGGTGATTCCGAAGGTGATTTCGATGGCGGTGGCGGGGAAGTGCATGAGGCGTGGGTGCAACGCCTACCTATGTTATGTGAAGGATGTGGAAACGCCAACACCACAACTATCCGATATTCCGGTTGTGTGTAAGTTTCAGATGTGTTCCGGAAGACTTATCGGGATTGCCACCTGACCGCGAAATCGAATTTCAAATTGATTTGATACCCGGTGCCCAACCTGTTGCTAAAGCACGTATCGATTGGCTCCGACTGAGATGAAGGAGTTGATGGAGCAACTGCAGGAGTTGCTCGACAAGGGCTTATTAGACCGAGTATCTCTCCTTGGGGTGCCCCGGTCTTATTTGTGAAAAAGAAGGACGGTAGCATGAGAATGTGTATCGACTACCGTGAATTGAACAAGTTGACAATAAAGAATCGGTATCCGTTACCGAGAATCGATGACTGTTTCGACCAGCTCCAGGGTGCCAGTTGGTTCTCGAGGATAGATCTTCGATCTGGCTACCATCAATTGAAGGTAAAGGAGCAGGACATTCCTAAAACAGCTTTCCGTATGCGTTATGGACACTAAGAGTTTCTCGTTATGTCTGTCATTGGTCTAACTAACGCGCCAGCTGCTTTTATGGATTTGATGAACCGAGTGTGTCGGCCAATGTTAGATAAATCAGTGATTGTGTTCATCGATGATTTTGATTTATTCGAGGAGCAAGGAAGAGCATGCCGGTCACATTCGGGAAGTGTTGGATACTTTGAGAAGGGAGAAACTGTATGCTAAGTTCTCCAAGTGTGCCTTCTGGTTACGCGAGGTACAATTTCTGGGTCACGTGGTAAATGCAGAAGGAATAATGGTGGACCCAGCAAAGGTTGAGGCTGTGATGCAATGGAAATCACCAAGACGCCATCCGAGATTCGTAGCTTCTTGGGGTTGGCGGGCTACATAGGAGATTTATTCAAGACTTCTCCAAGATAGCCTCACCTTTGACAAAATTGACTCGCAAGGAGTGTAAAGTTCATGTGAGGTCAAGAACAGGAGGATGCTTTCGAGGAATTGAAAACGAGACTGACACAAGCTCCTGTCTTGACATTGCCCGAGGGAAATGAAGACTTAGTGGTCTATTCGGATGCATCCTATTCTGGGCTAGGTTGCGTATTGATGCAACGCGGAAAGGTCATAGCCTATGCATCTCGACAACTGAAGATCCACGAAGTCAACTATCCGCACACGATCTAGAATTAGCTGCGGTGGTTTTCGCGTTGAAGATTTGGCGGCACTATCTATACGGGACGAAGTGCACAATCTTCACCGACCACAAAAGCTTGAAGTACTTCTTCGAGCAGAAAGATTTAAACATGAGGCAAAGGCGATGGTTGGAACTAATAAAGGATTATGATTGCGAAATCCATTACCATCCGGGCAAGGCCAACGTGGTGGCCGATGCTCTTAGTCGAAAAGAACGACCTGAGCCGATTCGGGTGAAGGCTTATCAGCTGATCATGACCCCCGATGTGATGACACAGGTTAAGGAATTTCAAGACGAGGCTTTGAAAGAAGATCGTCTTAACTCCGAACGGATGAGAGGCCTAGTTACGGAATGGGTGAGAACACTCTTGGTGTTAAGACCCGATTTGGGCGAATGTGGATTCCTCGATACGGGGATCTACGTGGTAGAATTATGGACGAGGCACATAAGACCCGATACTCCATTCACCCCGGTGCTACCAAAATGTACCACGATATGAAGAAAGGATTGGTGGCCGGGTATGAAACGTGACGTAGTGGAGTACGTAAGTAAGTGCTTGACTTGCTTACAAGTGAAGGCGGAACACCAGAAGCCCTATGGGAAGATCCAACCGTTGGATATAACCGAGTGGAAGTGGGAACACATCACCATGGATTTCATCACGAAATTACCACGTACCCCTAAAGGGTATGATGCCATATGGGTGATAGTGGACCGTTGACAAAGAGTGCCCACTTCCTACCGATCCGCGAGACGTACTCATCTGAAAGATTGGCGGATCTGTTCATCAAAGAAATTGTAGCTCGTCATGGTGTACCGGTGTCTATTGTGTCTGATCGTGACACCCGGTTTACCTCCAAGTTTTGGAAGAGGCTTCATGATGCAATGGGGACGAGGCTACACATTAGTACAGCATATCACCCTCAGACAGACGTCAGTCTGAGAGGACGATCCAAACACTCGAAGACATGCTTCGGGCGTGCGTGATCGATTTTGGAGGAAGTTGGGATGATCACTTGCCGTTAGCAGAATTCTCGTACAACAATAGCTATCATGCCAGTATTGGCATGCCACCATACGAGATGCTATACGGTAGGAGATGTAGGACGCCCATATGTTGGGGAGACATTGGGCAGAAGGAACTGGGAGGTGTTGAGGTGATTGAAGCAACGACTAAGAAATTAGAAAAGATCAAAGCCTTCATGAAGCGGCGAAAGATAGACAAAGTCGTATGCTGACAAGAGACGAAGACCGATAGAGTTCAAGGTTGGTGACCGAGTTATGTTGAAGGTCTCGCCCTGGAAAGGAATCATTAGATTCAGGAAACGAGGTAAGCTAAGCCCGAGATATATAGGACATTTCCGAATTGTCGCACGAGTAGGAGAGGTGGCCTATCGACTTGAATTGCCAGATGAGTTAAGTGGAATTCATCCCACATTCCATGTATCTCATCTGAGGAAGTGCTTAGCTGATGAACATATGATTGTACCACTGGAGGGTATTGAAGTAGACGAACGGCTCAATTACGTGGAGCAACCAGTGGCAATCATTGATCATAAAGAAAAGAGGTTGAGGAATAAAGTGGTTTCTCTTGTGCGTGTACAGTGGAAGCACAGGAAGGGATCCGAGTCTACGTGGGAGACTGAGGAGGAGATGAGACAACATTACCCACATCTGTTTGAGGAATAACAGGTTTCGGGGACAAAACCTATATAAGGGGGTGGACTTGTAACACCCGTAATTTCTTATTAAGGAAATAAAAGAAAAAGAAAGAAAAGGAAAGGAAATAAAAAGTCAACTAAAGAGGAGGGGCCAAAAGTGCCAAATGGGCAAAGATTATATTTATTTTGTACAAAAAGGAAGGCATGGCCGCCCATGTTGCCTGCATTTCCTATCATTTGATATTTTCAGAGAGAGAAAGCACAAAAGCAGAGAAAGCTTTCGGATTTTGAAGAACAAGAAGAAGAGTTCGATTTTTAGGTAAGGTTTAATGTTTTTGTTAGTTGTTCTTGGCTAAATTAGCCTCGGTTATGTGCCTATGTGTGTGTATATGTGTTTGAATGCATGTTTAAAGGATTCCTAGGTGTTAGAACCTTTTGAACAGCTCGGGTGAAGGGTGTAAATTCGAAGAAAAAACTAAGGTGAGTTCTAGACCCTTTTTACCTGTTTTGAACGTTTTGGGGCTGGAAAATGCATGTAAGTATGTTTTTATAAAATTTGGGTTGATACCCGTATGAAATGAATGTATGTATGTTTATGTTTATGTTAGATTTATGCCTAGAATCATGTGTATATGTTTAGAACTAGGCATTATGATGTTTGGGACTTGGACTATGAATTAGACACATGAACAGGTTACTAATACGTCTGAAATTTTGGCTTAGAAATATGTCTGAAATTGGACTTAGAATAAATAAGTACAAGTTGATGAGTCCACTAGTGTTCATACGACCAACAGTGTGGTCGTATGACCAAGAGATTTTTCTAAGTGTTGAAGCCCAATAGGACTCATACGACCAACAGTGTGGTCGTATGACCAGGTGATATAATTTTCTAAGTGTGTTGAAGAGTCCAATAGGACTCATACGACCAACAGTATGGTCGTATGACCCAGTGATATTTTTCTAAGTATGTTGAAGAGTCCAATAGGACTCATACGACCAACAGTGTGGTCGTATGATCAGAACATATTTCTAAGTATGGGATGGTACGACCAATAGTGCTCATACGACCAACAGTGTGGTCGTATGACCAGATGATATTTCTAAGTATAAGATGAAAAGTCCAAAAGGACTCATACGACCAGCAGTGCTCTTACGCCTAACAGGGCTCATACGCCCAGAGGGCTTATACGCCCAACAGGGCTCAAACGTCCAGAACACTTAGGATTTTTACAAGAATTTTCCTGCAAATCCAAAGTTCGAGGTTTTGACCAGGGTTGACTAGGGTTAATAAATGATGATGTTTTATGCATGTAATGATGATTATGATTAACCCTTATTATTACTGATATTATTATCAGTATATTATTATTGTTAATAATATTATTAATAAAATATTGTTAAGTATGGTTTGATGCTATGTAGGATGATGAATGTATGATGATGAATGTATGATGATGAATGTATGATGAGTGTGTATGTTCCTTGTAACTGTGTATGCTTATCTTTCTGAAACTTTACGAATAACGAGAATGAACTAATGAAGTATTATGTATCGTAAAGTGAAAGATAATGAAAGAGGAACATGACGATGAATGCATGTATTAACGAATGAACGAAAAGAAGAATGATGATGAATACATGCATTAATGAACGAACGAATTATGTCTTGCAAGCATTGAATAACGCGATTGGTCCTTCTTTGTGATTGACCATGGTCATGGTACCTCTACCGCTTACCTCTAGTACCGTGGCATACGTTTTGTTGTTCATATGTTGACTTCGGCCCGGTAGCTAATAACGATCGGGGTGTAGCATATGGTATTGGTACAATTCACCTTTCAATGTGTGCAAGTAAGTATGAACGGGATTCTTGTCATTCGACCACAGTAATCATAGCCAAGTGCTATGAAGTGGGTAAAGCCTGACAGAATCCATACGAGAAGATAAAGATAACGATGAATAACGAATGATGAAGATAATAACGAATGTTATCTCTGTGTACGTATGATGTATGAACGCATGCACGAAAGGATACTTTTAAATAAGTAAAAGTATGTTTTATTACAAAACTAGAACTCACTCAGCAACGCTGACTTTTATGTGTTTTCCAGTTGGCAGATAGTGTTGCTGAGGATGGCACGAGGCGGCTACTCAGCTCTTTTGGGATGGCATTCTTTTGTTAATGTTTTGTATTGTAATGCAAACAAACGATATTTTGTAATGGGTATTGTATTACTTTGCAAAAGCATTTATAGTAAATTTAAAGTTTCCGCTGCATGGTTTTTATTAAGTTATATTAAATGTATGTTTTATGGGTAATGACGACCAACTGTGAGGTGCCCGGGAACGGGGCCTTACACCGCATCGCCAAGTCGAGTTCCAAATCGACTTGGTACCGGGAGCCGCCCCTATCGCGAGAGCACCGTACAGATTAGCTCCAAGGGAACTGCAAGAGCTGTCCACGCAATTGCAGGAACTATTGGATAAGGGTTTTATCAGACCTAGCTTATCACCGTGGGGAGCCCCAGTTTTGTTTGTTAAGAAGAAGGACGGAACTTTCTGCATGTGTATCGATTACAGGGAATTGAACAAAGCAACAATAAAGAATCGTTATCCTCTCCCGCGTATTGACGATCTGTTCGATCAACTACAAGGATCGAGTTATTATTCCAAGATAGACCTAAGATCGGGTTATCATCAACTAAGGATTCAAGAAGAAGACATTTCAAAGACTGCTTTCAGAATGAGGTATGGCCACTACGAGTTCTTAGTTATGCCATTCGGGTTGACCAATGCACCAGCGGTTTTCATGGACCTAATGAACCGAGTATGCAAACCCTATCTAGACAAGTTCGTCATTGTCTTCATCGATGACATCCTTATTTACTCAAGGAATAAGGAAGAACACGAAGAGCACCTTAGACTGATTCTGGAGCTGTTGAGACGAGAACAATTGTATGTGAAATTTTCAAAGTGCGACTTTTGGATACGAGAGGTCCATTTCTTGGGTCATGTGGTCAATGAGAAGGGGATACACGTTGACCCGGCAAAAATAGCAGCTATCAAGAACTGGGCTACGCCTATGACTCCGACCGAGGTACGACAGTTTCTCGGGTTGGTTGGCTATTATCGACGGTTCATCGAAGGGTTCTCGAAGATTGCTCAACCCCTCACCGCATTGACTCATAAAGGCACTACGTACGATTGGGGCGAAAAACAAGAATCTGCATTCCAGATTCTGAAGCAAAAACTCTGTACAGCACCGATTCTATCCCTGCCTGAGGGAACTGATGATTTTGTAGTTTACTGTGATGCTTCTATACAAGGCCTCGGTTGCGTACTAATGCAACGCAATAAGGTGATTGCCTATGCATCACGACAACTGAAGATACATGAGAAAAACTACACGACACACGACCTAGAGCTTGGAGCAGTCGTGTTTGCACTCAAGATATGGAGACACTACTTGTACGGTACCAAGTGCACCATTTACACCGATCACAAGAGTCTCCAGCACATCTTTGAACAGAAGGAGCTAAATATGAGACAACGTCGTTGGGTCGAGTTGTTAAACGACTATGCCTGTACGATCAAGTATCATCCGGGCAAGGCCAATGTAGTAGCAGACACCCTAAGTCGGAAGGAAACTCTCAAGCCAAGACGAGTTCGAGCATTGCAACTCACCATTCACACTGGTTTACCCGACCAGATCCGCAAAGCTCAACTTGAGGCGTTAAAAGACGAGAATCTGAAACCCGAATCGCTACGAGGTATGGAGAAGCAATTGGAAACCAAGCCTGACGGAATCCGCTATTTCATGGATCGAACCTGGATTCCCTCGTATGGAAACCTACGAGAATTGGTAATGGACGAAGCTCACAAATCACGGTACTCAATCCACCCAGGTTCAGAGAAAATGTATCACGATCTCAAAGTCCTTTACTGGTGGCCGAATATGAAAGCTGACATTGCCACATACGTAAGCAGATGCCTAACCTGTTCTAAGGTTAAGGTAGAGTATCAACGACCGTCTGGTTTACTCCAACAGCCAGAAATACCAGTATGGAAGTGGGAGCAGATATCTATGGACTTCATCACAAAACTTCCTCGAACTCCCAGCGGATGCGACACCATTTGGGTGATCGTGGATCGCTTGACGAAATCCGCACACTTCCTGGCAATCCGGGAGACTGATCGTATGGAAAAGTTAACTCGTATCTACCTAAGGGAAGTAGACTCTCGGCATGGTGTCCCGATTTCCATTATCTCTGATCGTGACGCACGATTCACTTCACACTTCTGGCAGTCCTTGCAACGAGCATTGGGGACGCGGTTGGATATGAGCACCGCTTACCACCCCCAAACTGATGGCCAAAGTGAGCGTACGATCCAGACTCTAGAAGACATGTTACGTGCCTGCGTCATAGATTTCGGCAGCAGTTGGGAAACTCACTTACCGCTAGTTGAATTTTCTTACAACAATAGCTATCACACGTCGATCAAAGCTGCCCCATTTGAGGCACTGTATGGGCGTAAGTGCCGATCACCTATCTGTTGGGCGGAAGTTGGAGAAAGTCAACTCACCGGCCCTGAACTCGTGCACAAGACGACTGAGAAGATCGTGCAGATCCGTAACCGTATGGCAGCAGCCCGTGACCAACAGAAAAGTTACGCTGATAAGCGTCGCCGACCGGTGGAATTCCAAATAGGTGATAAGGTGCTTTTGAAAGTGTCACCTTGGAAGGGTGTAATTCGTTTCGAGAAACGTGGGAAACTAAGCCCTAGGTACGTGGGACCGTTTGAGGTTGTCAAACGGGTTGGCCCCATGGCCTATCAGTTGAACCTACCCGAAGAACTCCATGGAGTACACGATGTGTTCCACGTCTCCAACTTGAGGAAATGCCTTGCAGACAAGACTCTTATCGTTCCGTTAGACGAGATACATGTGGACGAACGACTACATTTCGTCGAGGAACCAGTGGAAGTCATGGATCGACAAGTCAAGACGCTCAAACATAGTCGTTTCCCTATCGTCAAAATCCACTGGAACTCAAAGCGTGGGCCAGAATTTACCTAGGAACGCGAAGATCAGATGAAGAAGAAGTACCCTCAACTGTTCCAAAATCAGGCATCTACCTCTTAGATACGCAGGTACTCTATTCAACATGCGTCACAAACCGTTGAGCCTTGTACTTTCCCGTAAACACCACGTAACATGATGTACTAATTTTTCGGGACGAAAATTCCTGCAACAAGGGGATGATGTGACACCCCGTAATTTCAGGTTAACATTTTTTTGAACTATTGTCGTTAACATTGACCCGTACTCGCTAATACTCGAAACGTATACAAACACCGCCACCGACATTGTTAAACAAATTATGATAAAATACTAATGCGGGTGTTTGTAGAGGATTCACATAAACGAGATTACCTAAGGAATCCTCTTAATTTATATAGCGCGTCCAATCACGTCGTTATCAACCGGAACGAATTCGGGAACACGGGACCTAAGTACAGGGACCAAACCTGACAATTGCCAAACTGGGGCTGGGTATAAATACCCATCCACCAGCCAAACACACCCCATTCTGCTCTCTTTCTCTCTTACGCTCTCTTCATCTCCATTTCACCATCCTAGCACCAAAACCACCCCGATTGAGCTCGTTTTCACCGGATTAGACCACACAACAGCTGAGAAATCACGTTCCCAGCAGGTAGGCGACCTCATTCATCCGTTTTATTGCTCGTTTCACTGCTGCAACCTAGGGTTCGGGTGTTCGGGTTCAACCCGAATGCATGTGGTCGTGGGTGTGTGTGAGGTCAATCAACATGTGCATTTCACTTAGACATGTTAGGAAAGTGTTCCTGGAAGTCCTGATTGTGTGAAAATCAAGCACGGGACAGCCGAAGGCTGTTCAGCCCGTCCAGCAGTCGCGACCTGCTGCAGTACGCGACTGGGCCAGCCATGCGACTGAGCTAGCCATGCGACTGAGCCATGCGATTGGGTCCATCGTACGACTAAGTGGTGCGACTGGGTTGGATCGTGCGATTGAGTCCATGCGTGTGTGCGTGACGCACGAATGAATGCATGCGACTGAGAGTGTGTGCGATTGAGTCAACCGGATGAAATGTGTGCGACTGAGTACCACCCGACTAAAGGTCCAATTGTACGAATGAAGGTTCAGTAATGCGATTGGTTGTTGAGTCGGGTGAATGGGTGATGTGTGGTACGATTGAATGCTAAGTCGTACGAATGAGGGTTCAATCGTACGAATGAGATTGACTCGTATGATTGAAGGCCCATTCGCGGGAATGAAGTGTCCAGTCGTGTGTCTAGCCTTGATATGTGATTGGAGCCATTTGGAGTGAATTCTCCTTGTGTGCGGTGTGCCTATCGTGTGATGATAGAGTAAAAATCAGTAAAATGTCATTTCTTGACCACAAAGATTAAAGTCAACGCAATCAACAAGCACATACTTTGCAACCTGAAACAACCTAACTGTTTACAAATATCAACAACCCATTTGGGATCTACATGAAGTCTGATACATGTATGCCTGCTTGTGTGTGTCACCCACGACCGAACCCATGCGACCCGACCCGACTAAACATGTCTATTAACGCTAAACACAACATTAACGCTTAACATAACTGTCAATAGGTGTTTGACAGCGCATCGTAAACAACACTTGGGAGACTTTCATCCTACATACTTATTACATCATCTGTGAGTTTCACGGCCCCTATTTTACTCTCTTTTCTTTTAGGGGAGAAAACATGCAAAACAGATTTACTTAAATGGTTGTAGTATTATTGATATCGCTTGTTACGTTAGTGCAAACACAAAACATGTCCTGACACACTCGAACCGTTAGTAATGGGATTAGCGAGGTAATTTTGAGTAGTACTACTGGGTCTGACAAACCCCGCCCGGGCTAGTCGCGCTAGCTTGATTGGAGGTCAAAGGGGTGCTTGATTGACCTAACATTTGTCACGGTCTTGCGAGACGTGACGGGGATACAACAAACACATATAGGACGTAAACAGTCAGCTTCGGTTCGAAACGCTAAGTAACAAGAACATAGGCTAGCTACCTAACGATATGCTCTATATACTAAACCATTGAAACGCAAACTACTGAACGCTTACGAACACGTTTATTATTGAATAAACCTGTGAACTCACCAACTTTATGTTGACACATTTTAGCATGTTTTCTCAGTCACAGGAATGCATAAGCTCAAGATGCACGCTAAGGAAATGCACTCAGGACATGCATCCATCTATTATATTTTCAGCATTGAACATTTTGTCTAAACATGGCTATTGTAATTGTACTGTAATGGATTTACTGATTATGTACTCGCTTCCGCACTAATGTAAACTTTGTTTATGTTCTTTTGAATGAAGTCAAATGTCTATTTTAAATTCATATACTGTCGTTCGATATGACTGTGTCTGAGATCCTGGTATGTCACACGCCTAACGGTAAAACCCCGTTCGTGGAAATTGAGGGTGTGACAATTAGGATTGACTGGATGTTCGTGGGTGTAATTGCAAGTACTTTCAATTTCGTTGATCAAGGTGAGTTTTCACGGCCCCTTTTAAACTTATTATCATTTTAGAAATCGTGGGGGAAATACTTGGCTTCGTTTGTTGTATCATGATTATGTGACTTACTCGTATGCGTTCGTATGATAGTCTCGAGTATGGGTGTTTCGTTATTGTGTTCATGTGAGTCATTCATGAATACCCCCTTTCCCATATAATCATTAGCCTTGGGTTAGGCCACAGTGTATATTGGTAGATCTATTTGGGTTTGATAGCCCACACTCGCGATCAGTAGCTCTGATCAAGCGTTTTGGATGCGAGTGAATGTATGTTGAATTCGTTTTGTGGGGATTGCTTACTTTATGTAAAGCTTTCGTGTCTTGGTTTGATTATAGCTTTGCGTACTATCATTAGTTGTATCCCTGGCTAGTTTACAACTTACCACATTGTTTGTCAATGATATCTGATACTGTTGTACGTAATGTTTTCGTAAACCCGTGAAACTCGCTCAACTTTATGCTGACTTTTTAACCATGTATTTCAGGTACGTAGAAGCATGGATGGTGGTATGAACTGGGCTTGGGCAAACGTGGATGTGGCATCTTTTGGCTATTTATTTAAAAATACGATCCTTGTATATGATCGTGGTTAAACAATTTGAACTTTTATTCAAACACTGCCTTATTTTGGAATGTTGTGACTAAAAATCCTGTGGTTTGTAATTTAAAACTTATGTTTTAACATTTGCCTATATATATCATGTTGGTTTCCAACTTTGTCATTGCCATGCTTAATGCATATACAATTCCGCTGCGATATTCAACTTCGTTTTTGGGGTGTGACACCTATACAAAGCTTTATCAACTTTACAATCATGGTTTGGAAACTTGGGATTCTCAAAACCAGGTGGTTGGCATACATATACTTTGTCATCTATATCACCATATAGAAAGGCATTTTTCACATCCATTAGAAAAACCTTAAAATTTCTTAAGGCAACAAAAGCAAGAAAGATTCTTATTACCTTAAGTCTTGCTATCAGAGCAAAAACCATCATAGTGTATTCCTTCATCTTGTGTACAACAAGTTAGTTCTTGATGACTATCCTCTATTATCATTCTTGCTCCTGAACACTTATTTGGTTCCTATTACAGTCATCTCTTTTGGAAGTGCACATAGTTTCCAAACCTTTTGATTTTTTGAACTAGAGAAGCTTTTCCTGTATAGCTTCAACCCAATTTTTCCCTCTTAAGGCTTCATCAACCTTCATTGGTTGCATTTGAAACAAGAAGCATGAGAATATGCAAATATTTGCTTCACGTGCCTTACTTCTTGTCTATGCACCAACATCAACACTACCGATGATATTTTCAACTAAATGTTTTTTTATGAATTCTTAGTCTTAAAATCATTTGGAGTCGCTGAGATAAATCTAAATTGGTAAAATTTGTTTTAGGTTGTTCAATAGATGGCTCAACTGTTGAACACTCACCTTTTTCAGCTGGTGTAGTTTTAGTCTTTTGTTCAGCATGTTGCCTAGTACTAGTGTGTTCATCTACATATGACACTTCATCTGATGTGTTATCTTGATAATTTGATGGTGGATAAATTACATTTGTGGTACTCATAGACATCTGCTGACTACAGCTATATGGGATCAGTAGTTGTTTGTAAGTAGATATCAAAGGAAGATCATATAGTTTTAGTACTTGTGGTTTGAACATCTGCTGATATTTCTAGCTGAAGCTCTTCAAACATTCTCAAGTAAATGGTTAAAAGCATTAGTGAATTTATTTGGATCAAACATCCAACTTGGAGTGTAACCAACACTATTTGAGGAGTCTTCATTAATATCACATTTTCAGATTCCTCAATAGTATGATCTATTCTATTGTATACCCTATAAGCTTTAGCTTGTGAGGAATATTCAACAAAGTACTCATCTGTTAGGATAGAGTACTGGACGATGTACTAACTGATATACGTGTATACCGAATCAAATAGTGCGGAATCCTATTTGATTGGCGATCCAATCAGGGAGAACGCACGTAGAAACAATTGTAGATTGAATATAAACGTTAAGAACGACTGGTAATCGATTTAGTGTGATCTACGTACGTACGTACCTACGTACGTACGTACCTACGTACGTACGTACCTACGTACGTACGTACCTACGTACTTACGTACCTACGTACGTACGTACGTACCTACGTACGTAGGTACCTACGTACGTACGTACCTACGTACGTACGTACGTACCTACGTACGTACGTACCTACGTACGTACGTACCTACACGTACGTACGTACCTACACGTACGTACGTACCTACGTACCTACGTACCTACGTACCTACGTACGTAAGTACGTATTTCATGCATGATAATGTTGTAGTTTTGTAATACAACTGAATATTCCTTTGTAACTCTTTTAAAATGGTGTTGTATTATTTGTCAACATCAAATATTAATACATGAATGTTTTTTGATAAATTAATCCGTTGTATTGTTTTTATGAAATTTATTGAGTCTTATTATGAATAAGGTTGTGATTGATCGACGGTGGGGTTCCCGGAAACAGGGCCTTACAAGTTCGTATCAGAGCCAAAGTTTAAGCGAAATGGGTAAATTAATTCAAAACCTAAACTTAAACTGAAAATTGGACTAAATCGAAGGATGCCAGCCCAAGTAGCTACGTGCCATTAGGTAATTTTCTTAAATTTAACCAGTATTACATGCGTATGTTATTTGATTTATGTGCTCTTAGTATATTAGGATACTAATGTAGTCAGGATAGGAAATGCTTGGGAAATGAAGAGTAAAGTAAGTGGCTAATCATAACTAGCCACTTTAATCCTCATTATACTTTGCATAATCTGAGCTATTACCTTGAATGACCGTGTTGGTGTTTGAATCTTATAGTGTTAGAAGATAGCTGGTGGTAGGCCTTCGAAGGCTTCACGAGGTGGAGGTCGTGGTGGACGTGGTACTTGGCCACGCGTCATGAGGAACAGGGCTAGAGCTGCCGAAACGACGCCTGAAGAACCCGAGATCCATCACTAGGAATGCGGTGATGAGAGTGTTAACTTGAGGGCATTAGTAAAAGAGGCAGTAGTTGAGGAGGTTCATCAGGTCATGCAGCCGATTCTGCCGTCTATGGTGACCGAAGTGATTAGAGCTGTGAGGGAGGATAGAAGAAGGAAAATAAGGAAAAGAAGAAGACTGTTTAGATAGGGGATGACGAGAGAGGAGAAATGGAACAACCTGAGGTTGAGACAGTTGTCTCGAGTGAGGAGGAGGAGGAGGAAGAAGCTGTGCAGGAAACAATACGGGGTTGTAATTATAGAGAATTTCAAAGATGTAGACCGCCAACTTTTGATGGCAATGGTAACGCTACTGCTGCTCACCGATGGATGAGAGAAATGGAGGCTGTATTGGAGATTAGCAAATGTAGGGAGAATCAAAAGGTGAAGTTTGCTACCCACACATTCGTTGACCCAGCTTTTTGTTAGTAGGACAATATTGTCCAGGCCGAGGGCAGCAGGGATGCTGGGAGGATGAGATGGTGCGAACTAAAAAGGATGGTGATCGAGGAGTTTTTTTCCTCATATGGAACTTGATAAGATTAAGAGAGAGTTCTTATAGCTAGAGGCGGGAACTATGACACACAGCAGTATACTACTAAGTTCAATGAGATGGCAAGGTTGGTGCTGGATCAGGTGAAACCGGTATCATCAAAGATCAGGAGGTATATCAAGGGTTTGCTGGAGGATATTCGCCGGCACATGATCACCGACCGGTCAAGTACTTTTAAGTTAGTGGTTGATCTGGAAGGGAGTTGTATGATGAGAGAGAGGTGGTAGTGGTAAAGGTGAGTAAGAAGGGTGGTGGTGACAGGAATTGGAATGGGAAGGGGTTTGGTCATGGTGGTTTCACTCCAAAAAAAATAGGGTGAGGGTGGATGATCAAAGGGTAGTAACATTAGGTACGGGAATGAAGAAGTGTGGTAAGTGCGAAAAGGAACATATAGGGGAGTGTAAGTGGGGACTGAATCTCTGCTTTAAGTGTGGGAAGCCCGGCCATATGGCAAGAGAGTGTGGGGTTCTAAGATGTTATAACTATGGTGAAGAGTGCCATCTGAGTAGGGATTGTAAGAAGCCAAGGGCTGAAAGTTCTGGGGCAAAGAAAGGGAAGGAGAATGATAGGCAGAGAGCTAAAGCCAGAGCATTCACAATGACCTGGGAGGAGGCTAGGGTGGACCCCGATGTCGTGTCAGGTACGTTCTTAGTAAACCAAACTTATTGCCTTTGTATTATTTGATTCTGGTGCTAGTAGGAGTTTCATTTCTGCAGTCTTCTATGCTAAGTTGCCTGTTAGAAGTGGAAGTATTGATGAGCCCTTCGATGTAGAAACTTCCATTGGTAAGTCTACCAGGAATTCTAATCTAATAAAGGGTTGTGACATAGAATTAGAAGGTCATAAGTTTCATGCTAGACTGTTTGTGATGACCTTAGGCGGATTTTATGTAGTCCTAGGGATGGATTGGCTAGCAGCCTACGAGGAAAATATTGTGTATTGTAATAAGATGATTTGATTGACCGCGCCCGATGGGAGTTCCATGACGATCTATGGTGATCGATTTACTACGGTTTTGAAAGTAATTTCGATGGTGGTGGTAAAGAAGTGTATGAAACATGGATGTAACGCCTATGTGGCTTACGTGAAGGATGTGGAAGCGTCAGTACCACAATTGATGGCGTACCAATTGTGTGTGACTTCCAGAAGATCTATCTGGTGTGCCACATGACCATGAGATTGAGTTCCAGATTGATCTAATACCCGGTGCTCAACTTGTTGCTAAGGCACCATATCATCTAGCTTCATCTGAGATGAAGGAACTGATGACTCAGTTGTAAGAGCTATTAGATAAGGGGTTCATTTGACCAAGGATCTCTCCATGGGGTGCTCCAGTCTTATTTGTAAAGAAAAAGGATGGTAGTATGAGGATGTGCATTGACGACCGTGAGCTGAACAAGCTGACGGTAAAGAATCGATATCCTTTACCAAGGATTGATAACTTGTTTGATTAGCTCTAAAGTGCCAGTTGGTTCTCGAGGATAGATCTCCGATCCGGTTACCATCAGTTGAAGGTGAAGGAGCAGGACATTCCTAAGATAGCTTTTCGCACGCGTTATGGACCCTACGAATTTCTCGTGATGTCCTTTGGTTTAACCAACGCGCCAGCTGCTTTTATGGACTTGATGAATCGGGGGTGTCGGCCAATGTTGGATAAATCAGTGATTGTGTTCATTGATGATATCCTGATTTATTCAAAGAGCGAACAAGAGCATGACGGTCACATTCGGGAGCAACTGGAGACGCTTAAAGGGAGAAGTTGTATGCCAAATTTTCCAAATGCGCATTCTAGTTGCGGGTAGTTCAATTTTTAGGTCATCTTGTTAATCCTGAAGGGATCATGGTGGACACAGCAAAGGTTGAAGTAATGACGCAATGGAAATCTCCAAAGATGCCATCCAAGATCTATAGTTTCTTAGGTTTGGCGGGTTATTACAGGAGATTCATCTAAGACTTCTCCAAGATAGCCTCTCCATTAACTAAGTTGACCCGTAAGGATGTGAAGTTCATACGGGGTCAAGCGCAAAACAATGCTTTCGAGGAGTTGAATATGAGATTGACTCAAGCTCTTGTCTTGACGTTACCCAAAGGAAGCAAAGACTTGGTGGTATATTCGGATGTTTCTTATTCGGGATTGGGCTACATGCTAATGCAATGAAAGAAAGTTATAGCCTACTCATCCCAACAGTTGAAGATCCATGAGGCTAACTACCCCATTGATGAGTTGGAGTTGGCGGAGGTGGTCTTTGCGTTGAAGAATTGGAGGCACTACTTGTACGGGACGAAGTGCACCATCTTTACCGACCACAAGAGCTTAAAGT
The DNA here is from genome assembly GCA_024085815.1 of Flaveria linearis. Lineage (NCBI taxonomy): Eukaryota > Viridiplantae > Streptophyta > Magnoliopsida > Asterales > Asteraceae > Flaveria > Flaveria linearis. The sequence goes on from CM044018.1 coordinate 21,138,834, forward strand.
ACTTCTTCGAGCAAAAAGACCTGAACATGTGGCAAAAGTGATGGTTGTAACTTATAAAGGATTATGATTATGAGATCCACTACCATCCAGGCAAGGACAATGTCATGGTTGATGCCCTAAGCCAAAAAGAGAAACCTGAGCTGACTCAGGTGAAAGCTTATCAGTTGGTTATGACCGCTGACATGATGAAACAGGTCAAAGAATTCCGAGCGTATGAAGGGTCTAGTCACAGAGCTGAGTGAGAACACTCTTAGCATTAGAACCCGATCTGGATATGGATACCTCGTTATGGGGATCTAAGAGGCAGGATTATGGACGAGGCTCACAAGACTCGGTACTCCATTCATCCCGGTGCCACGAAGATGTATCAGGATATGAAGAAGATCTGTTGGTGGCCGTGAATGAAGCGCGATGTAACAGAGCATGTGAGCAAGTGCCTTACTTGTTTGCAAGTGAAGGTGGAACATCAAAAGTCATAAGAGAAAATCCAACCTTTGGATATACATGAGTGGAAATAGGAGCACACGACCATGGACTTCATTACAAAGTTACCACAAATGGCAAGGGGTATGATGCTATATGGGTGATAGTTGATCATTTAATGAAGAGTTCTCACTTTCTACCGATCCACGAGACATATTCATCTTAGCGGTTGGCAGATCTGTTCAACAAAGAGATTATAACACGTCATGGTGTACTAGTGTCCATCGTGTCTGACCGTGACACCCGGCTTACATCCAAGTTTTGAAAGAGATTTCATGATGCGATGGGGACGAGGTTGTACATCAGTACAGCTTATCATCCTTAGACGGATGGTCATTCAGAGAGAACTATACAGACGCTTGAGGATATGCTCCGAACATGTGTCATTGATTTTGGAGGAAGTTGGGACGAACACTTAACGTTAGCTGAATTCTCATACAATCGAAGTTATCATGCCAGCATTGGTATGCCACCATATGAGATGCTAATATGGTAAGAAGTGTAAAACGCCCGTATGTTAGGGTGACATCGGACAGAAGAAGTTGGGAAGCGTTGAAATGATCTAGGCTACGACCGAACAGTTGGAGAAGATCAAGGCCTTTATGAAGGCGGAAAAAGATAGGCAGAAGTCCTATGCTAACAAGAGGCGTAGACCGATTGAATTCAAGGTGAGTTATAAAGTTATGTTGAAGGTTTCACCTTTGAAGGGGATTATTTGGTTCAGAAAGCGGGGTAAGCTGAGCCCAAGGTATATAGGACCTTTTCGAATCAATGCTCGAGTAGGAGTGGTGGCCTATAGTTTGGAGCTACCCGATGAGTTAAGCGGTATCCATCCAACATTCCATGTATCTCATTTGAGAAAGTGTCTAGCTAATGAAGATATGATTGTACCACTGGAGGACATTAAGGTGGATGAAAGACTTAATTACGTAGAGCAACCAGTGGCAATCATTGACCGAAAAGAGAAGAGGTTACGAAATAAGGTGGTTCCACTGGTGCGAGTATAGTGGAGGCACAGGAAAGGAACTGAGTATGTGTGGGAGACGGAGGAAGAGATGAGACGGTATTATCCATAACTGTTTGAGGAGTGAGAGGTTTCAAGGACGAAACCTATTTAAGGGAGGTGGATTTGTAACACCTGGAAATTCATACAAGAAAATAAAAGAGAAGTAAAAAGAAAGAAATGTAAAATAACCCAAGTTAAGGGGTTAAAGTTGTGCAAGAGGAAAACTTTATTATTATGATGTTTAAAAGGTGGGCATGGCCACCACTAACCTGCTCCACCAACTAATTCGGTTCTTTAAGAGAGAGAACAGCAGAGTTCCATCGGTTTTAGAGAGAAGAAGAAGAAAATCAGGTTCGAGGTGACTTTTTCATGTGTTTTGTTCGGTTTCAACTGAAATTTCAGCTTTTGGACCGAGCATTATGTGCTCGGTTGAGTGTTCTTGGTGTGTTTAGGTGTTTGAACTCCAAGTGCTCTTGAATTTGAAAAAGTCTTACTCAAAAGCTGTCAGAGGTGATTTCTAGATCCCCACTTTTCTGTTTTAAACTTGTTTTGGGGTTAAAATGCATATAAACCATCATTTTACAAATTATAGTATGTTGGAACCATATATTTATCTCTGTTTTGCATGTGGGTGTGTGTTTTTGTGAATGTTTTGACTAAATGTGTAGTTGTATGCTTGTTCTAAGTGCTTAATAGGCTACATCTGGCTAAGGATACGTTAGGATGTTGAATGGGGACCAAAATCAGTGTTAGAATTGGTAAAGTTCCCCATGCGCCTAAGTGCCCATGCGCCTTAAAACTGCCCATGCGCCTGAAACTGCCCATGCGCCTAAGTGCCCATGCGCCTAAGTGACCATGCGCCTAAGTGCCCATGCGCTTTACATAGTGCCATGCGCCTGAAACTATCCATGCGCCTAAGTGCCCATGCGCCGAACATGATGCCCATGTGCCTAGGAACTCCCCATGCGCCTAAGTGCCCATGCGCTTGAAATTAACCATGTGCGCATCTGTTCATGAGCCTACATAGTGCTCATGAGCCTAAATTTGCTTAGAATTTTTCTGAAATCTTGGAAAATAGAAATTAATGACTAAGCTCTAGAATGTTTTGGGGATTATGTTTGTTCATGCTATACATGTTTGTGGTCTGTTATTGATGTTCCTCAATACGTATCATTATGTGACTTTCTATGGTGTTAATGCTCTTACACATAAAGTATTATCATAAAGAAGCAAAAGATTAAAAATAATGACAAGTGGAACTTAATGAATGAATGAAAGTCTTGCAAGAAAATTTAAGGAGGATCATAACTCACTGATGAGTTGTTAGCTCAACTATGTGCGATGTAGCGTGAAATCTTGGCTAACCCATGAGGGTACACACAGGGGGGTCCGTCTTTGTGACTGATCCATACGTGCGAAATGGGATACTTGTCGCTTAACCCCAAGACTGAGGTGGCTTTGTGCCTAACGATAGGGCATAGCTTATGAAAGGATCTAGATAGAAGTGGAGGATAATGAAAACTGCGAAACAAACAAATATGTGCGATAATGAAAGATAATAATGATACTACCTTGATGTATGTACGATGAATGACCATGTACGAAAGTAAAGAAATGTTTCAAATGAATGGAAAGTATTTATTTTTAAAACTAGAACTCACTTAGCAACGCTGGCCTTTTATGCATATTTAGTTGGCAGGTAACTTGTAGCCGAGGATTAGCACGAGGGTGAAGCTACTTGGCGGGAAAGGACTGATATCCATTTAGTGCATGATAATGTTGTGGTTTTATAATACAACTGCATATTCTTTTGTAACTCTTAAAACAGTGATGTATTATTTGTCAATATCAAATATTAATGCATGAATGGTTTGTGATAAATTAATCCGCTATAATGTTTATATGAAATTTATTGAGCCTTATTATAAATAAGGTTGTGATTGACCGACTGGGGGGGTTCCGGGAACGGGGCCTTACATATGCTCATCTTTCAAAGCTTCCTTTCGAGCACAACGTATCTGTTCTGTAGTATCAGGCATTACAATTATCCTATAAATCGTTACTTGGACTAGTTTATGTCTTTCTTTTTGACTCAGGGTGTTTGCTACAACATTAGCTTTTCCCGAGTGATAATGGATCTCATAGTCTTATCCGTTTAGTAGTTCTAGTCATCATTGTTATCTAATGTTTAACTCTTTCTGCTTAAAGAAATATTTTAGACTCTAATAGTCAGTGATGATCATATATTTGACACCATATGAGTAGTGTCTCCTTATCTTGAATGTGAAGACTACCACACAAGTGTCAAATCATTAGTAAGATAATTAATTTCATGAATCTTCAACTGTCAAGAGATGTAAGCTATCTGTTGGATCCTGAAAGGATCATGCTTGCCAATTCAAGAAGTGGTTAGTGAGTTTAACTATTTAGGATTTTTTTAAGTATTGAAGCCCATGCAGATAGTCAATGTGGAGAAATACCATGTTTTGATTTTAATACGAATGAAGAAATGACAGTAAAGAAAAAGAAATGTGATTTGATGAAAAGACTAGTGTTGGTCTGCATTAGTCAAATGCGGATGGACAACCAAATGCGAACAAGGCATTGGTCATCAGCATTAACTAATGCAGATGAACAAAACCCAATGCTAATGTTTTAGTGAAGAACTGTAGACTAGCTTTTAGTCATCCGCATTAACAAATGAGGTTGAACAAAAAGAAATACGGGTGATGACTTATCAAATACGGATTCAGTTTTCGTAGTTAACTTAAGTCTAATGTATAGTATTATCAGGGTATTTTAGTCATACTACAAGCCAAAGTTGTAGGCTATAAATAGAAAGTTAGCATTTAATAGTTGTCGTATGACCAAAATACCTTGATAAACTATACATTAGACTTTAATTGGTATTTTTGAGAAATCATATCATTACAAAAAGCATTTTAGCGGTATAATTGATCTGTTCACTACAATGATTCAATAGACTCAATCAACATATTCTATCAATGAAACCACACCTAGTTTATTAGTATTAGTTCCTCGGCTCTTGATTTTAAAATTGAACAACAATTTGGTTTAAAATCCTGAATAATCTATACATCTGAGTTGTTCTACATCATAGATTTGTAATCAAACCAATTATACGTCAATTCAAACACATATTGTCCATCAATCGACCATGGATTGAGCATTTACTATGTTCGATTGAGTTTTGAAACAGATCTTCAAAACTAAACTATCAAAACCATAATATTGAGTGTTTAAACTATCAAAACCATAATATTGAGAGTGTTTATGAGAAATATGTCCTGAGATTAGCAAGAGTTCCTGATTAAACGGTTCTACAACAAATATGAAAGAAAACAACAAGTAATTTAAACCAAAATCAAAAGAACACTATACGAAAGATGTTCACTGCATTTAATTTAAAATCACTGTCCATCGTATTTGTGGTAAATCATTGTTTACTGCATTCAATGATTTGATACAATTTCATTATAATCTGATCATATTGCTATTATTGTTCATCATATTTATCTGATTAGTACTGCATTGTTCATCGTATTTCACAAAACCAGTTATATTGTTCATCGTATTTCTTCAAGTTCTTTTGCTGATTTTGACATATTAGTTGATTCATTGACTATTTGGAATGATTATACTGATTGGACTAAAAGTTAACCTAAAATCAATTTATCTAAGTATAAAATCAATCTCATCCATATTCAGCCAAGTTAAAATCAAGATATTTACAATGGATACATTTGAACTTGGTCATAATCCAAACCACTTATGTTCAAACATAAGTTTGAATTCAAGCAATGGAAAATCAGGTTCATGTTGATCTAGATTATTGGATTTCAATTTGCAAGGGTCCATACATTCTTACTGCTCTTAATGCGGATGAGTATATATACGTATTCTGGTTGAAGATCCATCACTAACCTTAAAGCATAAGATTTTAAGAAGATCAAAATAGATATGTAGGCTTATTCCTACATCACTATGGCACTAAAATGGATGTGAGGAAAAGGCTTGAAAAATGAAACATAACCAAAGGTATATGGGATACCTTGCATGTTATGTGTGAGGAAAGTAATGAGGTTATTGAGATCGACAAAGATAAACTTGTGAACCAGTATGAAACCTTTCATTATGTCAAAAGTGAATCCATATCCAAGCAACTTCATAGGTTAGTCCAACTAACTCATGATCTTGAGATCATGGGTGTGACTTATAAGGAGAAACATGTAAACAAGAAGATGCTATATTTACCACTAGAAAGTTGGAAACAAAGTGTCACACTACTCAAGAATACTTTGGATCTTGATAGTATAAGCCTTAGGGAGGAGGAGGCACCACCTAACACAACCCTGGACTACCCTGAAATCCACCAATCACTCATTGACACATCATAAATACCCTGAACTACCCTTAAACACCAAAAAAGCTGAAAATGCAACCCTGAAGTACCCTGGAACTTTTATATTAATATTAAAATAATTCAAAAGTTTTTGACCTTCAGGGATCCATGACAATATTTTATGTTTGTGTTTGTGTTTGTGTAAATATATGTGTGTTTTGTGTTTGTGTAAATATATGTGTGTTTGTGTAGATAATAGTGTGTATGTGTTGAGTAGTTATAGGGTTAAAAAAATTTAAACAAAATGGTCAAATTAACGACTTTATAGCCATTATTCTTCTCGGGCACCTCTAGACAACTACAACCCGACTTACAGTACCCACCGGGTACCCATAAGGGTTGGGGTGGTGTACCCGAGCGGGTACCTGCCTACCCGAGCAGGTACCCAAGGGTGCCCCCTCCTCCCTTAACACTATGATAGCCAAAATGAGGCTTTGGAGCTAGATAATAAGTGAAGAAATCTGAGAGGACCACTAGTCATTGAAGCTTACAAGTTTCCCTTGGAAAATCATTCTATTTGAGAATGCATTTATCATAGAAGAAGGTGACTTCATGACACCACCAAAAGCTTCTAGAATGTTAGTATTTGTTTCATCTCCTCATCTAAGAATTCTATGATCCCATCTTCATCACATAAGCCTAATCTCAATCATCACCAAATCAAGTTAATTTGTTGCAATATTTTTTTCATAGTGATGTATTGCACATATTATAAATTTAACCATTCAATACAGTTTAAAAATGATCAAACCAACAAAAGAAGCTTTTAATAAAATGTTGCATGATATCTTTAGCTCCAACAAAAGATATACTTGACATCAAAAATTATGTAAAAAAGCAAATTTCAAATGTTTGGGCCTGAATTGGGACATAACTACAAGATGGAAATCAAATCATAGTTCAGTTGCACCATTTTCATTGGGTTGGGCTACTATTGATGGATTCAAGAGTTACAAAATCTGATGGATTAAAGCTGCTTATACTGGATGACAATGGTAAACTTTCAAGTACAACCTCAAATATCATATACAAAGAAGCTTTTAGACAGTTGTAAATATTTTGTGTTTTTTACTATGTATTTAAATTTGTCATATAGTTTATTGTGTATATATATTCTTAATTCTCATGTTTTATACATGTGTGACTTATATTCCCATTACTACTAAATTTTAAATATATTAATGGAAAATTTATGTTTCTAACATGTGTAACACATTGGTCTTTAGGCTATAAGTAATATGCTACATATTTATAAAATCATAATAACTTATTTATCGGGATTTTATTACTCCATTAGTCCTTTAGTACTTAAACCAAATATATTTAATGACTTTAAAACTAAACAAATTTATCAGTTAGAGAGCCACCATTTTCTGATATGCCCCACCAATAGAAGAAAAACATATTAAATATTTAAAAGAAATGTTGCGACTTATTCCACCACATTAAGCACTTGCGTGAATAAAGCGGGGGTTGAAACTTTAATTGAAAAAAATAATTACAATTTAAATTAATTGTATAAAGGCTAATTTTATTTATAAACTATAAGATCTAAAGATATCCAAGAATTATTAAATATGTTTGATGTATATGCCACAACAAATAGTACATCATCAAACATTCATGACACAATGACAAACTTGACATTTTTGGGCAGTTTAAGTGATCCAATATATGCTTTGTATAATACTTTACTAAATGAAAATACTAACGACAATGGGGTAACACCCCAAGTAACAAACTCAAGAGGTATGGGGGCGTGGATTTTTTTATCCGGTTTTAGTGCATAATATTTTACGAACTTTGATATGTTGGATTGGTGGAAAGGCAAGGAAGATCAATTTCCGATCCTATCCGCCATAGCCTAAGATTTACTAACCGTCCAAGCTTTTATGGTAGCTTTTGGAATATGTTTTTCTATTAGTGACACTGTTATATCCATACAGAGAACAAGACTCTCTCCTCTGAGATAGAGATGTTCAATTGCTTGAATGATTATTTGAATGCGGCCGAAAGAATCCAAGATAAAACCTCACTCGAAGGCGAATTAGAATACGAAGTCGAGATATACGACGACGAGGTAGAAGGTAGACTGACATCGGGAATGACCGACGATGAAGCCGCATTTGATGAATACCTGTATAATAGTTCGGGCTCTGAAGGTGAATAATAAAAAACATTACGTGAGCCCATGACACATCAAAAAAGAATAAAAGAGTCAAAAAAGAAAAAACTATGTTAGGACTAGCAACTTTTTTTTATTTCAAGTTTTTAAGTCTTTAATCTTAAATAAGACTAGTGTTTTTAGTTAAAAATAATGTTAGTACCATTCTAGAAGTGATTCTTGGTTGACACAGCTATAGGTGTCGTGTTAAAGAGTGAGTATTTGAAATATGAAGATTCATACGAAACAAGTGCTTTGTTAAAAAAGTTAAAACAAATTAAGAGCCACAGCTCTGATATCAATTGTTGGATCAGTAAGAACAAGAATTCCTATAAGTCAGCAGTTAATACATATGGAATCTCTATTAATTGCCAAAATCAAACACGCAAACAAAATATATAAATTAAAGAGAACAACTAAGATTTTTTCAAATTATTCTTCACTTGATATATTACAATGATTACAAAATTGTAATAGCAAGCACAAGCAAGTGACACAACTAACCTCAAAACTATAAATATGAGATATTTATACTATGAAATCTAAACACTAGAATGAATCTTGCTCATTATTCTAGGTTTAGGATCAATGACAAGATACAACCATTATGTACATATTATGGGATACCACAAATGTGTAATTATAATTGTTTCTAAAACTATACAAGATAGAGAAGAAAATCCACATAGCATATCTTCAATAGTAGTCTCATGGTAGCACCACTACCCATCACATTGACATCTTGTCTTCTAAAAAGTGATTCAACATAGACAATTTCCAATTGGCATAGGCACTGCATGTGTTGGTTCACTGATGATAGACGGTTGTTTTGGTAGATGAAGTCTTCAGAACACAAATTTCATATTCAAATCTGGACTGAATCAGCAGGAGCTAATAACTACAGAGTGTTTGGTATCTTCATCCGTTAACTATCATAACACATGTATTTTCAAGTAATGGTTCTTACGACTATCTATTTGGAATAAGAGATGATTAGATAAAACTGCTCATACATGAGTAATAGACAATTTTAATGGTCTTTTGAATAAGTTTGTTTAGTGTTTGTTTTTGATTTGTTTTTTATTTAGATTTTCTTTGTACTTGGTTGGGCGTGTTTTCCCCGGTAGTTCCGCCTTGGAACTTTAAACGATGCCTATGCTTGATTGACATTTCATTATGGTAATGGCTACACTTGACAGTAGTTATTTATGTGTCAGGCAATATCATGATCCATTCACAGAGAATGCATTTAGTTATTCTATTAAACCCCTAATATATTGTGACGATCCCGTCCATCACATCCTCTTGTTTCCGGTATCAGCAGGGGTGTGACATGTTATAGTTTGTTTTCTATTTTAGGATCTACAATGATTTTTTACATAGACCTATGAATCATGATATTACACTATTATACAATGCTCATTTGGAAAACATAGCCTTGTAGCAAATGTACACATTGGGTGTTGTAAGGCCCCGTTTCCCGGGAAACCTCACAGTTGGTTAATCATAGCGTAAAATCATTTTTTTAAACCAAAACATTGCAGCGGAATTAAATAGACATTCATTTAAAACTTGGAAATCATATTATACACATATATTTGTCTTTAAATAGCATAAAAACATAGTGCATTGTCTTAAATTACAATAAAGATTTCATAGAAAGGAATGCCATCCATTACTCTCCAGGTAGCTCCCTGGTGCCATCCTCAGCATCAGCATTTACCTGCCCACTATTATGCGTAAAACTCAGCTTTGCTGAGTGAGTTCTAGTTATAGATAAATAAGAAAATATAAGCTTTATCCTCCATATAATGACCACGCATACATCATACTACATAACATTTCTTGCATCATATTAAGCATGTTTATTATCTTTCATTCTTTCATTATCTTTCACTTCATCATAAGCAAGATTGCACAAAGCAAGAGTTCCATGTTAATCGACAACGAATGTCGATCCTCGTCGGTACACATCATCATGGTAGCTAACCCCCGACAGTTGATCCACATGGCAAGGCACATACCCGCTCATGAATACGGATCCATCATATACGTCAGACTCACATAAGTGAAGTCTATCATAGTGCTTGCAAGACTTTTCATCATCAAACGGGCCTGGGGTAACATTCGTTAAGTTTCACGTCTCATTAATATTACCTTCCACTTAATATATAATACATAACTTATTAAGTACACAACATACCAAGTACTAGTCATCATAACATATAACCGACCCTCCACGGGACAACGGGGGGTTCGGGGTCGGCAGTCCCTGACAGCGGGGTCCTAGGGGCAGCAGCCCCTAGTAGGGTCCAAGGGGCAACGCCCCTAGCTGGGGTCGGGCTGCCAGGTCAGCGCGTAAAATTTGTTATTTTAAGGACTTTATATAGCATATTTTGTTATAAGAAAATTTTAGTTTCTTGTTAAAACCGCTTGAATCTTTACCTTGAAACTTTATGTTTACTATGCATAATAGCCCCAAAAACAAGAAAAAACTTTTAAATAAGGTGATCTAGAACTCACCTGGATATCGTGAATAACTTCTAAACTAAGCTTTTTAGACTAGGATCACATTACACAGCCTGCAGATAAGTTACCACTTAAAGGGGTTAATTTCTATCTAATTTCGCTGCTAATTTCGCTGCTAGATAAGCAGTTTCGTTGCCATTTTCGCTACCAGTTTCGCCAACAGTTTCGCTTCCAGTTTCGCCGACAGTTTCACTGCCAGTTTCGCATGGCAGTTTCCCCCAACTTTCATTGGAATTTCATGGCTGCGAAATAGGGTTGTTCACGAGCCGAGCCGAACCGAGCGGACCTTTGCTCGTACTTGGCTCGTTTCCAAGCCGAACCGAGCCGATAGGCTCGTTTACAACCGAGCGGAAAATCGAACGAGCATTTTTCGAGCATCAAATTTTCGAGCAAACGTCGAGCGAGCGCAAACGAGCGGTAGAATAAATAAAAAATCAACCACATTTCATTACATAATACTTTCATGGATGACAACACGTTGTGGCTGACGATGAAGTTAGCTAAGTCTGTAGCCGATAATGCGGAGAGCATATTGCAGATAGCGGTGACGGTGAGAGCGGGAGATGGTCGAAAAAATATCTTTTAACGCTTAGGATTTCACTTTATATTAAGTGTAGAATTTTTTATTAGGTTGATTGATCAAGTATACATAAATATAATTATATGATTTCCCTGTTCTAGCGCAAGACGTAAGGTGAAGCACGAGCGGAGCGGTCTGTATTTGTATACTACCAGAGCACCACGTATAAACTATATATATATATATTAATTCGATCCGAACCGAACCAAGCGGACCTTTGCTCGTGCTTGGCTCGCTTACAAACCGATCCGAGCCGATCGGCTCGTTTACAACCGAGCAAAAATTCGAACGAACATTTTTCGAGCAAATTCCAAATGAACGTCGAGCGAGCGTCGAGCGCTTTGAAAAGCCCTACTGTGAAATTACCTGTGAAACTATAGTTTCGCAGAAGACTCACAGTTTCGCAGCTTGAACACGCAGTTTCGCTGGATGCACAGACAGTTTCGCAGAACGCATAAAAAAATACGAACCAGTCCGTTTTTAACCTAAAATCGCAACTTTTTACGTCCAATCTCTTAGTTTATCAACCATGAGGCTATATCTAAGCTTTTTACATGTTTTTATACGTAAAAATGTGACCTTTATGCGATTCTTTGCAACTTTTCAAAACCCAAAACTCTAGAATCCGGGTTTGATCTACAGAAGGGTTTAGAGGCCGATTCTTACCTGGGTTTGTTTCTCTTTTCTTATGGTTTGATGCTCCAACACCCAGCTCTTCAATCTCTTAACTTTGAAGCGCCAAATCTTGAGTTTTCTTCACTTTCTCTCTCTACTTTCCCTCTCTACGAATTTGGGTGGCTAGGGTTCAAATGAGGAAGATGATGGTTGGTTAAGTGGCTTAAGGGTTGATTATAGGCCTTTAATCCCTTAGGCTACTACCCAATAAGGCTAATTTAGCCCATGGCCATTTCTTTCCTTTATTAAATACCCATTAATTAAGCCCATTATCCTTGATGACTCGTTTTGACTTTTCGGGGGTTACAGGTGTAGAGAATGTGTTCGTCTGTTCGACAAGTTTACGAAGGCAATATATGTGTATTGATCACCAACACCTGGCGATCATGCTTGAAGAGTTGGCTTCAAATGATTTATGCTTTTGGTATAACTTCTTTTTATTTTCGGTTCAAACAACAACATCATTGTTCTCCAACAATTCCCACTATATATATAGAGGAAATGCATGGAACTGTACCTAAATGTCCATTAATTAAATCTCAACAACCAATAGTAAAAACATAACTACTATATTACCGACTGTATCTGCCGAATTAGTTTACATTTGAGAAATCATTCATATATCCAATTGATCCAAAGGAAAAAAAGTTTAAGATGGTGCAAGAATTAGAAAGAAAATATTTGGAGCGGGCTTTTGGACTTTGAGAGCTAAACAGAGAATACTTAGATGACCCACCCTGTCTTATAAGCGAGAAAACTAGAAACATGATTTTATGCATATGATATTGTATAGAGTTTAAAAGGATGTGATCAGTCTACATTAGAGATCATCTGAGAAACTAGTTCTCGATGATAATTTCCTTTCAAAGTTGCATGATTGTAGTTTACATTTTAGATTTTGATTTGATCTAGTGGAACATATTGCAAGTCTAAGAATTTAGGTAGTTTAGGTTATCCCACTACCAGTTTGAGTAGTTTTGGGTAAATTTGGGTGAAAATGATGTGACAATCAATTACTAGTTCATCTAGTTTGGGTAGTTTGGATTGCCGCTAATCCCTTAAGCGTCTATTTATTCGATACTTCATCACAACATTGAAAGTCTAACTTTGGTCAAATCTAACAAATATGGAAAGATTTGAACTAAATTACACGTGATATCAAAAACGGTTTTCAAAATCTATGAACTTTTACATAAACAATTGTAAATTATCTTAAAAAGTATATGTACATAGTCATCCATTCACCTCAAGAAAGGTGAAAACTTTAACTATGTCTAAGAAGATAGCAAAGGATTTTCTCGCTAACTATTGCTTTCCCGAGCCTTATCTTGCTTGCGTGGAAGCTACCACAACTCAAAGAATAGTCGGGTCAAAGACAACATAATTGTTTTAATGATATATTACTCTTTGTGTTCATAAAGAATATATAGATATATTATTTAAATATATTTTTGGTAGAATAATACAAAGATGACTAAAGACAATTAACAAATTAAAGTATGATACAAGTATCATATTTGTATTCGACTTGAATGTACCATAATATCCAACGAAAGATGAACTTGGGAGTAGGATGCAATACTTCAATTTTCATTAGAATAAACAAAATATAGAACCATCAATAGTGGTTAAATTTTTAGAGAATAACAAATTAAACCTATGCAAGATGGTCATGGGGTTTAATTGACAAGAAAATAACAGCATACTGACGGAGCATATGATGAGTGCCACCATCCTCCTGTGCTACATGATTCTCCACACGTCGCATCCTCATCACATACCGTCTCCAACTTAGTTGTATAGTTACTGCCCCCCAAGTCCTCCAATTTGACGAGTAATATCTAACAATTCGCTTCAGCCTCTCATTTGCAAATTTGTAGCGAAAATGATTTGTGACATAATAGAGATTACTAGAATCAAGCTCAAATGCTTCTGTAGGCTCTAGACAAGTGAATGTAGCAAACGATCTTGGAAGGTTGTTTTTATCTTGCTTCCGGAGGCACTATGATAGAAGCTCGTCACCTAAGTAGCCTCCTGGGTCGAGTATATTAGTTGCAACAACCCCATTACTTAGGTTTTGGCTACTTTTAACACGTCCTTGAACTATAAAGACCATGCTTTGAACAGGATCACCTTCTTTTACGATCTACAATTAAAAAAAAATCAAATTCGTGAACACGTAAATTTCAAAATTGCATCAACTGGAAGAAGGACCCATGTCTAATGTGAAGAATCTAGTGTTTTAAGCCATTGATTACAAAAAACAGCATACCTTTTCATTTTTGAAAATACTAGTGGTTTAACACAATCACATATGTTGTCAAGTATTAAATCGTCTAAATTATGGAACAGCGGTACCTGAAGAAGATAAAACAAATATTAGTAGCATTATCTTCGACTTAAGTCTATGTTGCACAAGGAGCGTAGGAGGCAAGTTGTAAAATTAGATGGATAACGTGACTAACCAAGTTGTTTAAATTATTGTTTTTTTAAGCAGGTTATAGTAGAATATGTTGAAATATAAACATTATTTTCTTTCACCTATTGTAGATACTTAATACATAATAAATGATTGATAAGGAAACCACTCTAGTATCTTAACAATCATATACATGAAATCAAATAAGATATGAAGATAATAAACATTAAATACGTTTCTTCATTTATTTACCCTTTTCTATTTGATTCTTAGAAAGTAAACCATAGTTCCAAATAGTGTATTCAGAATAAACATTGAATGAATTGCAACCTGACCAACACGTTTAATTCATTTATTTATAACATATAGTTCATGTTTATTACTCACAATAAAATATAAATTACAATCCCAAGTTACTCATTCATAAATCAAAATTACAAGAAAAGTGTGTTATTTACCATTCGTATCAGCTCTAGACATAAGAAACGCTTGATATCACGTCTAAGACCTTCAGGCAAGTCTTTAATGAGTTTCATCTCATCTTCACCTCCTGTCAACGCCCACTTTTGGCGTTCATAATGACGAACTCTTTGTCTAAGAAGTGATGGTAGTTTTCTTCTACTCATCCACCATTCCATATCGCGACATCTTAGTTCCATTTTACTCTTTTCTTGCATAACATCTTCTAAAAACACCTTCATGATGCCATACAAGTTAAATTACTTAGAAAAAATTTCTCAACCAGAATGTAGAGTTTATTTCTAAATAGGAATTGAATGTATCCACCAATATCTAAATTAAAATAACATAACAAAAGTAAAATTTGAACATGCTAACTCTTTAAGAGGATTGTGAACTAAATCATTATATGTTTGCCTTAAGCAGAAAAGGTATTTACCTGAATATTGCCGATTAATAAAATGAATAACATTAACCCACTAAGCACAATGAAAAGACTGAAGATCACTTCAAACCACTGACTTGTGGGCTCAAGATCATTTCCAAATGTACCGAGATTAAAGAGACCCAAGCAAAAGTATATAGAACCTTAAAGGTAAGCGACTTGCTAGAAATAGCCGGAAATGCCCCTCCGTAAATGCCATAGTTATATGAACCATTATATCCAAACATGATGACGCTCTCAACAAACTCGTGGTTGAGTTTCTAGCATAACGGTCACCAAATCTCCCTTCGGGCAACAAATACTGGAAACAAATCTCATCGGCACAAGTCAAAGGTAGGTTACAAGCATTTTTAATACTGCATTGTTGTCTTAGGCACAAACTCACCCTTTGTATCTCCAAAACATACCAGCATCCGCCTACAACCTACCATAAATAAGCATTCCGTCAACGATTAAATTGGTGACAAATATGATCATTTTTGTCAAGAGTATATCTCTAAAGGATGAAAAATGTTCAAATACAAAGTGTATTTTTGCTACAAAGTGTGAGAAGACACAATGAGTCAAAAAAAGACACAAAACAATTATATCTCACAATCTAAGTCGAATTTCATAAAAGTAATTCGGAGCTTTTGTTCCCCTAGTCGCCTTCACTAAGAAAAAAATAAACGAAAAAAAAAAAAATAAAAAAATTAACTTTTTTTTATTGTGTCATTTATGAAAGATACAATGACTTCATTGTGTCATTATAAAAGACACAATGACGTCATTGTGTGAATATAAAAGACACAATGACGTCATTGTTTCATATAAAGACACAATGAAAAAAAAATTATTTTTTTTATTTTTTTTCTGAAAGAGGACAACAAGAGGGACAGAGGCTCCGAAGTATTTTTTTTTTAAATTCGATTTAGATTGTGAGGCATTAATTTTTTTGTGACTTTTTTAGTCTCATTCTGTCTTCTCACACTTTGTAGTAAAAACACACTTTGTAGAATAACCTCACCCGTAAAGGATAATTCAAGTCATCAACCTAATAACTCTCTTTTTGATTATCAAATACCATTTATCGCATATTGAACACATAACCAAGGTACGTACGAGATCAGATGAACATTTGTTATACTGTGTGTGTGTGTGTGACGAGAAAGAGAGAGAGAGAGAGAGAGAGATTAGTATGCAATTACCTAAACCCACCCACTCACCCCCAAAAACCTGAATCCTAAAATCTAAAACTTAAATGTTAAATCCAAAAAGATAAGAACGTCGATGTTGCTGGTTTCAATGTCGCTGAAATGTGTTAATTCGGAGTTCGTATGGGCCAGTTAAGAGTGTATTAAAATCTTTTTTAGACTTTTAAGGTTTTTCTTCTTTTAACCTAACTTTATACTATATATACACACATATAGTGATGAATATGAAGAAGACGACACTTACATGAGAAGCAATGAGGTAGGCAATGAGATTAAGGGCGAAACCCCACCAAATCGTGCCAAAGATGTAGCCAGTGACTTTTGTCATCCTTCTTAATTGCAAGGTTGTGTGATAGATTTTAGGTAGGAACTGGGAGATGAAAATGAAAAAAAGGCTGGTCATTATTGCTTTTATTCGCTCTTCACGCATAAATCGTGGAACCATTAACCAAAATACAACCTGAAACATATGTAAGATCAGTTATTCAAACCTAAGATTAATGTTTACAACCAGATTTTGGCATTCATACATTCTAACAGTCAGACTTGCCTTTTATATATAATACCTTCGTTAGTGGTATTGTTCAAGATGTATAGCCTAAATACCATTCTTGAATGATCAAAAAGCTTAGACAACATGCAATGATGAATTATTAATATATAGAAAACATACAAGAGTAGTTAAGAATATAAAAAATCAAACCAAAGAATGTAAGAATTTTGCAGCCTACTAACATTAATTGTCACAATCTTATGGCAGGTCTTTATACCAGTTAATATATAATCATCCCGATTAAAAGAAAACATAAATTTTACTTAAATGCATAATCAAAATTTTGTAAGTATCACTTTCATGTAATACTATCTAATTGTTACTTTGGTACCTATATTATTATATTTAAGGTACTTTTATTTTGGACATATTGTTGGTAAGCAAGGAATGCTTTTTTTTAGCAAAAGATCAATGATGTGTATGAACAAGTTAAATGATTGCATGTGAAATACTGTTAATAGTGATAACCTGTGGGAGTGGAAGTAAAACAAAGGCGTCAAACCAGAACCCTTTAAATGACCTGAGATAGTGAGAAGAGATGGAGCTTGGATCCCACACAAGCTTCCCACGTCCAACCGCAAGGGACTCGCGTGACACATAAGCCATCCGGAACTGCAACCACATGTGAACCAGATGAACAACATCCACCAACGTACGAACCAACGCCACCTCTGCCACCACCACGCTGTCCATGTAAAGGCATGGGACGCCACCACAACCGATGGACAGAGTGTGGAAAAAAAGAGGATCAACAATTAAAGATATTCCGCGGGCCAACAAGAACAATTTGTTCCACTTTTGGACTCGTTTGCTGCGAGGGTTGTAGACGCGCCCAAGGAACCCGTATGACCAACGTCTCTTTTGGTCGTTGAATGAATAATCAGAGATGAATTTAGAGTTGGGGCGGTTATGAATGGGCATAAGAGAAGAGCCAACGGAGGCTTCCCATTGGGGTTGATTAGCATTATTATCACATCTGGTTGAGTGGAAGACGGGAATGCCTATGTGAGTGCACGCATAGCACTCGGTTATGTCAGAAACCATAGTGTCCTCGTCGAGATCATTGGCATTGTCGAAAGATTTACTCCTGCGACGACATATGCTAAAGGCCGAAGGCATTTGGAAAGTGGTTAAAGGAAACCTTGAGAGGGGTAGCGATGGTTGGTGATGATTACTTGATTAGAGAGTGACAAATATATATTAGGTGGCTTGTGATGTTGATGACAATGAAACATGAGCTCACATTTCATGCTTTACATATTTGAATGCTTATTTTACAGTACTTGAATACATATATATAATTATATACGTACACTTTTTACATTTAGAATTTCAATGTTTTTATACTACTTCTATATACATTCACATGGAAAGGGTAATAATACTTGGCATTTGTGGCTGAGAAAATGGTAGGACCTTTTTGACGGAATTTGAATGGTTGAAAATGTAGTGACTAAAGCTAAGACAGTCGTAAAATTTGTGAGTGTTTACAACTTTTTGTTAGATTGACATAGCAAGCCTAAGGTAACATATATGATTCAAACATGAAAAACTTATTGCATACCAACCAAAAATTAAGGCTGCTAAGATCGATGATCCAACACATAGACGAAGCAAGTGTTTAGAAAAATTTGAAAAGCATCCGATGATTACTTTTGGTTGGATGGCTCATATTAGAAAAAGCTAAATCAGTGGTACTATAATACAAATGATCTCACTAAAATGTGATCTTGAGTACTTCCGGAATGTTATCTCTATTCTAACCAAAAGATATATAAATTTTTCAACTGTATGAATAGTAGATTTTATATGAATAGTAGATTTTAGGTTTTTTTTTGAAATTGGATACAAACTTTTCTTTTTTTAGTTTTTGACCCCCTTTGACGTTGGGTTTAACAAAAAGGCTTCTATACCCGGTTAAAGTAATATTTGTTTAAAAATACGTCATAGCAATTGTAGTCTATACTTTATCAGAGTACATATGACACTACCGCACATGCTTATTTTTACGTGCATCTTAATTCTTATGTATGTTTCAACGTAAATTCTCTTTGGAGACATGTGATTTATATTACTTTTTCGATTGTCCTTATAAGTTTTAATTATTCTATGTGACGATGTAAATTTAGTTTGAAAATAAGTTTGATCGATTGTAGTATATCATTTATCCCGTTATATACTTTGTCGTCGCAACGCGCGGCTGCTAAAATGACTAGTTTAATTTAAAAATTGTGGGTTTGACACGAATTTTTCTATTATTTTAAAAACAAATGCATTTTAGTTATTATGTTAAATAAGGCAGCTAACTGTGTCTTATATGTTAATTGTGTCAACTATCAATTCATGTGCCATATATGTTACATCATGTGTAATATGTATGTATCATTGTATTTTATGTTTTACATAATTTTATGTTATGTTTATCATTTTTTCTATGGATTATATAAATTTGTTATCTATTTTTGTGCTTCACAATTAGAAGTATATAATTAAAACCAATTATTTTTTAAAACTCATAGCGTTAAAAATAACACAATGTGTAACATTTGTCATCGTTTTTTATAGATTAAATAAATTTATTATTATTTATTATTATGTTTTACAATAATAAGTACACAATGATATTATTTCGTCAATATATTCTTCAAAACTTATAATGTTCAAAATAACATAATCACCAAAAAAATCATGAAGCATTGTCTTACTTTATCATTGTTTTTAATGTATTAGATTTTTTAATGTATTAGATTAATTTATTTTAATTTATTATTTTTTACATATTAGATATACAAAATAATGTTATTTCATCATTATCTACTTTTTAAAATCAATCAGTTTAGAACAAAATAATAATATTAAGAAAACAAAATAACTAACAAAAAAATACAATTAACTACGTTATACACAATAAATAGATATGAGCTTAAAAATATAGAAAAAATTATAATCTTTCTATAAAACAATATTATACTTGTTTTAAAAATTAAAAAAACTCATAAATTATTTTTTATAAAAAAAATAATATCGTATCTAAAAGTTATAAACGTTTAAAAAATCATGAAAACTTACAAAAGGTTAACAAAATGACTATTTCTAAAATATCACTCTAACAAATTTGATCTCAACCATTAAATAAAAGATTGATGGTTGGATTACTTTTAATAGTTTTTAACTTTAAGTGTCTTTTTATTTAAATTTTTCTCTATTTATTATTTATGGTTTTCTTTTCATTATTATTTATTTGTTCAAACTAGCGAAAGTTATATATTCTTGATTAATTTGTATTATTAAATTAACTATATATGTGTTAGTTTATTTTATTATAGCTTATTACTTTAATATAATTTTTATCATAATGTTCTCTATCATTTGAAAGTACTAGAGAACCTCTTTTATCATGTGAAAACCTCTATTTATAAATTGTAAAAATACTTCTGGTAAATATTAAAAAAAAAATTAACCGAACCAAGCATCAAACTTAGAAATTCGTTAATATGTAGTACAAAGAAAACAATAATATAAATGAAGCATAGATGAACACAACCAACTATAAAAAGCAACAAAATTTATTAGTTCTGCGAGTTAGTCGGTTAATAATATGCATAACATGTAAATGAAGAGAAGTAATTATATATATTGTCCCGTCAGGGTAAAAGTGTATGGCCCCAAAACAGCCATGTCAAATGACCAAACAAAAAGTAAGGACCAGGTCAGGTCAAGAATTTTTTTAAAAGTAGTATATAAAAAAAATTAGGTAATCGGTGAAGTCAAAAAAAAAAAAGAAGAAGGATATATCCGCTATTACAAATAGCGGATTAGGAGATGTTTTTAAAAAAAATTCTGACACTCTGACAATCTTCAAAAATTGGAATTTTTTTTTAATTTTATATATAATCCGCGATTACAAATAGCGGATTAGGAGTATTTATTAACCATGGTTAAGTTTTAAAAAAAATAAAAAGTAAACCGCTATTACAAATAGCGGATTACCTTTTAAAATTTTTTTTTCCTCCTAATCCGCTATTTCTAATAGCGGATTAAGTAAAAAAAAAAAAATTTTTGTCCTAATCCGCTATTAGAAATAACGGATTAGGCTTTAAAAAAATTTGGTTTGGCCGGGTTTCGAACCCGGGACGTTTCTGTGACATGCATTGCACCCAGCCAGTTGAGCTGAGTGACTAACCCAACAATACAATGGTTTTATTTCTTAATATATAGTATTGGACAGAATTTTAAAACTAAAATTAACCCTCATTTCTTAATATATACTTTTTTTTACTTAGTAATTATTTAGTAAAATTTTTAAAACTAAAATATTTTTACTTAGTAATTATTTAGTATATATCTAGTATATATTTATGTTACTTATTAAAATTTAAAACTAAATTTAACCCTCACTTTAATGTTAGTTGATAAAAATTTAAAATTTAAAAAAAATTAAAACTAAAATTTTTTACTTAGTAATTATTTAGTATATATCTAGTATATATATATATATGTTACTTATTAAATTTTAAAACTAAATTTAACCCTCACTTTAATGTTACTTAATAAAAATTTAGAATTAATAAAAAATTTTAAAACTAAAATTTTTTACTTAGTAATTATTTAGTATATATCTAGTATATATATATATATATATATGTTACTTATTAAATTTTAAAAGTAAATGATGAGATGCAAGTCTGCATTATCACATGTCTCCATTATGCAACATTATCACATGCAAGACTGCAAATGTCTGCAAAGTTAAATGTCTGCAGATCACATGCAAGTCTGCATTTCCATTATGACTACTTGCAGAGGAAAAAACAGTATCAGTATTTGCAAATTTTCAGTATCACATGTGACATTTTTGCATTATGCAACTCCATTATGACATGATCACATGTGACATGCAACTCCATTATGCAAATTTTCAGTATCAGTATTTGCAACTCCATTATTACACATATATATATTAATATATATGTGACATGCAACTACTTCCACCGTAAGAAGACAATGATCACATGTGACATGCAACTCCATTATGCAAATGATCACATGTGACATGCAACTACTTCCACCGTAAGAAGACAATTCATAAGAAGACAATATATATTATTACACATGCAACTCCATTATTACACATATATATTAATATATTTAATAAAACAATATATTTGAATATATTGTTTTAATGCCTATGCGGATAACGGATCAGACAGTCACCGGTGCCACAACCAACTGGCTTTGGATGTCTGGGTGGTTGTACGCGTCTTGTTGCTGGATCTTCGGGGTCATTATCATTTGGTTGACTGAAGCCTTCGGGTTGACTAAGCTGTAAGTCCAAGCTCATTTGAACTGGACTTAATTGTTGGTACCTCGGCTGTTGTACACTAAAACCAGTATAATCGTAATTCTGAAATAGCCCTGGCTGGTCTGAGTACATCGCAGGAATCATATTAGCAGAGGGAGTGTTGTCAAATAGTGAGGATACCCAGTTGTTTTGTTCGTTGTTGTTAAAATTCGACTGGGTACCTAATTCAATGTTTGATAATCCATCTCTAACATTTTCAAATGAAGGCTGATAACATGGTTGCCAATCTAGTGTTGGACCTCCAACATATGATGTACCCTCCCCATAGTTGGGTGTTGCCCCTGTTAAATTGGAGGGGCCCGCCCCATAGTTTGGTGTTGACTCTGTTAAATTGGAGGTGCCCGCCCCATAGTTGGGTGTTGCCCCTGTTAAATTGGAGGGGCCCGCCCCATAGTTTGGTGTTGACCCTATTAAATTGGAGGTGCCCGCCCCATAGTTGGGTGTTGCCCCTGTAAAATGTTGGGTACCCTCCCCCTCATCATCATCATTGGGTACGAAGTTTACCCGGGTTCTTTGTCAACCACGGCGCCCCCGACCACGCGGAGCACGTTGGGGGAGTGTGTTATCCAGTCCCATATCTGGTTCATTAGTCTGTATGTACGTAGGCTGATCAATTTGATTAACCGATCAAATCAGTTGAGAAGCCATGCCTTGGACCCCTCCAAAATTTTCGTAGTAATGATCAGGGCCCATGTTTCGCATCCTGATTGCTTCTTGACCTATGAAGCCTAATCCATCCACCTGCAAAACCAAAATAATTAACTATACGCATTACTTATTTATTAAATTTAATTGCACATTAGTAATTATACTTACCAAGAATCTTGCAGCTCTACCGTGATCATCAAATCCAGCATGGACAACACCCGGGACGTGCCTCGGGTCTTTTATATACAAAACAGTATGCCGATGAAACCAATCATTGTAAGTATGGTGTGTCGTAGGCATGTTGGTGGGCACACCTTCCACAACATTTTCGTGTCTATGGTTCCAATTGTCGACATACGCTGCGTGATGAACAGGCCAGTCTGTTTCTAACCTCCCTTTCCGTATTGTTTTACGGAGTTTGTTAAGCACTTGACGTGAAACGGGGAATGGGGCAGGGACTTCCTGAAGAAATCCAAACTGCCTCATCACCCTTTCCACCGGATGATATTCAACAATGTTCCAATAAAGTAAAAAACATTGTGACTTCCAACTGCTTATGCCGATGGGGTATCCTCACCACGAACATATCGAAAAGCATGAACAATGTGTTACGTGGTGCCAGGATGCTCCCAATTAAGGCGTTAATTGAATATACCTTTAAGAGAGAAGTTGAACAATACGCCTATCACTACACAACCGCGTATAATTGTTCGACTGACTTTCCTCCCCGCTTGTGGACAGAATTCCATAAGCGTGAATTAAGGGCTTCCCAACACAGGGTATACCCTTACTCAGTACGTGATCAAAGGTTCATGGTTGAGACACCCCTACAAGCATCGGACGAATCTGGCAATAGTCCGTATATGGTAGAATTCAAGAAAAAAACCTGCACTTGTGGTAAGTGGCAGATCTACCGGTTCCCCTGTAGTCATGCAATTGCAGTTTGTGGCTATCTACGTGAAAGTCCACAACAAACTGCGGATCCAAGGTTTCTTACGGGAGAGTACCGTGCACAATACAACAACGAGTATTTTCCGGTGCCTCATAAAGAAGACTGGTTGCACGCGGGTTGGGAAATTCGTGGGGACGCATCTAAGATAACTATAGTAAGAGGAAGGCGGCGTGCGAGAAGGATGCATAACGAGATGGACGCCAGCTACGCTGAGGAAAGGACGGGTCGTAAGTGTTCCGGTTGTAAAAGAACGGGTCACAGGGTTAACAAATGTCCATACCGACAAAATAATTAATTGTATTTTATTATCATGTGCCTGAGTATATGTTTGTTGTAATTCTAATGTTTTATTAATTTATAATATCAATAACGTGTTTCTTTTTTTTAGTAGACTTAGTGGTATTTACATATTAATTATTGTTTTAAACTTTAATAAGTAACATAAATATATACTAAATAATTACTAGGGTAATATCAAATATTTTATTAATTTTAAATTTTATTAAGTAAAAAATTAAAAAAAAATTATTAATTTTAAAATTTACTAAGTAAAAAATTTTATAATGACATTACACTAAGTAACATAAATATATACTCGATATATACTAAATAATTACTAAGTAAAAAAAATTTAGTTTAAATATTTTACTAAATAATTACTAAGTAAAAAAAATTTAGTTTTAAAAAAATTTACTAAATAATTACTAAGTAAAAAAAAGTGAGGGTTAAATTTTGTTTTAAGTTTCCGTCCATTACTATATATTAACAAATGAAACCATACTGTAAACGGGTTCGTCACTCAGCTTAACTGGCTGGGTGCATGCATTATCACACAACAGACCTGGGTTCGATTCTCGCTGGCTCCCCAATTTTTTTTAAGTTTCAGTCCATTAATGTATATTAACAAATGGAACCATATTATAGATGGGTTAGTCACTCAGCCTAACTGGCTGGGTGCATGCATTATGAAACAATAGACCAGGGTTCGATCCTCTCCGCGCGCACCCCAAATTTTTTAAGCCTAATCCGCCATTCCTAGTAGCGGATTAGGTTCAAATTTTTTTTTAAGTAATCCGCTATTTCTAATAGCGGATTAGGAGAATTTTTTTTTTTTTAAACGTGATCCGCTATTTCTAATAGCGGATTAGGAGAAATTTTTTTTTTTTTTAAACGTGATCCGCTATTACAAATAACGGATTAAGTTATAAATTTTTTTAAAAGTTAACGGAGGTTAACCTTGGTTTAACCATGGTTTATAATTTACTCCTAATCCGCTATTTGTAATAGCGGATGAAGTATAAAATTTAAAAAAAAATCCGAAATTTTCTGGTGTCAGAAAATTTTTTTAAAACATCTCCTAATCCGCTATTACAAATAGCGGATATACCAATATCCATTTTTTTTTTTTTTGACTTCACCAATAACCAAATTTATATTTTAATATACACCATTTTTAAAAAAAAATCGTCAGGTCAAGCCACGGGGAAAATATAGAGGTGGTTTTTGAACACGGGTCATGAGTCTGTAAAGTAGATAGGGACATGATTCGGCTAACATTGTGGGAATGCATGCTTGATCAATTAACTATATGTAACTCAAACAGGGACAACAACACCAACCACATAATGGAGAAATGGGACGAGCAACGACAAAGTAACATCAAAACAAAGCAAATTAAAACATTACAAAAGATGCCAAAATAAGAAAGAAAATAATTCCTCATATACAAGACATTTCACATCACCGTTAAAAAACCACATGAACTTAAAAATTATGATAGTTACTTTATATATGAAACCCTCATACAACAGCTTGTGTAGTAACTGAATATTTCTGGAGGAAATACAAAGAGTAAAATACAGTTTTACTATATTACAAACATGTCTATACAAAACAGATGCAAATTATATGGTCCATAGCTTGTTTGGTGTCACTAGGATTATCATCAAATTCCACATAGTATTTTACTATTTACCTAATTAGTTTGTAAATCAATGTAGAAATTTATAAAAAGAAAAATGTATCCATAGTATGTTAACATTTGGGCTAGTTTAATTTGATGAAACGACTATAGCCACAAAAATAAAGTTGGAAGAAGGAAACAAAAACACATTATAAGAAAGGAACAAATAATTACTTGTATGTCAGGTGTGTAAATGGGGTCATTCATTAGTTTCACCTCATAAAATTTCTTTTAACCTAATTTTATTTAATTATATATTTTTGAATTGCAACATGTATATTTATCGATATTAATTCTTCAATCATACATGGTGAAAGACTAGAAACCACTATCTTATATTTAAGTACATGATACTTGTGCTTATGAGATAGGAAAAACATATTCAAGAGATCAAGTAAATATGTATTTGTGTGCATTTATATACCTGTGTGTAGATACATGTGTGTGTATGTATAGTCGAATGTAGACTTTTTTTTAAATAGTGTTTGTGTCAAACTTATTTATCAAAATGGGTGGATTGAAAAATATTTATTAAAATGGGTGTTTTAATAAAACTTTTCTTTTCTTACTCTTACTCTTATTAGATAAAAAAAAGTAATTATTTAAAAGAATTTTCAACTTGAGCTGATTAATGTGCACGAGTTATAATTAATCAGATTTAATTACTATTTTATGTTGATTTAAATGACTTTTTATGAAGTTGGCTTAAAGAATTACGAGAAATATTCAAATATTTTTTCAAATTTTTTGTATAACTACACTTGAAAATGTGCTTATGACAAAACCAAACTAGTAATATTCATGTAAAAATCCATCTGCAACGTAGTACCACATTTTATGTAAAATATTATGTATATTTTAGATTTTGATAATATTATTATCTAACCAGAGTATTTTTAGATATATTTAGATAACTCGTTATTCTGAACCATCGACAACTTTTTTACTTTTGTTTTATGAATTTTTTTAAAGGCTCTCAAACCGTGAACTAAACCGAAACCAACCTGTTAGTAAGGGTTTTCTTTTTGTTTTTGTTTTTCTTTTGCTTTTGCTTCACCTAATCATGTAGCATCACCAATTCCATCTCCATTTCATGTTTCACTTGCTCGCATTTCTCTCATGCATATTTTTGGATTTAACGTGTATGGGTTTGATTAACTGACGTTGCCAATCGAGTTATGGTCCGTAAGAGTTACACATTGGACAATAAATGTCGAATCCCACTTAATTTACTTAACTGGCGTTTACAAACTATTTATCGGGTTTTTAATTAATTATAATTGTTATAAATTATTTAATTAAATATTACTAGTACCAGATGTTAACGTGGGCTAATATTAATCTAAACGGGTATTGGGCCCGCGCGTAAGATTGATATTAATTAAGAATGACCAGAGATAAAATCTAATCATGCTTAACCTATCAATTCACGGCAAAAGCAAGGAAAACAAGAATTGAATTCTATTTATTTAAACAGGCATCCTCCTTTTGAGAAGTTGTGAATTGTGACCTCAACCGAGAACCAGCAACTCATCGCGACCCTAAACCGTGACTCTTGAGTCGTGGTTGAGTCCCATCTCGTGTTCATTTCGATCTAGCATTCGTTCGTTGAACCCCTCGGTGTCTCAAACGATTAATTATTTACCGCCAAAGTATATATATCTCATCGGTAGATAATTATTTATCTGTATTTATATTGTTTGTAACCCAGATCCTGTCGTGTTCACTTTTGTTATCTTAATTATTATTCCGCTACGTTTACACATTGTTAATCTGATTAATACTTATCAAAAGTGTTTTGATAAAATAAAATTAGCCCTTATATCACTGAACCCAACACATATGTCACATGCTGCTTCTCAATCAGTTAGTACTAGTGAATCTACTAGTACTTCTGATGATTTAGAATCATCTCTGGATGAGGAGGAATTACTTGTGCAACAAGAGATACCAGCAAGGCAACAAACTTTGAAGTACTTACCTTTTTAAGGATCACTAGAATCGGCTACACAAATTTAAACATAACCTTCCAATGAGTGTGATAGAAGTGAGCTCATATATGAGCTTCAGTTGAACATAAGCAGAATGGAAAAAGATCATGAGCAGAAAAGACAAGACTATAGCTTATAAAACTGATGAATAGTACCCTGGAACTCATTTTCTTCTTTTCTTTGATTTTGATCTGGTTCAATTGCATTGAATTTTGAAGGAATAATCACTAACATGATTAATTATCTTCAAATCGTACCCTATTTGAACAGATTTATTGATTTCTTATTTCTTTTGTGATGAACAGATGGGTTTTTCTTCAATTTTGAAGAATAGACATTTGTTCTTTATTTTTCAATTTTTCTTCTTTGTTCTGGACATCATAATAAAAATTATATCTGAAACAATTGATGAATCCAACAACTAACAGCTATGATACCATTTTGCTAAATCAACATTTCAGAATCAGCGAGTTTTGATCTTAAGATTTATCACGTTCAAGGCCTAAAAGTCAAAACTAAGATGGGTGTATGTGTGTGAATCAAAGAACGCAAGAGAAGTTGATAATATAAGATGAATTCATTGATGTAATATTCAAATTACAATGAAATTCATACTTGAAACATGAAAGATCAAATCCACCCAAAGGAGGATTTCTCCTTGCTTGGTGATTCACACCATAGAAACACATTAACATTTGCACTAGTGGGTTTCTATTTATAAGAAACTATGAAATATTACATCATTAGCCCTATATTGATTATTCGTGTGGTCTTAGATCTGAACTTGTACAATAAGATCTTCATTCAGTTATGACTGTCATTGAAAAGCTTCAGTTTATCATCTTGTTGAGCCTAACAAGAGATATGAGCAAAGTGCTTGAATCTCGAACCTTATATTTATAGGCACTTTAGATCAATGATGCACCTTGCATCAATAGGGCAAGGTGGGTCATATCGACTCTAAACCGGCTTTGTAACCGCCTATCCAATGCGCCCCGCATCGGAAGCTGTTGTGGGCCATATCAACCCAATGAATCACTTGTCATGTGTCACACTTTAGTTGTTTGCTTTGCCTCATCAATATAACTCACGTCTCTTAGCCGATGCGGACCACATCAACCTTGTTTTTCCTAAATTTTGTTTTTTCTTTAATTTTTTCTACTACATTCTTCTCCAAACTAAAACATTTCCAAGCTAACTTGGATCCCATCAACCCCAGACATGGATTACCACCCCTCAAACCTCGTTATCAGGCCCTGCATTCGCTTGGACCCCGCTATTAGGCACTGCGTCCCCTTGGACCCCACTATCATGGACTACCGCCCCCAAACCGCCACTGTCATTCTGATGTTTTAGGTCCTATGTTGGCTTTAACCTTGGGTTTTAGAACTACAAAATTTAAAATTTATATAACTCTTATTTGTACCGGAATAAAATAAAAACTTAGCTTAGATATCGTTTATCAGATGCATACCGCTAATGACGTTTTGTAGTTTTACAGCTTCCCGAGCATTAAGCACAAATGCTCCTGCAGTTGTCTTTCCATTCAGATCAAGCTTAGTTTCTGACCCACTTCTTTACATGTCTTCATTGCCTTCTGACATTTTGATTGGTAATGTCCTTGCTCTTTGTAGTTAGAGCAAGTAATCACCTTTCTTCGACTTTTGTTCTTGGCAGTATGCCTAAGAACTTTACAAATGTTATAGGTTGAGCTGAACATGCAGACTCTTTTATGCCTCTATTTTGCATATCCTACAATCTAGAATCTGAGTGTATCCTCCTCTTGTTGTTGTTCCATGACCTTTTTTCTTACATCCATTTTCATTTTATCTTTATTATTTTCTTCTTCTTGTTTTCATTTATGGTTTGAATCATTCAATCAATCATCATCCCAGCTAACTCCATCATTCAATCAATTGTAATGTTCGTATAGCTTTCACAGTATCTCTAGTCTCTACTGCTAAACCCCATATGTATTAACTAATCATGTTCTGATCAAGGTTTACCAGGTGAGGCACAAACCTAGCATACTTAAAGAATTTAGTGTTATATTCCTTAAGATTAGTTCCTGTCATTTGAAGATTAAAGAACTTCCTTCTATATGCTCCTTCTCATTCAGTGAGCAATATTTCTTCATCATCATCTTCTTAAATTCCTCACAGGATATTTCATATGCCGCCTTTCTCCATTTTGATGTATGATGCTATTCCACAGTTCTATAGCTTCATCAGGGAATAAATTTAATGCAAACAGAAGCTTATCAGACTCAGCACACTTGGTGATGGCCAACACTGATTTGTTTTCTCCAACCAAAACATGGCAGCAACCGCCCCTTTGTTAGCATTAAATTCACTTGGTTTGCAAGCTTTGAATGTATGATATATACACCCTTCATGCTTAGCCTTCTTTGTTAACGTAACTTAAGAGATTCCTTTGTTAAAGTTGAGTTTATCTTTATTTGATTCTCCGATTCAAGTCAATTCCTCAATCTAATGTCTTGGAATTTTCTTACCTTGCATCAATGTTATCATAGAAGAAATTAGTTGTTATGTATCTTTTTTAAACATTAACCGATGCAAGTTACTAAATTTAGAAACTTTTTAGCGAAGCGTTTAATGATTAATCAACCTAAACATGTATCCAATTGCACACGTATAACAATTAGCAACCATAGATAGGTTAAAGAGTGTACCTTCAACAATAAAGCTTAAAGCGTTTCAAGATAGGAACAAAATAATCTTGCTAAATGATCCCGAATCAAAAGAGATTCGATCTTTACAACTTTTGCAACCAGAAGCACATATCGACGACTACGCTAGTGCTATGTGGCAGTGATTGCAATGGTTTGGTAGTTTGTGATGGTCGAAGGGCGAGGGGGGTTGAGGTTGGGACAATGATAATGGGATTAGGGATTAGGGTTTCTCTAATCCCCTATTTTATACATAAACTATTTACGTTTTAACCCCCGTTGTTCCGTTTTAGATCCTTTTAATTACTAACGTTTTAAAAGTTAACATTTAAAGAAACATTAAATTACATTTAAACCCTTATGGTTTTACTAATGAACCTTATATTAGTTAAAACCAATTAAACCTTACATTAAATGATTAATTAATTAATAAACACTTAATCCCCATTTAATTCAATATATTTCTAAATAATTAATCACCACTGATTAAACCGTAATTCACGATTCATAACGTGAAACCATCACATGTTATTACTTGTTGTCCAGTGTGTAACTCTTTAAATTGTACCTCGATAGTATCGTTGAAATTAACTAATCAAACATCTAATGTCCAATGTACTCCCACTTGGACGATTCATTGACTTATTACCTCAACTTAGTCAATGGTGGACCCCTACTAAGGTATGATGTTTTTTAGTTATCAAGTAGTTCCTTGTACTCCAGTAACTCCATACTTAACCAAGTATATAGTCATTGTAACCTTATCATTTTATCCTTTATGTAACGGATAATCGTTGAACATAAGACATGGATCATATTTCCTTCTTGTATATTGTTCAACTACTTTAGTTCTTATTTCCAATTTAAAGTGGTCTAATAAACTACTCTTAGTTTTAGCTTGGTCACAAATTCAACACTGGCTCAAATCAAAGAGGGTGCAAGAATGTCCAACTCCTAATTTCACAAGAGTAAGTAATTTCTTTGATCAAAACCAAGTCCTACTTAAACTCGAATTTATTCATAATTGATTACACTTATAATTGCATTTTACTGGAATAGCTTTAGATAAGGTCAAAGAACAACTTTAGTTAAAATTAGTTTAAGTATGTGTCTTGGGTCGAAGGATAGATAGATCATATCATTTTTAAAAGTTCTTATGACTTAGATCCATGAATAACCTTACTGGACCGTTAAAGGGGGTCAAACAACAATTTCACAGTGAGGAGAGACTTAAAACACTTAACAAATCAAATAGGGAACCAGGTTTTTGTTGATGATACTAAGAACACAAGTAAATATGAGACAGAACTAGAACAAGAACAAGATAGTATTTGATTTTTAAAAATGTTGTATATTGCTCTGAAGTTCTATTACAAGTGTTATAAAGCAATAGAAATAAAGACAAGTTCTTGAGACACTTTATACTACATCCTACAGTCGGCTATACTTTAAAAGTCAGATGGAAACACTAATGTAGACAACAAGATCAATGTATAGTCAAAAGGTAGATTGCCTTTTGACTTGCCTTTTGACTTGGGACTATGACATGCCATAGCTCAGATCCTAATATATTACAAATAGGATAAAAGGTACAAAAGTAAAAAAGTTACGGACCAGTGAGCTTAATCTACAGTTGACAAAAATATGGATTTTTTTCACCAACTCATCTAAGTTGGTGAGTTTTTAGAGGTGGCAGCAAAAAGTTGTTCAACTTTTGTCAAAAGGTGATCTGAGAAAGCATGTCTTCTCTGTCTTTGGAAGAAACCAGTCTTTGGCTTCGGATGGCTTTGTCTCTAAAGCTTTGGAAAACTTCATCTTTGGCTTCAGAAGATTTGGTCATTTGGCTTCGGAAGATTTTACACTTAGCATATTTTTCTTGAGTTGTGTAAAACTTCCGAAGTAATTTTCTTCTCTACTTCATGCATGCATGGTGAGACTCTTTGTTGCTTTGGTTGCTTTGGTTGCATCAGCCTTTAAGTGTAGACCTTACAAACTCTCCCTAGGCTGATGCTACTAAAACAAAAGAGATTATTCATCTATTGACAGTACTCATCAGGATCAAGACCATTCCTTTCTTTATCATTTGGTCAGGATCCCTCAGACCTCTTATAGTATCTCCTTATGTTATAGAGATCATGTAGTGGAAGATCAAGTATGTCTTGCAAGAAATAGATGTCTTAACCTCCTTGATCTTTAATGACATACCATCTGTCTGGATTTATAGCAAAGGTCCAGGACAAGATGGGTCTCCCAGCAGCAAGCGACTTTACATTGGTTGGACTTGGTTGAGCAGCCTCTTCTTGAGTAACCTCAGGATGCTTTGACTCATCCTGAGGTGTAGAGGTGGAGGCCTAGACTTTTTCTTCTTATTATTTTCCCTCTTCATGATCATCCTTTTCTTCCTTCTTTTAGATTTCAACTGAGAAGACTAGCCTTCAGCACAAGGTTGTTCTTGTATGTATTTCTTAGTTGGGTCCTTTTCCATTATAGGTTCAGAAGGAGAGGGATCAGGACCCTGATGTGGATTAGAAGATGAAGTTGGCTATGATCCAGCATTAGGTCCAGGTTATGTTGTCTCTTTTGGTTCAACCTTAACCTCAACTTTAGGTGCTGCCTGACTTGGTGGAGAATGCAAGTCAATGAGCTCTCCACTTTTGATCTTCTGCTTGATCACCCTAATGTGCTCATCCATGGTGGATAGAAACATTGGACCAAGCCTCCTTTCGGAGAATCCATACAACTTCAAAAGGCTCATCATTTTTAGTCTATCAGCAGACTTCTTCAGACTTGCTTTCTTGAACTGGGGAGAGAGTAGGAGCATGCTTGTAAAGTTTTTTCCTCCTCTTCTCTTCTTTGATCTTGAGGAGCAGTTCTGCATCATCTGCCTCCTTTCTCTCCTTGACAGCTTAGTGCCAGTCAGTTTATTTAACTCTTCTAAGGGAAGAGAGATGAGTTAATCAATGTTGCCTGACCATTCCAAGTCGTAAGTCACTGAGATGCATCCTTTCTCTCCTTTAACAGCTCAGTGTCAGCTAGTTCATTTAACTCTTCTAAGGGAAGAAGATGAGTTAACTAATGTTGTAGTTTCTGGTCCCCAAGTAGTTCAATCTGGTTACCCTTAACTCATCATCTTGAGTGTTTGGCCTGGGGGCAGCACTGATTGCAGCTTCTATGAAGCCTTTGGACCCGCTTGAACTCTCTCCCCTTAGCTTTCTCTTCCTCTCTCTTTCCTTATTCTCAATCTTCTCAGGAGCCAACTTCCTTTTCCCTTTGTCACTTACAGGCTTTGGTGACTTAGGGTGGAGAGAGATTTGGCCTTCATTGCTTGGTTCAGCACTTGAGCTCTAGCCAGAGAGAGGTTGTGAAGCACATTCACCAGCTGGTGCCTCATTGAGGGTAAAGGATGTTGAAGTAGTTCTTGTCTTTAGGTTAACAGGTTCTATCATTAGGCCTTCAGTCAAGAATTCCCCTTCAAATCTAATCTTAGGGTCCACCTCAACGTTCAGTTGACCAATGACATTTCCTATTAGCCTTTGACTTCTTAATCTGAACTATTCAACAATCCTGTCTTGGATCCTTTGAGCTAGTCTGTCAGCTTGCCTGTTTTGACTTGGGTTGGCAAGTGACATATGAACTAGAGGAGCACTCTCATAATACTTCAGGGTTTGAAAACTAAAGACTTCTTGGAATACAATATCTCCACCCTAGTATTTTATTTTTAGCATTATAGGGTAGGGTAGGCAAAACCCTTAGAATACCCTCCTTAAACAGACTTTGTATGAGTGAGTCCATATCAATGTGGACTTGAGGAGGTTGCTGACTATGGACAAGTGCAAGTAAGGGTCGTGAATCCTCTATAACCATACTCTTATGTAAGGCCCCGCTCACCGGGCACCTTACTGTTGGTTCTTCATCGCACATATAACGTACATAATGTATATAATCACAAATCAACGCAGCAGAAATGATAAAATATATACATTCTCATTCATTCATAAAAGTCATTACATCATTGACTCGATTACAAAATGCAGCTTTCTCTACTTTGTCTCTCCTCATAGGATCATACAGCGACCTCTAGAGGAGATATTAAGTTCAAAAACATAAAATTATATTTTTATTACTAAGAATATTCCTTAGGTAATTCCGTACATCGGAACCCTGACGGAATACTCCTGACACTCTCATGCAACATACTTTGTTGCATGTACTATGCACACGCATCCCATGCGTGGCGAACTTATCAAAATCTAAAGGAGATTTCTTGAGTAATCTCGTTGATTCAGATCCTCAAGAAATCTCGTAATGGCAGGCAACGTGACTTGTTGCGTGCATTATGGGCCCGCAACACGTGACGTTGCAGCATTATAAAATGGAGAATGCCCTCCCAAAAGAGCTGAGTAGCCGCCTCGTGCCATCCTCAGCAACACTACCTGCGAACTGGAAAACACATAAAAGTCAGCGTTGCTGAGTGAGTTCTAGTTTTATAATAAAACATACTTTCATTCTCATTAACTGCTCTTTCATACATGTGTTCACACATCATACGTACACGTAGATAATATTATTATTATCTCATCATTCATTACTTACTTTCATTCGTGTACACTTCATCATTCTCTTTTACTTTCATACATACATACTTCACGTACTTTCGTACTTACTTTACTTTCATTCTTTCATTCATTACTTACGTTCGAACATTCATTACATTCATTCATACTTTCATTACTTTCGTTCGAAGTTCATTACATTCGGTGACATGTACAATACCCCGTTTATCATACATACTACTGGTGCTGGACCTGTGGTGGTTAGCCACGAACGTTGTGCACAAAGCTGATCCAGTCACCTGGGTAGGTACATGCACCACTCAACTTTTCACTTTACTTCTTACATACGTTACCGAGTCTGTTGCAGTGCGCGACTGCTCACCTCAGTAACAATCTTATGATTGCCTGCTAACCGAGTCTCTTGCAACACGAAGTTGCTCACCTCATTATCAATCTCAATGATTGACCCGATGTACATCCTTCGGGTAGCTAACCCGTACACCGTTGAGCTAACACCTGCCAGGGGTGTGCACCTCCTTCATTTTGCTTGCAAGCCTTTATTACGTTCATTCATTCGTTAATGCATGCATTCATCATCATGTTCCTCTTTCATTATCTTTCACTTTACGTTACATAATACTTCATTCATTCATTTCCATAATTCATAAAGTTTTCGGAAAGATAAACATACATCATCATAAGGAACATACACATAACATTCATTCATCATCCTACAAGGCATCATTCATATATGGCATACAACAGGTACAACCATGCAACATCATCATCACTATCATGCCTATGTTACTCATCTTCCTCAAATTAATCAGATCTTACTAAGCCTGATCCGCATTTCACATTCTGGTTCATCCGCATTAGTCTGATCATCCGAATTAGTCAATGCGGATGAGTAATACCTTATCCGCATTAATTTACCTCATCCGCATTAGTCAATGCGGATGAGGAATGACTTACCGCATTCCTGAGTTAGTCTCCCGCATTGGTTAATGCGGCTTACCGCCTTAACTGTATATCGTGTACCCGCGTTGGGTTAATGCGGATGAAGGAAGGGCCTTGACCGTATTTGCTTGGTCATCCGCATTACTCAATGCGGTGGCCTGATGCCTTAACCGCATTCTCCCTGGTCATCCGCATTAGTTAATGCGGTTGACCACAACCGCATTTGGACAATACGGTTGAGTAAGGCAACCTGCAACTTAACCTGCGCCATTTCTACAATCCATACATCATCTCAAACATACATTAGCACAGTTTTACCACATCAGTTACTTAGAATCAACTAAACATCATGCATATCATAAAAATAACTTCTAAAACATGCATCAGCAGTACACATTCGGTCTACCTGCTGAGATTTGTCTACTTATCTTAGAAATCTTACCTGCAGTGAGCATAGCAGCCCAATCGGACCTTATACACACTCATACTCATACGTATATACACACATTGAGAGCTCATGGCTCGAAAACAATTTCACTATGTGTTCCAGCCCCAAAATCGTTCAAAAATGCTTAAAGAAGGGGTCTTAGAACTCACATTGTGTTGCTGGGTATGGCTTCTTCAAAACCCGTCGTCGTGAGACCTTGTACCTCGAATCCGCCCTCTTCTTCTTCTTGTTCTTCCTTCAAATTCCCGTGGTCTGCTCTTTCTCTCTCTAGAACACTTCGAAGATTTGGGGTTGTGAGAAAAAAATGGGCAGCCATCCCTATGTATATCAGATATTTCTCTTTTCTTTGTACTTTTACACAAAACCCCCTTCTACTTTCTCTTCTTTTCCTTTTCCTCCAAAATTCTTTCTTTTCTTTTCTTCTTATTATTTCCCTTTGTCTAATCAAAATTGCGGGTGTTACAAGTCCACCCCCCTTATTTTAGGTTTCGTCCCCGAAACCTGTCATTCCTCGAACAGTCGTGGGTAATGCTGCCTCATTTCTTCTTCAGTTTCCCACGTCGACTCGGATCCCTTCCTGTGCCGCCACTGTACACGCACAAGGGGAACCACTTTATTTCTCAACCTTTTCTTTGCGATCTATGATCGCCACTGGTTGCTCTACATAATTGAGCTTTTCGTCTACCTCTATATCATCCAGTGGAACGACCATGTTTTCGTCCGCCAAACATTTCCTCAGATGTGACACGTGGAAAGTCGGGTGGATTCCACTTAGTTCATCTGGCAGATCCAACCTATAAGCCACCTCCCCCACTCGAGCAACAATTCGGAAAGGGCCTATATATCGCGGACTCAACTTACCCCGCTTCCGAATCGAATGATCCCTTTCCAAGGTGAGACCTTCAACATAACCCGGTCTCCCACTTGGAACTCAATTGGCCTGCGTCGTTTGTCAGCATACGACTTCTGTCGGTCTTTGGCCGCCTTCATATACGCTTTAATTCTTTCGAGCTTTTTCAGTCGTAGCCTCTACCACTTCGACGCTTCCCAATTCTTTTTGACCAATTTCACCCCAACAGATGGGGGTCCTGCATCTTCTACCGTATAACATCTCGTAGGGTGGCATGCCAATACTAGCATGATAACTGTTGTTGTACGAGAACTCAGCTAACGGTAGATGGTCGTCCCAACTTCCACCGAAGTCAATAACACATGCCCGAAGCATATCCTCCAAGGTCTGAATGGTCCTTTCCGACTGACCATCAGTTTGAGGGTGATAAGCCGTGCTAATATGCAATCTCGTCCCCATAGCATCGTGGAATTTCTTCCAAATTTGGATGTAAACCGTGTGTCGCGATCAGATACAATCGACACCGGTACACCGTGACGAGTCACAATCTCTTTGATGAAAAGATCAGCTAACTTCTCGGACGAATATGTCTCCCGCATCGGTAAGAAGTGAGCACTCTTCGTCAATCGATCCACAATCACCCAGATTGTATCATACCCTTTCGGGTACGTGGCAGCTTTGTGATAAAATCCATGGTGATGTGTTCCCACTTCCATTCCGGTATGTCCAACGGTTGGATCTTTCCATACGGCTTCTGGTGCTCCGCCTTCACTTGCAAACACGTGAGGCATTTACTCACATACTCCACCACATCGCGTTTCATACCCGGCCACCAATAATCTTTCTTCATATCTTGGTACATTTTGGTAGCACCGGGATGAATGGAGTATCGAGACTTATGGGCTTCATCCAGAATCTTCATTCGCAGATCCCCTAGACGAGGAATCCACATACGCCCAAACCGAGTTCTAACACCCGTCGCGTTCTCACCCACTCCGCGACCAGACCTCTCATGCGTTCAGAGTTAAGATGTTCGTCTTTCAAAGCCTCATCTTGGAACTCTTTGACCTGTTTCATCACGTCGGAGGTCATGATTAGCTGGTACGCCTTCACTCGAATTGGCTCGGGCCTCTCCTTTCGGCTAAGGGCATCCGCCACCACGTTGGCTTTGCCCGGATGGTAATGGATCTCACAATCATAGTCCTTTATAAGTTCCAACCATCGCCGTTGCCTCATATTCAGATCCTTTTGCTCGAAGAAGTACTTCAAGCTTTTGTGGTCCGTGAAGATGGTGCACTTCGTCCCATACAAGTAGTGCCGCCAGATCTTCAACGCGAAAACCACCGCTGCGAGCTCCAAGTCATGAGTAGGGTAATTAACCTCATGAACTTTCAGCTGTCGGGATGCATAGGCTATCACCTTTCCTCTCTGCATTAATACACACCCCAACCCCGAGTAGGAGGCATCAAATAAACCACCAAATCTTCACTCCCTTCGGGTAATGCCAATACTGGAGCTTGGGTCAATCTCGTCTTCAGTTCTTCAAACGCCTTCTCCTGAGCTTGACCCCATACAAATTTCACATCCTTCCGGGTCAACTTCGTCAGTGGAGAAGCAATTTTGGAAAAGTCTTGGATAAACCTTCGGTAGTAGCCCGCCAGCCCAAGAAACTACGGATCTCGGACGGCGTCTTCGGAGACTTCCATTGCGTCACTGCTTCCACTTTCGCCGGATCGACCGTAATTCCATCCGGATTTACCACGTGACCCAAGAATTGAACTTCACGCAACCAGAATGCACACTTGGAGAATTTAGCATACAACTTCTCCCTTCTCAACGTCTCCAGACTTCGCGAATGTGACCGGCATGCTCAGTCTCACTCTTTGAATAAATCAGGATATCATCAATGAATACAATCACTGATTTATCCAACATCGGCCGGCACACCCTATTCATCAGGTCCATAAAAGCAGCTGGCGCGTTGGTCAAACCAAAGGACATAACGAGGAACTCATAATGACCGTAGCGCGTACGAAAAGCTGTTTTAGGGATATCCTGCTCCTTCACCTTCAGTTGATGGTAGCCTGATCGAAGATCTATACGTGAAAACCAACTAGCACCCTGAAGTTGATCAAACAAGTCATCGATCCTCGGCAAGGGGTATCTGTTCTTCACTGTCAGCTTATTCAGCTCGCGGTAGTCGATGCACATCCTCATACTACCGTCCTTCTTCTTTACAAACAGGACCGGAGCACCCCAAGGTGAGATACTCGGTCTAATAAACCCCTTATCCAGTAGCTCTTGTAACTGCTCCATCAACTCTTTCATCTCTGTCGGGGCCAATCGGTATGGTGCCTTAGCAACAGGTTGGGCGCCTGGTACTAAATCAATCTGGAACTCGATCTCTCTGTCAGGTGGCAATCCCGATAAATCTTCCGGGAATACGTCTGGGAACTCACACACAACCGGAACATCAGACAGTTGTGGTGCTGGCTTCTCTACATCTTTCACATAACATAAATAGGCGTTACATCCACGCCTCATACATTTCCCCGCCACTGCCATTGAGATCACCTTCGGAATCGTAGTAACCCGATCCCCATAAACTATCACTGGACTACCGTCAGGCGCTGTCAAACTGATCATCTTCTTGTGACACACAATGTTCGCCTCGAAATCTGCCAACCAATCCATCCCAAGCACCAAATCGAAACCACCTAACGTCATCACAAAGGGTTTAACTGGGAATTTGTGACCCTCCAGTTCTACATCGCAGCCCTCAATTACCTCAGAAATCCTGGTGGTTTTACCTATAGCAGTCTCTACATCAAACGGTACATCCACACGTCTACTACTAACGGGCAATTTGGCACAAAAAGCGACAGAAATGAAACTCCTACTGGCACCCGAATCAAATAATACAGAGGCTAAAGTTTGGTTCACCAGAAACGTACCGGACACTACATCAGGGTCCGTCCTCGCCTCTTCCTGCGTCATCGTGAATGCTCTGGCGCTCGCTTTCGACCCTTCACCCCCTGTCTTCTTCACGCCGGAACCCTCAGATCTCGGCTTCTTGCAGTCTTTATTCATATGACCACTTTCCCCACAGTTGTAGCACCTCATCGCTTTACACTCCTTGGCCATATGTCCGGACTTTCCACACTTGAAACATACATTCAGCCCCCATCTGCACTCACCACCGTGCTCTCGCCCACACTTCCCACACTTTCTCGACCCTGCACTTGTCACGACCACACGACGATCATCAACCCGTGCCTTCTTACTACTTGTCGAAGTATCACCCCGACCAAACCTCTTTCCCTGCCACTTCCTCTCATCACTTCCCTTCTTACTGCCCTCAGATTTCACCATCGCAGCCCGTTCATCGTACAACCTCCCAGCTAAATCCACCGCCGACCTGAAAGTACTTGGTCGGGCGGAAATCAAGTGCCAACGAATTTCGGCTGGCAACCCCTGAATATACCGGTTAATCTTGCGAGACACCGGCGTCACTTGCTCTGGCACCAACCGTGCCATGTCGTTGAACTTGGTCGTGTATTGTTGGTGGGTCATCGTTCCCGCTTCCAACTGCAGGAACTCTCTCTCAACTCTGTCCATCTCTCGACGAGGACTAAACTCCTCGATCACCATCCTCTTCAACTCAGACCACTTCAATTTCCCAATGGCCCTGCTACCCTCGGCCTGGACAATATTGTCCCACCAGCACAATGCCGTCCCCGTAAACGAGTGGGTAGCAAACTTTACCTTCTTATCCTCCTGGCAGTCACTGATATCAAGGACCGCCTCCATCTCTCTCACC
This sequence comes from Flaveria linearis, assembly GCA_024085815.1. NCBI lineage: Eukaryota > Viridiplantae > Streptophyta > Magnoliopsida > Asterales > Asteraceae > Flaveria > Flaveria linearis. Next base: position 21,179,999 of record CM044018.1, read on the forward strand.
CATTGGTGAGCATCAGCAGCCGTACCCGAACCATCAAAAGTCGGAGGCTTGCACCTCATAAATTTCCCGTAGTCACAACCCCGGGCTGTCCCCCTAACCTGTTCTTCCTCCTCTTCCTCTTCGTCATCGGACAATACCGTTTCTGCCTCTGTCTGTTGCTGTCTACCGGAGGACCGTCTCCTCCCTCGTCTATCCTCCTCTCGTACTGCCTTTATCGCTTCGGTCATTACAGTCGGTAAGATCGTCTGCATAACCTGGTGCACTTCCTCAATCACTGCCTCTTTTACTGAGGCTCTCAACTTGGCGCTTTCGTCCGTCTCTTCCTGGTGAGGAACCTCGTTCTCCTCACGAACTACTTTCTCTTTCCTAAGTCTTCCTCGCGTGATACGCGGCTCATCACCACGTTCACCATCACGGGAAGCATCAGATGATCTATCACCGACCATCTTCTATCACACTGAAAGATTAAAACACCAACACGGTCATTCAAGGAAATAGCTCAGTTTATGTTAAGTACAGTAAGTCCCTAATTACAGTGGCCAGTTGTGATTAGCCACTTACTCTACTCTTCGTACCCCGAGCATCACCTATCCTGACTACATTAGTATCTCAGTCTAACAGTACACATCATTCACATAACAAGCGCACATAATAACCAGTTAATCTTTAAGAAAATACCTGATGGCACGCGACTACTCAGATGGCATTCTCATTCTCCCTGTCCCATTCTCAGTTTAAGTTTAGGTTTATTATGAAAATTTACCCCTTTTACTTAAACTTTTGCTCTGATACCAACTTGTAAGGCCCCGCTCACCGGGCACCTTACTGTTGGTTCTTCATCGCACATATAACGTACATAATGTATATAATCACAAATCAACGCAGCGGAAATGATAAAATATATACATTCTCATTCATTCATAAAAGTCATTACATCATTGACTCGATTACAAAATGCAGCTTTCTCTACTTTGTCTCTCCTCATAGGATCATACAGCGACCTCTAGAGGAGATATTAAGTTCAAAAACATAAAAATTATATTTTTATTACTTAAGAATATTCCTTAGGTAATTCCGTACATCGGAACCCTGACGGAATACTCCTGACACTCTCATGCAACATACTTTGTTGCATGTACTATGCACACGCATCCCATGCGTGGCGAACTTATCAAAATCTAAAGGAGATTTCTTGAGTAATCTCGTTGATTCAGATCCTCAAGAAATCTCGTAATGGCAGGCAACGTGACTTGTTGCGTGCATTATGGGCCCGCAACACGTGACGTTGCAGCATTATAAAATGGAGAATGCCCTCCCAAAAGAGCTGAGTAGCCGCCTCGTGCCATCCTCAGCAACACTACCTGCGAACTGGAAAACACATAAAAGTCAGCGTTGCTGAGTGAGTTCTAGTTTTATAATAAAACATACTTTTCTCATTAACTGCTCTTTCATACATGTGTTCACACATCATACGTACACGTAGATAATATTATTATTATCTCATCATTCATTACTTACTTTCATTCGTGTACACTTCATCATTCTCTTTACTTTCATACATACATACTTCACGTACTTTCGTACTTACTTTACTTTCATTCTTTCATTCATTACTTACATTCGAACATTCATTACATTCATTCATACTTTCATTACTTTCGTTCGAACGTTCATTACATTCGGTGACATGTACAATACCCCCGTTCATCATACATACTACTGGTGCTGGACCTGTGGTGGTTAGCCACGAATGTTGTGCACAAAGCTGATCCAGTCACCTGGGGTAGGTACATGCACCACTCAACTTTTCACTTTACTTCTTACATACGTTAGCCGAGTCTGTTGCAGTGCGCGACTGCTCACCTCAGTGACAATCTTATGATTGCCTGCTAACCGAGTCTCTTGCAAAACGAAGTTGCTCACCTCATTATCAATCTCAATGATTGACCCGATGTACATCCTTCGGGGTAGCTAACCCGTACACCGTTGAGCTAACACCTGCCAGGGGTGTGCACCTCCTTCATTTTGCTTGCAAGCCTTTATTACGTTCATTCATTCGTTAATGCATGCATTCATCATCATGTTCCTCTTTCATTATCTTTCACTTTACGTTACATAATACTTCATTCATTCATTTCCATAATTCATAAAGTTTTCGGAAAGATAAACATACATCATCATAAGGAACATACACATAACATTCATTCATCATCCTACAAGGCATCATTCATATATGGCATACAACAGGTACAACCATGCAACATCATCATCACTATCATGCCTATGTTACTCATCTTCCTCAAATTAATCAGATCTTACTAAGCCTGATCCGCATTTCACATTCTGGTTCATCCGCATTAGTCTGATCATCCGCATTAGTCAATGCGGATGAGTAATACCTTATCCGCATTAATTTACCTCATCCGCATTAGTCAATGCGGATGAGGAATGACTTACCGCATTCCTGAGTTAGTCTCCTGCATTGGTTAATGCGGCTTACCGCCTTAACTGTATATCGTGTACCCGCGTTGGGTTAATGCGGATGAAGGAAGGGCCTTGACCGTATTTGCTTGGTCATCCGCATTACTCAATGCGGTGGCCTGATGCCTTAACCGCATTCTCCCTGGTCATCCGCATTAGTTAATGCGGTTGACCACAACCGCATTTGGACAATACGGTTGAGTAAGGCAACCTGCAACTTAACCTGCGCCATTTCTACAATCCATACATCATCTCAACATACATTAGCACAGTTTTACCACATCAGTTACTTAGAATCAACTAAACATCATGCATATCATAAAAATAACTTCTAAAACATGCATCAGCAGTACACATTCGGTCTACCTGCTGAGATTTGTCTACTTATCTTAGAAATCTTACCTGCAGTGAGCATAGCAGCCCATCGGACCTTATACACACTCATACTCATACGTATATACACACATTGAGAGCTCATGGCTCGAAAACAATTCACTATGTGTTCCAGCCCCAAAATCGTTCAAAAATGCTTAAAAGAAGGGGTCTTAGAACTCACATTGTGTTGCTGGGTATGGCTTCTTCAAAACCCGTCGTCGTGAGACCTTGTACCTCGAATCCGCCCTCTTCTTCTTCTTGTTCTTCCTTCAAATTCCCGTGGTCTGCTCTTTCTCTCTCTAGAACACTTCGAAGATTTGGGGTTGTGAGAAAAAAAAGTGGGCAGCCATCCCTATGTATATCAGATATTTCTCTTTTCTTTGTACTTTTACACAAAACCCCCTTCTACTTTCTCTTTCTTTTCCTTTTCCTCCAAATTCTTTCTTTTCTTTTCTTCTTATTATTTCCCTTTGTCTAATCAAAATTGCGGTGTTACATCTTAGAAGAACTCCCAGGTTTATGATTACAGTTAGGACTTTCTCCCCCTTTTTGATAGCATCACCCTCTTGCATAGGTGAGCTAGAGATTAGGTCCACCACATCCATAGGTTCTTGCGGCCATCGTTGAGTCCTCCTGAGTGGTCTCTCAGCTAAGTTGCCCTTGAGATCGGTGATCTCAAGTTGCTAGTCATTGACCCTCTTTTGTAAGGTAGTCACCTAAGATTCTAGGTGACTAACCTTTGAGACTAAATAGATGCATGTTTTAGTAAGTTTGTGCACCTTTAGTTTTAGACTCTCCTCATATTAATTAGAAGAATCATGGGGGGATGAGAGAATAGAACCAAAGTTTTCTTCCTTATCACTAGCACTATGTTCTTGGCTGTTGGATTTCCCCTGTACCATGACAGCTTCAGTTGAAGTGTCAATGGACTAGGTTGCCATGGTTGAGGTTTAAAGATGTAATCACTTACAGAAGTGAGATCACCTCCTGAATAGGTTTAGGGAGATCCACCTTAGTTGTGGGAGGATGATGTGGGCTAGACATGGGTGAGTTAGGAGCACTCATCTCTCCTTGAGTAGGGATGGACAAGAGAGACTTATGGTACTCACTGAATCCCATGTCTTCATAATCATAGAATTCAAGGTTGGGAATTGGTTTGTTAAGATCAAAAGGTTGGGGATGGTAGCTTTCACATGAAAGTTGTCACTAGAGTTTTGAGACTCTGAGTAAAGGCTTAAGGTTGTGGGGGTAGTAAGCTCATCAGGCTGAGCATGAGCAACCTCAGCACTGAACAATGCAGTGATGGGAGTGGTTTGCTCTTTAGGGAAGTAGGAGCTCTAGTGTCCACTTCCTCCTGTATGGGTTAGTATATAGGAGCTTGCACAACCTGAGTAGATTTGCATGGGTTTGTTTGGATCTTCTTGAGTAGGTGAGCATAATTTGTGGTAGTGTGGGTGGTTCAGATGTAGAAGGTGGGTTCAACACTAGCTGGGGCCGCTAGGTTTGCAAACATCTAAGAAACCATATCTTTCTTAGATGTTAATAGAGCAACCTAATTGTGTTGCCTGTCAAAATGCATGAAGAAATCTGTTTGGTTTCGTAGATCAGTGTTGGCCATTTGTGGGTAGCTTTGAGATGAAGAAAGGTAAGAATAAAGGCCATTTATGGGTGAATTTAAGTTAGAAAGATTTGCAGATGAATAGGAAAGTGAAATAGGGGGAACCATTAAAGATGTATATATATGAAATGATTTGAGACAAAGTTTCTAAAAGGATATATTTTGAAATCCGGTTGTAGGTCCCACCTCTGAAAAAAACGCCCAAAAGATAGTTTTTTTTGGATGTCGAAAATCTTTCGAAGTTATTTGTTTTTGGAAGTTTTTATGAAAGCTTTCGAAGTCCATTTGAATTCGGAAGATATTCCTGAGCTTTAGTGAAATTTTGCTTTGGAAGAAAAATACTTAGGAGTATTTTTACTTCAGAGATATATTTGGTTTTGGAAGAGATTAAAACTAAGAAGTTTTATTCACAAGAGAATAAGTCTTTCGAGACTTAATTGTTTTCAAATAAAATTGTACTTCAACAATATATATGTACTTAGAAGCATATTTAAACTTCGAAAGATATAACAGAATTTCTTCCGAAAGTATATGTCTTATAAGTAGTTATTATATTTGAAAACATAATGTTCTTCCGAAGACAACTTAATGTTTTTCGAGAGGAAATATGTCTAAAATTCCCAAAGTTTTAAGGAATATCATTTGAAAAATTTTCTTCTAGAGTAAACTACGCTTATGAAGGTGGCGATATAGACAACTTAGGACACACATATTTTAGAAAAATAATATTAAGTTTAGTTTAATAAAATCTACTCCAAGTTAATCATCCCAATAGCTAATACAAGATATTTAAATCTTTGTTCATCAAAAGATTTAGTAAACAGGTCAACATATTGTTCGTTTATGTTAACTTTGACTAGTTTTATCAATTCTTTTTCAAAATTATCTCTATTCAAATGATACCTGATGTGTTTTGTCCTTAAGTGCTGCACAGGGTTATTTGTGATAGTGATAGCACTGTTGTTGTCTATGTGGATGGGAGTCTCTTTGAAGTTGAATACATAGTGCAACATCTGATTCTAAATCCAAAGTGTTTGAGCACCGCAGCTAGCAACAACAATGTATTTAGCTTCAGAAGTTGATGCAGACACACAGGATTATTTCTTGCATTACCATAATACTATCCTTCCCCCAAGGAATTGACATCCCCAGATATAGATTTTGCAATCATATTGTAGCCATCTTAGTCACTATCTGTATAAGCATACATATTGAAGTGAGAATTCTTTGGATACCAAAGGCCTAGTTTAGAAGTACCTTTGATATATCTAAGAATCCTCTTAACAACAACTAGATGTTACATCTTGGGGTTGGCTTGATATCTTGCACAAATGCATGTGGCATACATGATGTCATGCCTGCTGGCTATGAGGTACATAAGAGACCCAATCATAGCCCTGTATAGATGTTCATCCACAAACTCCCCCTCAAGATTAGATCCTAGGGAATGGTTTCTTACTATGGGTGTCTTTACAACCTTACATTCAATCATGTTGAATCTTATGAGTATGTCTTGTACATACTTTGACTGACTTATGAAAATGTCATTATCAACCTGCTTCACTTGAATTGCTAGAAAGAAACTGAGTTCCCTCATTGCACTCATTTCTAATCTACCATTCATCAGCTTCTCAAAGTATTTATAGAGCTTTGGATTAGGTGACCCAAAAATAATATCATCTACATATGCTTGAACCAGCATTAGGTCACTTCATGTTTCTTTGATTAAGAGAGTTCCATCTATAGTATCCCTCTTGTAGCCATACTGATAGAGATACTATGTAGTATCTCATACCACTTCCTTGGAGCTTGTTACAACCCATAAAGAGCTCTATCAAACTTATAGAAATAATCAGGATGATCTAGGCCTACAAAGTTAGGTGGTTTTTGACATACATCTCCTCATCAATCACTCCATATAAGAAAGCACACTTGACATCAAGTTGGTAGACCTTGAAATCCTTGGATACCGCAAAAGCAAGGAATATCCTAACAGCTTCAAGTTTTGCCACTGGAGCAAAAACATCTGTGTAGTCAATCCCCTCTTCTTATGTGTATCCTTGAACAACTAGTCTAGCCTTGTTCTTGATGACAAGTCCTCTATCATCCTTTTTATTCTTAAATACCCCTTTGGTACCTATGGTGGTATTCCCTTGAGGAAGAGGACATAAGTTCTAGATCTTCTTTCTTTTGAATTGAAGCAGCTCCTTTTGCATTGCTTCAACCCAAGTACCATCCTTTAAAGCTTCATCAATTTTCTTGAGCTCTATCTGGGACAAAAAACAAAGTATAGACAAATATTTTTGTCATGGGTTTGTCCTATTGTTCTCACCCCTGTCTCAACATCTCCTATAATGTTTGTGGTAGGGTGTGACTTATGGATCCTAATTTGAGAAATCACAACAAGTTGGTTGGATAGATCCAAATTTATGAAATTTAGATATGGCAATGGAGTGTTACCCACCATATCAGCACACTTATCAAGAGAAGCTTGATCCAATGAGTGATTGACATCATTGATGTTGTCTTCTATAGAGTGGTTATCAGTATTAAGAAATTCTTGATCACTAACACCACCTCCATTTCCTCCAACATTGGAAGTTCCTTCATTTGAGTTTTATGCCTTTGAGCTGGAATTTGTAGGCACATCTGATGTATCAGCTGAATTTGTTATGGTTATGCTAATAGAAACTCCATCTGTAGGGTTAATTACTACTGGAGCTGAAGTAGTTTTCTTGCTTGGTTTTCTCAACTTAAATCTTGGGTCAGGATGTCCTTTTGATAAGTTAACTATGGATCCTGAAACATCCTCACAAGATTTGTTAAAACAGTTGGTAACTAAATCAAAATCAAATAGCCAATCAGGACCAGAACTTTCACACTTGGAGTGTGCTCATTGAAGGTCACATTGGCTGACTTCTCGACTACTCTAGTTTTGATATTGCATAAGCCTTAGCTTGAGAAGAGTATCCAATGAAGTGTTCATCATCTGATTTCTCATCAAATTTGGCCACTTGATCTCTAGTATACAAGATGGTGCAATAACATCCAAATGATCTGAGAAAACCAATGAAATGTCTCTTTTTGTGTCACAACTCATAAGGAGTCTTACCATGGGTCTTAACTACAAATAACTTTAGTCTACACATAACAGGTAGTGTTGACTGCCTCTGTCCAGAAGGTGATGGGCAGTTTAGAGTCAGATAACATGGTTCTTGCAGCTTCAATAAGTGTCCAGTTTTTCTCTCAGTAACACCATTTTGATGAGGAGTCCTAGGAGCACTATATTGTCTTATAATACCCTTTTCATCATAAAATGTATCAAGGATTTGGTTTTTGAATTCAGTTCCTTGATCACATCTTATGGTTTTGACCTTGTGATCACATTGATTCTCAATTTTCAGAATGAAGTTCTTCAAGATGTTAGGAATCTCATCCATAGTTCTAAGAAAGAAGACCCAAGTGAATCTTATGAAATCATATGTGATCACTAAACAATATAAGGTCCTTCCTAGAATCAATATAAGGGCCAAAGAGATCCATATGTAATAAGTGTAGGGGTGTAGTGATGGAGTTCCTTTCATTTGGCTTGTGAGTTACTTTATGTTGTTTCCCTTTTAGACATGCAACACATGGTCATTACTTGTAAACTATTTATTGGCATTCCAGTTACCAAATCATTCTTTATAATTTATTCATATTTTTAAAGTTTACCAAATCATTCTTTATTAATTTATTCATATTTTTAAAGTTTACATGGCACATTCTTTTATGCTATAGAAAGACTTATCACTATTGCTTTAGACAAAAAGAAAGAAACTTCTCCTGAAGAGAATGCTTCTTGCAAATCTATCTTGCACATGTTCCCTTCCTGGTGCTCTGACCAGGATATGCTCCTGAGGAATGACCACCCTGGGTTTGAGAACAATGTACTCATGCTTAGTGAATAGCATGTTGGGTCTCTAGTCATAATTGGGATACACTTAGTAGATTGTAACCAAGCTACTTGACAAATTTACCATCTCAATATCGAGCTTACCATTTATGACCCTGCCTCTTCTAGTAATGTAGTCATATGAATCTACACCAACAGCAACAGGCCCTCCATCAATTTTCTCAAAGTTTTGAATCAAAGAGCCATTGACTATCATGTGCCTGGAACAGCTGCTATTAATAATCCATACATTTCTTCTGGTCTTTAGCTGTTCCTACACAAAACAAATGGTTAGTTACATTTGGAAACCCAAGCCTTGTTGGTCTTGGGCTTGTCAAATTGAACTGCAGACAATACAACTGTGATTGATCATATATTAAGGCTTTGAGGATCATTTGCTGTTGATGATGAAGAACTTTCAATCACATGGTCTTCCTTTATCTTACAGACCATCTTTGGAATATTAGACTTAAGCTTCAATACTTCGAAAGTTTTGATGACTTTGGAAGTTTTGGAGACTAGACCTTCGAAAGAGTTTGCATCCACTGCAGCACACTGCAATACTTCAGAAGCATTCCTTTCTTTCAAGACCAAATTTTCTTTCAAAGGCAAGTTTGCACTTTTCTTCTTCTTCACTTTGTAACTTTTGAAAGGAAAAGATTTTCCTTCCGAAACTATCTTCTTCTTCTTATTCTTAAAAGTTTTTTTCTTGGTCATGTGGATAGTACTTTGGGATTGTAGATGCAATACTTGGCAAGATGAGAAGTACTACCACACATAATGCAATCAACTAGCTTCCTTTTGAGAATTTTCTTTTGAGTAAAAATGAGCTTGATCATTTTCCATTTCCATCTTCATCTTCACACATGATGCAGCAAGCTTCTTAGGGTGAAGCTTGCTCTTGAAATTGGATGGTTCAGGCTGTGCAGCAGTGGTGCACAGCTGATCAACCTTTTTTCTTCACAGGGATGAGTTAGATATGAACTAGAACTCCTAGTACTAGAGTCCATAGTTAAGTGTTCATCCTTCACCACTTCAAATCCTATAGAGATAAAGACTTGTTTCTGCTTGGAGTTGAAGGTGGCCTTGATCTATTGAGCCTTCTTTGATCTTCTCTTGGCGCTTTGATCAAGTTCTTCCTTTTGGACTTGGTCATCCTTGATACTTTCCTCTCCTTAGGAGAATAGTGACCCTTCTTAAGATGATTTTTTTTCACTCACCTTAGATCCATCCTTCACTATCCTTTCTTCATCTTCATCCTTTTCTTGAATGGGGTCTATGAAGGGAAACTTATCTTAACAAGTTTCACAGCTTGGAGATCTTACAGATGGTAAGGTGTGTGGAGGAGCTATCGCAGTAGATCCCAGTCCCTACTTATTCTGATAACAAATCTTTTCATGCAAGGATGAGGATATAATGTTCTTGAAGGTCTCTTCTTCAAGAACACTTTTTCTGCCCTGGCTTTGCTAATCACAAGTTTACTTGGCATTTAGTTAACTTGGTAATAAGATCTTTGATCTGAGTTATGTTGTTGGTGTGTTCATGCTTAAGAGTTAAAATGGTTTTCTCTAGATCTTCTATCTAAAGTCTGTAGTCATTTTCTACTCTTTTAAAATCAGCTTTTATAATATTTAAGAACTCAAGGTCAAATCTCATTTTTAAGTTATAAGACATGTATCTATTAACTTTAGCAATACATTCAAAAGTACAAAGATGTTATAATGCCTTGACTTCTTCATGATTAGGCATCAGTGCTTGATTTGGAGATGCATCTTTAACTTGGAAGCTCCAATCAAAACCTTCTTCTTCAACAGCAACTGCAGCTTGCTGCTTGGGCTTCTCAGTCTGTGGAGCTCTATCAGTGTAGTTTGTTCTGGTTTGTGTTTGGCACCATTTGTCCTTGGTGCCTTACACTCTCTAGCAAAGTGTCCCATTTGGTTGAAGTTGTAACACTTCACCTTGCTTTTATCCAACCTAAACTTTCCACTGGTTGCATTGCTGGGAAACTTCCTACCTATCCTCTTGTAGAACTTCTTAGGTCTGTGAGTGAGAAGAGCCATCTGCTGGACTATCTTCATGTACTCCAGATCATCTAGATGGATACAGTCCAAGTCTTCAGAGTGAAGAGAGTTGCCACTGCTTTCATCAGTAGACACAAAGGCTTGAGAAGAGCTTGTCTCTTAGAATGGGCTTCCTTGGATATAACTCTCCCTTGGTGTCTCAAGGAAGGGGTTGAAAGGACTCTTTTATGAGTTTTCAGGGTAGCAGATGAGGTGATGTTGTGGTTCTCTACAATCACTTTCAACCACATGAAGGGCTGAACTCTACTGATTGTTAGAGTTGTAAGATGGATTTTGCATGTTCTCCATCTGGTATCCACTGAGAATACCATACAACTCAATGAGAGTAAGAGTCTTGAGGTTTTCATCCTTTTAATGGCCATACAATAGTGTGTCCATTGTCTGGGAAGACATGACATGAACTTCCTCACAATGTCCCTGTTCTCAAGAGTTACTACAACATCCATTAACGTATTCACAATCTCAACATACCTGAAGTATTGTTGAGTCATGGTTTCACCTGTATTGTAGGTGAAGTTCTCAAACTACTATTTCAAGAGGTATTACTTGTTTTCTTTTGCTTCAATAGACCCCTCATACATAAGCTTTAATGCATCCCATAGTTGCTTAGCAGTTTTGCACTTCTTGAAGCCTCTGTAGATAGAGTTTGGACGAGCAGTTTGGAGAGCGGTCATGGCCTTTTGATTTACATCAATCTTCTTCCAGACTTCTTCTAAGTAGTCAGTCACTTCCTTTGGTATCATGCGACCACCAGCAACAGCTGAAGTTGTGCATGGTACATGAGGTCCTGAGACAACAGATCCCCACATCCTGCTATCTTGAGACTTGATGAAGCCTTCTATTCTTTGGCACCAAGTATCAAAGTTATCAGGAGCGATCAGTGGAGATTTTGTCATAGTACCAGTTTTCATATCAGCATTGGTAAGAGCTGCCATTTGAGTTGTTAAGTGTTTTATGAAACAGAAGGAATTTAAGATGGTGAGATCTTACAATCAAGAGCCTGAAAAGCTCTTATACCAATTGCAGGACCATTGAAGGGGGTCAACATAACAGTTTCACCGTGAAGAGAGACTTAGAACACTTAACAGATCAAATAGGAAACCGGGTTTTTGTTGATGATACTAAGAACACAAGTAAATATGAGACAGAATTAGAACAAGAACAAGATAGTATTTGGTTTTCAAGAATGTTTTATATTTCTCTCAAGTTCTATTACAAGTGTTATAAAGTATAATAATAAAGACAAGTACTTGATTCGCTTTATACTACATCCTACAGCCGATTATACATTGATAGCTAGCTGGGAACATTAATCTAGACAATAAGATCAATGTATAGTCAAAAGGCAATGTGTCTTTTGACTTGTGACTATAACATGCCATAGCTCAAATCCTAATATATTACAAAAGGATAAAAGGTACAAAAGTAGAAAGTTACAGACCAATAACCTTAATCTACAGTTGACAAAAGTATGGACCTTTTCACCAACTCACCTAAGTTGGTGAGTTTTTAGAGGTGGCAGTGAAAAGTTATTTAGCTTTTTTTAAAAGGTGATCAGAGAAAGCATGTCTTCTATGTCTTCGGAAGAAATCAGTCATTGGATTCGAAAGACTTCATCTTTGGCTCCAGAAGATTTGGTCATTTGGCTTTGGAAGATTTTATGCTTAGCATATTTTTCCTGAGTTGTGTAAGACTTCCGAAGTAATTTTCTTCTGTCCTTCATGCATGCATGCTGAGAGCTCTTTGGTAGCTTTGTTTGCATCAGCCTCTAAGTATAGGCCTTACAAACATTTTGAAGTGATTTACATCCTGATATCATTCTCTAATGAATATCAATGAATATTAGTCCTCAATAACTTGAGATTTCATGCATGTGAACCAACCAACTATTTAATATTGTCTTAAGATTCTCATATCAATACGATGATTTAGAAGACATATTAAAGGTTTCTAACATTTAAAAATTCAAACACAAAACATATGTTCATAAAGCGTTTAACCATTAAATCAAAATAAATATAATTGTAAGTGTTCAAAAGCATCAAATACTAATACAAATTAACCTCATTGTCTACCACATCTAAGCCCTATCTTATCCACATGCTCCATATGTTTAGCTTGAGGCATAGGCTTAGTAAAGGGATCCGCTAGATTCTAATTTATGTGAATCTTGTTTATCATGATGTCTCATCGTACCAATACTTCCCTTATATAGTATAATTGTCTGAGTATGTGTTTTACTCTATGATGTGACCTTAGTTCCTTTGCCTGAGCTATGACACGAGTGTTATCACATGATATCTTGATAGGTTTCATATGTTGGGTTTCCATATGCGAGTTTAATATTTTTTTACTTTATTGGATCTATAGGAGTGTAGCATTTGTCTGACGATATGAAACATTGTTCTTTGATATGGTATAAGTACTGTTGTTTAAACCAAACATTTATAAACACCTTTGTTAGGTACAATGTGAAGTATAGTAAAAGATATATGTATTCAAGACGAGATATGCTTATCTAGATGAATGTAAAACCGCTCGTAATATGAATTATCATATCCCACATGAGGGCAAGCCATCTATACGCGACTACTCTGATTAAACAAAAACTAACTGCTAGTAAAAAATACTCCCCAGTAAATGAAAACAAATATATTTGACATGACTTTAAAAAATCTAGTCGAAATGTAGATCAACTCAAAACGTACTTAAGAATCATCACAAATACAAGTCAAAATATAGACATACTTATATCTAATTTATATTGTACCAAGATATCCATACCTATTTATCAAAAGCTCTATTCAGTAAAATATCTACTCTAGTCATCATTGAACAAATATTATATGTTAAACAACCAACCTGCTAATATGAAAGATTAAAAGGAAACATGTGGTTGCTCTTGAAGTCTTAGCCTTAGATACATATGGACTGATTAGATTTCAACAATTCTCCTAAAGGAAGTGAAGGAATAGTGGGTTTTTTTTTGGTGTTTTGTTTTAGCCATATAACTTTTCAAGTTTGCTCTTGTTTCCACGTTTTTTGTTTTGTGCATGTATTTAATCTCTTCTTCATGGCCATATATTTTGTTTAGAGAGAGGCGGTGGAATGGTGGCTGGACAAAGAGAGGCGTGGTTGTTCCACTATTGCCGTTGTCTCTGATACTTATGCTGGGTTTGGATGCCTCCGAGTTTGTTATGTTCTTGGTGCCCTGACTGCCGCCCTCTACCTCCACCAAACGTTGCCACGGTCCAACAATTTTTTAGGGTTTTTGGTTGTGTGTGCTAGGTACATCCACCTACCTCTAACACCTTGTTGATGGTTCAATGGCTTTTGATTTGTTCTGTATCGGGTCTTCGACTTCCGCCGCCTACTTCCGGCCAAAGCCTCCATGCTCCAACGAATGCTTGGATGGTGATGCATCTCTAATTTTGTGTGTTCTCGGGCACCTATGTACCTAGGTGACAGTAGTGGGTTTTCTAGGTTTTGATATGGTCAGGGGAGTGCACATGGTGGTTGGTGCCAGCTACTGAGGCATGTGGTTGTTTTCACACGCTAATCGTCCTCTTTTGACAATGATGGTGGGTTGGCGCTTGTTCGAGATATTGCTTAGATCTATTATGGTTCAAAAACCTAACCTAATGCTACGAGTCAATGATGATGATGGGGTTCTCTCTCTCGTCTAAGATCTAATGTCTATGATTATGAGGGTAGCCTCGTCTAAGATGGTTTTGCATGATAATGGTCATTGTTATGTGCTTGCTGCTGGGATGTTAGGTCGATGACGATGATACCCAATCATCTGAGATCACTTTACATGTAAACTTTGGGCATTGAACGTTCTTGCTTTCGTTGCATTTTAGCTCTGATTTTGTAGTTTCTTGGTTTTCTATTGGTTGAGACCTATATTATTGGGGTAGGCCCCATTTGAGCAGTTTGGCACGGTTCCATTCTATGGATTTGAGCTTATGATGGTGATAGTTATTGCTTGTATCATATTTTAAAATTTAATTGATGTTCTTTCTTTGCCTTGGTTGTCTGTGTTTGTTGTAGCCACTTTTTGGTGTGTGTTTTGCGGTTGTCAGTTGAAAATTTATTTCTTGATTGTTAACCTTGAACTATGCATTTAAGAGGGTTTTCCATTACTTTTGTGGGTAACAAGAACATGTATTGGTTTTTGATATGTTCCTATTTTCTTATGTCGGATCATGGTTATTTGCCTGTGTTGGGTCTATCCTTGTGGGTTGATATTGTGATACGTTCTCTATGAAGTTTGTTATCGCAACACTTCCGTTTATTTCATTAGACCGACGATGGCGGGTATTAAACCGTCTGAGGCATCGCTTAGGTTGTGGGAGATTGTTGATCCGCATTTTGTTTCGAGAAACCTCTTGATTATCCGCCTGTCTAGTTTGGTTGGTTGGCATATATTGCATGGATTGAGAGCTTAAACACAAGTATTTACTTTGAATCATGTGCACCTTTGGTGTGACATATCTTGAGTTGCATGTTGTTACCCACAACCCTCTACAGTCATAATGTCCTGATTCAGTCTACGCTGCTGAGCCTAACAATATGTGATAAAAGCCATTCTACGTTGTTCTTTATGTATAATATAACTTATAAGCTCGAGGCTATGATGATAACGTGTTAAATGTGAGATGTTGTGTAATCATCGGATTACATGCGCTTGTCTGAGCTTAGCATAGATCTGTTTATTATGCACGCAACCACAAAGGGGTGCAATCCTAGTATTATTCATTTGGTTTATAAATTAATAGTATATAATATAAAATATAATAATGATATTTTTAAAATCTTTTAAATTTAACTTAAGATCTTAGAGTTAAGGGTGTTCAAACGCTACCGTTCAATGACGTTACTTATAGAATTATCTAACTGAACTCATGGTACTTTTTGGTTTTATATCAGTTTAACATCAAAACAATTTGATGTTTTCTTAAGCTTTGTGAAAATACTAGTTACTATTTTCAATACATGAGAATATACTCTTGTTGCAACACCACGCTTTACAATCCTAGTTATCATTAATTTTATAACAAGAACATTAAACTATGTTTTCTTTTTTCCGTTGTAATGATTAAAAAAGAGTGTTACATTATTTTTTTAGATAAGAAAACCGAGTTTTTTTTCCCTAATACGGTGTAGGAAAAAAAAATATTTATCAAAATTGATGATATAAAATATATTTACCAAAACATGTATTTTTTATATTTTTTTTTCTTTTACTAATCTATTCTCTTTATTTTTTTATCTATCAACGTATTATCTATTTTATATTTTTTTCTCAATCATCATTGTAGTTTTTTTTATTTTAACTAAATTTATATAATTCCCTCTTTTATTTTTATAATTAAAACATGTTATAACAAAAGAGTTATTTAAGTTAACTCTAAAAATGAAATAATAAGCATACAGAAAGCTAAACAAACATCAAACCTTGACTATCTTAGAATCAAATACAAACGGAAATGAAATTACCAAATTAAATTTGTATTTGAATATAGAGATACTAAATGAATATTCAAAATAAAATTTTAGGCCAAGACAAAATCTTAAGCAAATAGTAACACATCATTGTTTCTACATTTTTCTTACTTATAATCAAAATCATATAAAAAATCAATCATCTACATTATCTTTAATATATAATATAAAACCTTAAATCTTTACTAGATATAATATAAAACCTTAAATCTTTACTAAATATAATATAAAACCTTTAGACAAATTAGTAATCTTCTTTTTATTTTCATAAACCATACGAAAAATCATAATGTATTCTACCCTCCTTCCAGGCCTTAAAAACTTTGCTACAGTCTTGTCAAACAACCGACGTGACTCCATACCCAGGGAACTAATGTACTAGTCCAGCTATTTAAAAGCATACCAGGCCAGAGAAACGTCGAAACCCAAAGGGTTTAGGGTTTAGATCCTTCTCTCTAGATTTCTTATATATCTGTCCCTTTTTTGATAAAAATGTTTAACTTTTAACATATTTGTTTTAATTGATAAGAATTTTTATTTTTAATATATTCGTTTTAATTGATATATGCCTATAAAATACCATATATTTAGTAATAGTATCATAACGATATAATTACGAATTGTCAAAGCATGTGTAGATATCAACAAACATTGTGACGTGCCTATGTCACTAAAATCTCCAAAACCAAAAATAAACCAAAAATAAACAAAAAAATATTATTGCAAAATTGTCGTATACGTTCAAAACCGAACTGCAGCAAAGCGCTGTTCTAATCCACTAGTATGTAACTAAACTAAGAACCCACAATATGTGTTGTGCAATACCGTTGTGCATCATGATGTTTAACTTAGAGGTATTAGAAGTAAATTAAGAAGACTTTTTTTATTAAACTTTTGTATTTGATATTGTGATCTTCAAGTCTTAAAGTTTGTTTAGTTTTTTTTACGCCTCTTATATTACTTTTAAGGTTTGTTTATTGATTTTTTTAGTTGCATTTAACATGGTCTGATTAAAAAAAAAAGAAAAAAAAATATATAATAAGTTAGTTACAAATCAATCAAAATATGAGCTAGATTGAGAAAAGAAATAAAAATGTGATAACAGATTGATTGAAAAATATATAAAGAAAAGAATTAATAGATTAGTTAAAAATAAAAAGGAAAACCCCTATTTTGATAAATATTTATTCCACCAACACGTTTTTAGAAAGAAAAAAAAAAAAATCTCTAAAAAACCTCTCATAGAACTTTTTACTTTAAGCCAAAAATAGATTGGTCACTGTTGGTTACAATGAAGGTAACGTTCAAGGAGCTAAGTTCATTTATACATCTAGACGAAGATTATGAAGTCTAATTTACGGTTTTGTCAGTTCATTAAATTGTTCTTGAAAATGTGAAAGAAACTACGTATTTGGTACTTGTTCATTTTTTTTTAATGGCAAATGTACGACCCCGCTTCGGAAGATAGATGTTATCTTAATCGGGTTCATCTATCTGTTTCCCAGCTGGGGCCGCACCCCAACCCCCTCAGAAGGAAACTCATTGCTGAGAAAACTCACTGGCTAATTTAAGCATTTTACCCAGAGTGAAACTTAAACCCATGACCCCCTTTTATTTACATATCATGGTTACTTGTTCTATTTAACTTTAACAAACACAAAAAAAAAGTATCACCTTGTATCATTTACATCGGTATGTGTTGCATCTAGTTCAAAAGGAAACCCAAAATCACTTGAACAACCTCCAACAGAATCAAGGGCGGATACAAAGATTTCAAGAAGGGGGGGGGGGGGGGGGGGGGGGATATGAGTCAATCAAAAATGAACCTGGTCAACAAAAACAACAATGATGGTAAAATAATATTAGAACTATTAAATATAACCAAGAAAAACATGGTTCCTTAAACGTTGTCGAAAAAAGGTACATACAACAGCCGCCCTCTATGTTTTTTCATGTCTTGAAAATGATTAATTACATCTTTGTTAGTAATATAGAGCACTTTATCTTGTTCTACAACACAAATTACTTGAAAATGATTAATTACATCTTTGTTAGTAATATAGAGCACTTTATCTTGTTCTACAACACAAATTATGCAAGACAAGTAGAGTATGAACGTGGACTAATAACAAACGACAAAGAGTAACACAGAAAAATAGCAAATAATAAAATTAATGTAATCAAACAATTAAACAATACATAATTTGATGTAAAAACCAAAATATAAAGTATTGAGAAAAATTTAAATCAGTTGTAAAAGTGAGTTGCAATAACTTCCAAGACACTTCATATTTGTGTGTAGGTTGTTTACAAGTGCCCCCATTATGTTTAAAAATTATAAAGTAGCTCTCGGTTTGAGTTAATAATTAGAAAATTAGGTTTTGGCGCCAAGCGTTGCCGCGGCTATGCGAGTTTTAACGTAACCCTAAACCAAAAATCAAAATCAAAATCAAAATCAAAATCAAAATGAAGGTTCGAAACCATAAAATCAGCAAAATACACAAAGTAAAACACACCAAAACCCCAAATCAATAACAAACCAGATAATGCAGATTCCAAATAAATCAAAACCCAACACCATACACAAACAGACGAAAATCAACGCCGCAAGAAGGCGACACATTCCAAAAAGAAAAAAACAACGAAAATCAAAGCCCCAAAAAAGCAAACAAAAAGAAAACCAAAAACCCTAATAGCGAGGATCGTCAGGGTATCGATAACGAAAGAAAGAAAGTGGGAACCCGGAGAAAGGAGAAAGACAACGCAAACGACCTATAAAAGAACATACGAAAAACACATCAAAAGACGTGTCCAACACCAGAGAACCCACAAGAAAAACTCCACCCCAACCTCGAACCCCCATCCAAAACAAACCCTAAAAAAAAACACACACCACACAAAACAAACAAAAAAAAAAACCCAAAAAGACCACTACAATCAACAACAACAACAACCAAAAAAAAAAAAAAAAAAAAAAAAAACCCACCGACCAAATGGCTTAATAGTAATAGATAATAGATAATAGATAATTACCTAGTTTTGTTATGTGTATTGGGCCAATAGGACGGACCCCCCCCCCCTCCCCAACCCCCCAACACCAAAACCGACCACACACACACACAACAAAGTACCCAAATCACTCTTTGGATCCGCACCTGAACAGAATGAAGAAGCCAATTCGGTTTACATAGCAATGCACCCATGAGTAAAACACTAAAAGACCAAATATAAATACGAATACACCCCAAGCTAGGTCATTAACGAACCACAATGGCTCAAATATTCACCAGCTCTGATATATAACAAAAGATGCAGATGTAGTACATGCATACAAACCAAATAAGTAGTGTGAAACGATTATTACAATAAAACAGGAATTACCTCTTTGAGATGCGGTAGGAGAATAAAGGAGAACTGGAGACGATACAAACAGACAAACAAACAACAATGGATAATAGTTTCTAGTATAAAGAAGCAAGTACCTCCAACAAGGAAGCGGCAAATTGCATCTGGGTGTCCTCGTCGATTGTTAGGAATAGTGGCACATGTACAAACAGGGATTTTATCCCATTTTGCTCTGCAAATCGCAAGGAATGATAGTATACATAATTGCATACAAAGCGGCCCGCATCATCAGAGGTTACCACGTCATAACCCATACTTGCCAAGGATTTGGTTATCTCATCGACTGGAAGATATGTCTGCATACACAAATTTTACTTGATGTAAGCCTCAAAAGAGAACGGGTGAGTTCGTGTTGGCAGTAAAAAATTGCCTTTTAAAGAAAAGGTTTTAAGTCAAAACTAGTAATAAAATCATGAACTCTGGTGCTCGACTTAGCTCCCGCTTACCGTAGGATCCGATGAGGGTTGGCTCGCTTCACGATCTAATGTACGTAGTCTTACCTATGCTTTAGCCAGGAGGCTGTTTCCCGGTTCATGAATCATTTATTTTATATAAAAGTAGGTTGCAAACAAGCCATTATGCCATAAGCAAACTAAATTCGTTTGACTGGTTTCCTTCCCAACAAAGACTTTAACAAAAAATATAATCCCACATTGGCCCATTGCATATTTAATGGGTTGAAACATGAAACCACTTTCAATCACGCACCACGCATGAACAAACTTTAGCTAAAACAGGCAAAGTTCACAAGCATGTGAAAGGATATGATCTCAGAGTTCAATTTAAAAACATTCATAGCATGTCAGTCAGATATTATATTTTCAAAAGTTCATAAAATATGTACATACAAGTAAGAAAGCCTACCTTTAGCATAAAAACAGAACTTCAATGAGACTAGTAAAAATCAAAAATAAAATCATGATGGTAAATTCCCTTGGGTTATAAGAAACTGATATGATTATACCTTTCTTGCTTTTAAAATTCCACCATCTGAAGGAATAATAGGCACTTTCTGAAATAAAAAAGAACAAACGACATTACAGACCGTATAATAGCAGTAAAATAATGAGGTGAAGGAGTTAAATCTGACCTGAGGCTTCCATCCCATCTCATCAGGACAGCGGAAAGTTGCTTCATTTACAGCCTGGTGCTCAATGGCAAATCTTGTGGCGCCACTATTAACTCCAAAATGTAGCTGAAATATTTATATGAAATATGCGTAAAGTTTCTTGAAAATGCTCAACAGATTGTCATCAATATTGAAAGAAATCTGATCTACGGATACATGAGTGTAAATATCAGGATTAAACGATTCTTAGTTGAGCATGGGTTTGATTGTGGATAAGAGTGGCAAAACAAGTAGTTGGGTTGGGTTGGGTTGGGTTGGGTTGTATTACAGCAGAACAATGTCCGGTCAAATTGGGCACTGGTCAAAACATGTGGTTTGAAACGGGTCAGGTCTTAGCAGTATATTATGGTAAACTAGGTGTACACTTCAGCTTATTCAAACCTATTCTTCAATTTATATTTTTGTCCTTCAACCCAACATGACCTGTGATAAAAATACATACAATCTAATTTGACCAAAAATTATTATATTAGAGACTCAAACTAACTCAAATTAATACCAAATGAAATCATACATCATATTAGATACATGATAACAAAATAGGCCACAAGATTATGCAAAAGTCTCATATTGTTCCTCCCTTTGGCCTTTACTTGTAGTGATCGAAGAAGAAATTTTAGTCCTATGAGGTCTTGTGAATCAGTGCATCAAGGGACCTGTCCCCTTCATAGTGTTGTCTCAAAAACATATAGTGACGTTTAGTGGAAGGCCCTAACACATTCCCCCCCAAACCCTCAATCTATAGAGTAACTAAGCGAAAAAATATGCTTTACTAAATAACTTCGGTCTAATAGTGTCGTTTTAGGAAGAGGAGCTATCGAAGACCCATAGAAGTTTATTTTATCATTTAAGCACACAAGCTAATAGGGCATTAATGCAGAGTATTAGCCATTTCACGCATAATCCAAGCAAAGATACTTTCAGGTAGTATATCCTCCATCACAAAGTAACAAATGGAAGACAAAACCGCATAGAGGATAGAGATAGACCGTTTTGCAGCTTATATATCAACATCTGCATATCATACTTTCCTTGAGAAATTTGGTAATATGTTTGTTCAATGTAGTGTTGAAATCATCATAGATGATCTCAAAATTATAAGGTACCTAGGAAGTTGTATAATGATAATGATTTTCTTGAGACCTTGTAACCAGAATAGTAACTCAACAGAGGTAGTTGCCTAACAAAACTGTTGCTTATACAAGGTAGTATGCGTACCATAAATTAAAAGCAACCAACATATAATCATTGCAAATACTCTTTTAAGGGTTACTAAAAAAGAAGCAACTAACCAGAATCACTTTGGAAGAATACGATATCTGGATGTCTTTGCTCACGGCAGATTGTAACGTCTGATATAAAGGAACAAGAGCTCCCTGGCCTGCAGTCTCAAGAATAGTGCAACTACCAAGATTCACTCCCTTTGGTGAACCTTTCTTTTTAAAATAGTCTTCTAAGTTCCTAACTATTGTCTCAGTTGGATTGTCTGAAACTCCATGAAATTTCTTAAACCCTGTCACATGGAACGTCACTGATGGAGGCCCTTCTGACCCCATTAACCAACACTTGATAAATTAAAACTCAACAATAAACAATAACCTCAAAACTCCAAATTAGTACAGATGCACCTACAATAAAATGATTGGTTATCAATTGAGATGAAATCCACCAATAGAACAAGATACATAAGACTGATATGAGCTGAGTTGCAATTTTTGTTGAAAAACATTCATAAAAGAGTACTACTAATACACTGTGTCATGATTTTAAGTTGATTTAGAGGTTAATAACCTAGCCTACTAATTTAGGAGTACCTGGTTCCAAATGGTAACAATCAACAACACTGATTACCAATTTAAATTATATGGTCATCAAACAGTGCATTCAATATGAGATGATCACTTTATAACTGTCAAACAACCCTAATCAAGCAAAT
Organism: Flaveria linearis; assembly: GCA_024085815.1. Lineage (NCBI taxonomy): Eukaryota > Viridiplantae > Streptophyta > Magnoliopsida > Asterales > Asteraceae > Flaveria > Flaveria linearis. The sequence continues at coordinate 21,202,466 of CM044018.1, forward strand.
GTCGAACTCGAAATTGGAAAATTACAGCGTTTAAGGTCAAAATCAAACATATAACTGATATAGAAATACATGTACCGAGTTTAATAAAAACATTTCAATCAGAAAATACACATACATGAACCAACAGAATTGATCAATGGCTACTTTGGCAATAGTACATGAGAATTTCTAAGACAAAACGAGAGAAAAAGCAGTCAAGAGATCAGTTTTCTTAAATAGAATAAAATAAACCAAACTGTCAACTGTAATTCAGTAGCAATGGAATGGAGAACCAAGGAGAAGGAGATGGAATTGTGCGATTACCTGATGAATCGTGCCGGGAAAAAAGGGAACCTAGATGGCTACAACCACCAGTCTTATCTGTAGAAGCGATTAAGCAAAAAGAAAAAAAACAGTTTATACTAACTGAGATTCTTTTTCGCAATCAAAACCATGAAAATAAAATAAAATTAGAGGATGTGTAAGACGATAGTTTCTGAGATTTACTTAAATTCATCTTTTATATTTGAGATTGAAAATTAAAGGTTTAAAAAAAAAAGAAAATATACAGAATAGTAACCAGATTTTAAAAGTATTCTAATTTAGTAACTCATACATACTTTTCTAAATTGAACCATCAAATGATCAAATCGAGTTATCATTAAAATTTCTTATATTAAGTAAGTAACAGTGGAGAAGACGTGGTGATTAGAATTTGCAATATATAAAAGTATATTAAAAAATAAAAAAAACATGTTAATTATGAAAAAAATAAAAGAAAGTACCTAAAATTTACGTCAACGTTCCATATCAGCATCAAAAGATAGAAAAAATATTTTCTAATTGAAACCAAAAGTATAACATGCTAAAAAACATGTTAAGGCTTTTAATTTATATAAAATATAAAAACTGAGTGACCTAACTAGAACACTTTTAAAACTTGAGTTACCTAATTGGAATACTTTTAAAAGTTGATTACTATTTTACAAAGTTACCCCATAAAAAACATAACATGTTTCGTTCCTAGATTAAAAGTCAGTTAATTAATTCCGTTAAATAGGTATAAATTGATCATTTTACCATTTGATTTAAAAATCAAAATTTATTAAAAAATAAACCACCAATCCACACAAACACCCATCATCCAACACCGCACACACTCATCTCTACCACCACACCGCACCACCATCAACACCGCTCACCACACCACCACCTCCACCGAAAACTCCACATTTCCATTTTACGACCAATCTTTAACGACGGCAACGGCGGTGTCACTCGTCTTCCTAAGCTTCGGTTGATGTGTAGTAATGGCAGACCATTGTCCATCGTCCTCACGACAAACCCTCTGCTGTATCGGCGGAGGAACACGTATGGTGGTGGTCGAACCATGAATATGTTCCTCACACCTTTTCCCTTGTCCCTCTGTATTCATTTGCACGCCTCCGATTATTCGTTTTTCCGACGAACTATGAACCCGTTTCTTCAATCAAATTAGAAATTTGGTTTGTTGAATTTTCATGATTAGGTCCTTATGCTGGAGAAGAAGATGTTGATTGGAAGTTTACAATGTAGGCGGTGGCAATGTTGGAGATGAGATATGTGTTTGTGGGTGTATTTTACAAGGTCAAATAAATGAAAATATTAGAGGCTATGAATCTGCCAAGGTGAGACGGCGGTGCCGACGAGGCGCAGGTGGTGTCTGGTAAGGAGCGATGGGCGGTAAAAGGAAAATTCAGGGATGGGGGTACGGGTGGGGTATTAGGGTAGATATGATTTTACTAAATAATAATAACAATATAGTAACAGTAATAATAGTAGCAATAATAATAGTAGCAGTAATAATAGTAGCAGTAATAATAGTAGCAGTAATAAGAATAGCAGTAACAACAGAGTAGTAGTAACAACAGTAGAAGTAACAATAGTAGTAGTAAAACAGTAGCAGTAACAACAGTAGCGATAACAACAGTACTACTAACAACAGTAGCAGTAACAACAGTAGCAGTAACAACAGTAGCAGTAACAACAGTAGCAGTATCAACAGTAGCAGTAACAACAGTAGCAGTATCAACAGTAGCAGTAACAACAATAGCAGTAACAACAGTAGCAAGTAATAACAATATCAGTAACAAGAGTAGCAATAACAACAGTAGCAGTAACAACAATAGTAGTAACAAAAGTAGCAGTAAAAAACAGTAGCAGTAAAAACAGTAACAGTAAAAAGAGTAATAGTAAAAACAGTAGCAGTAACAGCAGTAGCAGTAACAGCAGTAGCAGTAACAGCAGTAGCAGTAACAGCAGTAGCAGTAACAGCAGTAGCAGTAACAGCAGTAGCAGCAGTCGCAGCAGTAGCAGCAGTAGCAGTAGCAGCAGTAGTAGCAGTAGTAGTAATAGGAGTAGCAGTAACAGTAGTAGCAGTACCAGCAGTAGCAATAACAGCAGTAGCAGTAATAGTAGTAGCAGTAGTAACATCAGTAACAGTAACAGCAGTAGCAGTAACAGTAGTAGCAGTAAAAGAGTAGCAGTAACAGTAGTAGCAGTAACAGTGTAGCAGTAACAACATTAGAAGTAGCAGTAACAGCACTAGCAGTAGCAGTAACAGTAGTAGTAGTAGCAGAAGTAGCAGTAGCACAAGTAGAGTAGTAGCAATAACAGTAGTAGTAATAGCAATAACAGTAATAGCAGTAGCAGTAATAGCAGTAGTAGTAATAGTAGCAGGAGCTGTACTAGTAGAAGTAATAGTAGTAGCAGTAATAGGAGTAGCAGTAATAGTAGTAGGAGCAATACTAGTAGCAGTAATAGTAGTAGCAGTAATAGTAGTAGAAGTAATAGTAGTAGGAGTAATGGTAGTAGCGGTAATCGTAGTAGCAGTAATCGTAGCAGCAGTAATCGTAGTAGCAGTAATCTAGTAGCACTAATCGTAGTAGGAGTAAGCTTAGTAGCAGTAAGCGTAGTAGTAGTAAGCGTAGTTGCAGTAACAACAATACTAGTAACGGTAACAGTAGTAACGGTAATAATAATTACAGTAATAATATTAACGGCAATAATAGTACCGGTAATACTAGTAACGGTAATAGTAGTAACGGTAATAGTAGTAACGGTAATAGTAGTAATGGTATTAGTAGTAACGATAATAGAGTAATGATTTATTACCGTTACTATTATTATCGTTACTATTATTACCGTTACTATTATTACCGTTACTATTATTACCGTTACTATTATTACCGTTACTATTATTACCGTTACTATTATTACCGTTACTATTATTACCCTTACTAGTATTACCGTTACTACTGTTACCGTTACTACTATTACCATCACTACTATTACTGTAAGGCCCCGTTCCCGGGCACCTCACAGTTGGTCGTTCATTGCACATAAAACATACATTTGCATTAACTTGATAAAATCATGCAGCGGAAACTTCGAATTAACTTTTCAATTTACCATAAATGCTTTTGCCTTAATACACCGTTCATCAATTACAAAATATATATTGTTGTATTACATCACAAAAGCATTATACAAAAGAATGTCATCCCAAAAGAGCTGAGTAGCCGCATCGTGCCATCCTCAGCAACACTACCTGCTAACTGGAAACACATAAAAAGTCAGCGTTGCTGAGTGAGTTCTAGTTTATAATAAAAACATACTTTTCTTTCGTTTAAACGTTCTTTACATACATGCGATCACACATCATACGTATACATAGATAATATCATTATTATCTTCATCGTTCGTTCGTTAACTTTCGTTCACTAACGTACATCATTAACATTCTCATTCTTTTACCTTCGTTCGTACATTCATCACATTCGTCCGTACGTTCGTTACGTTCATTCATACGTTCATTACTTTCGGTGACATATACAATACCCGAACATTGTGCACGGGTGCTGGTGCTGGACCTGTGGTAATTAATCACGAACATTGTGCACGAGTGCTGATCCAGTCACCTAGGGCAAGTACATGCACCACTTATCTTTCATCTTTCATTTTGGATCAATGCCATGCGCTATACCCCGAACATTATGCACGGGTGCTGGTGCTGGACCTGTGGTAATTAATCACGAACATTGTGCACGAGTGCTGATCCAGTCACCTAGGGTAAGCGGCAAGGATCCCGTACATATGGTCAATCACAAAGACTGGACCCCAGTGTGCATCCTTCGGGGTAGCTAACCCACACACCGTTGAGCTAACACCTTCATAGGGTGTGCACCTCCATACATTTGCTTGCAAGACTTATTACTCTCATTCATTATTAATGCATGCATTCGTTCATCATGTTCCTCCTTTATTATCTTTCACTTTACGTTACATAATACTTTCATTACATTTATTAATCATAACGCGTAAAGCCATGGAAAGATAAACACGTATCGAAACAGGGAACATCGACATTTACCAGTCATCACCATCATACAGGGCTACATCATACTTAACATACATACATCATACATAAACATGCAACACTATCATCATCATACCCAACATCACTTCTAAGGCCTCAACGACCATCTTACATGTACTTATGGGAACTACTCATAGCAACACACAAAGCAAACATAAAATAAATAAGCATAAACCGCCCTTAGATATCATTTCTTAGCACTTAAATTCTACTTCCCAAACAAATTTGGACGAGCAAGAACAAATATGGACGAAAGTCTTTAGAAAATATTCTTCAGAAAATATTCTAAGTGTCTAAAGAAATGCTGATGACACTGTAGTAAATGTGGATGACACTGTAGCAAATGTGGATGACACTGTAGCAAATGCAGATGGAACTCTAGCAAATGCGGATGGACTGTAGCAAATACGGATGACACTGTGCAATGCGGATGGAACTGTAGCAAATACGGATGGGCAATGTGGATGAAAGTCTCCGGAAAATATTCTAAGTGTCCAAAGAAATGCTAGTATAGCAAATGCGGATGACACTGTAGCAAATGCGAAATGCGGATGACACTGTAGCAAATGCGGATGACAAAAAGAAATGCGGATGAACAAAAAGAAATGCGGATGAACAAAAAGAAATGCGGATGAACAAAAGACTTAGCTGCTGAATGTTCAGCAAATCGCTACACCCCGAACCCAATCTGCCATTTTCGACCTCCAAGCTCACACAAACTCATTCTAAGCCCAAACCAACCATCCTAAACCTTAGGAATGCATACTATGACGCCATTCAAGCACAAAAAAGCCCGAAATCAAACTCCAAACACACCACACACAATCACACCCAAATGGGTCAAAACACACACACATACAAAAACGGGTTTACTATGTGTTCCAGCCCCAAATCAGTTGAAAACAAGTAAAATAGGGGTCCTAGAAACTCACCTTGACTGCTCCCAAGCACAACTCCCTCAAACCCGAGAACCCATTTGAAGGTCCAGCACCTAAAACCCATGAAGACACACACCCGAACACACATAAACACACATAAGCATATAACCGAGGAATAGGCCGACCAAAGAACAACTCAAAACAAAGAATTCTTACCTTGAATTCGAATTCTTCTCCTTCTTCTCTCTAGAAACCCGAATTCTCTGCTCTTTCTCTCTCTAAAATCGAATGAAATGAAGTGTGCAGGAGATTATGGGCAGCCATATCTCCTTTATGCACCAACTTTTTATTCTTTTTGTCCTTTTGACACTTTTAACCCCTCAACTTGGGTTAAACTGCATTTTCTCCTTTTTATTGGTGTTTATTATTTGTTTCTCGTCTATAAAAATTTTTAGGTGTTACAAGTCCACCCCCCTATTTAGGTTTCGTCCCCGAAACCTGTTATTCCTCGAACAAACGTGGGTAATGCTGTGTCATTCCTCTTCTGTCTCCCACGTTGACTCAGAACCCTTTCTGTGCTTCCACTGTACACGCACAAGAGGAACCACTTTATTTTTCAGCTTCTTCTTATTTCGATCAATGATTGCCACCGGTTGCTCCACATAATTGAGCCGTTCATCCACTTGGATATCCTCCAGTGGAACAATCATATTCTCGTCCGCCAAACACTTCCGTATGAGATACATGGATGTCGGGTGAATTCCACTCAACTCATCTGGCAACCCAATCTATAGGCCACCTCTCCAACTCGAGCAATAATTCAGAAAGGGCCTATGTACCTCGGGCTCAACTTGCCCCGCTTTCTGAACCAAATGATACCCTTCCAAGGTGAGAGTTTCAACATAACCCGGTCACCCACCTGGAACTCAATCGGTCTGCGTCGTTTATCAGCATACGAATTCTGTCTATCTTTGGCTGCTTTCATGAAGGCCTTGATCCTTTCTAGCTTTTCAGTCGTAGCCTCGATCACCTCGACGCTCCCTAACTCTTTACGACCAATATCACCCCAACATACAGGTGTCCTGCATCTCCTACCGTATAGCATCTCATAAGGTGGCATGCCAATACTGGTATGATAACTGTTATTGTATGAGAATTTAGCTAACGGTAAGTGGTCATCCCAACTTCCCCCAAAGTCAATCACACATGCCCGAAGCATGTCCTCCAATGTCTGAATGGTCCTTTCCGACTGACCATCAGTCTGGGGACGATAAGCCGTGCTAATATGTAATCTCGTCCCCATCGCATCGTGGAATTTCTTCCAGAATTTGGATGTAAAACGGGTGTCACGATCAGACACAATAGACACTGGCACGCCGTGACGAGTCACAATATCCTTAATGAAAAGACCGGCCAACCTCTCGGATGAATATGTCTCACGCATCGGTAGGAAGTGAGCACTATTCCTCAAGTGGTCAACAATCACCCATATAGCATCATACCCTTTCGGAGTACGCGGTAGCTTCGTAATAAAATACATGGTGATGTGCTCCCACTTCCATCCCGGTATATCCAAAGGTTGAATCTTTCCATACGGCTTTTGGTGCTCGGCCTTCACTTGCAAACAAGTAAGGCACTTACTCACATACTCCACCACGTCGCGCTTTATACCGGGCACCAATAATCTTTCTTCATTTCTTGATACATCTTTATAGCACCGGGATGAATAGAGTATCGAGTCTTATGAGCTTCATCCATAATCTTCATCCGTAGATCCCCAAAAACAGGAATCCACATCCGCCCGAATCGGTTTTAACACCGAAGTGTTTTCACCTAATTCCGCAACCAGACCTCTCATTCTTTCGGAGTTAAGATGATCTTCTTTCAATTCCTCATCTTGAAACTCTTTAAATTGCTTCATCACATCAGAGGTCATAATCAACTGGTACGCTTTCACCCGAATCGGTTCGGGTCTTTCCTTTCGGCTAAGGGCATCCGCCACCACGTTGGCCTTGCCCGGATGATAATGGATCTCACAGTCATAATCCTTTATGAGTTCCAACGATCTTCTCTGCCTCATGTTCAAGTCTTTCTGCTCGAGGAAATACTTCAAGCTCTTTGCAGTCAGTGAAAATGGTGCACTTCGTCCCATAGAGGTAACGCCTCCAAATCTTTAACGCAAATACCACTGCTGCTAGCTCCAAGTCATGAGTAGGGTAGTTAACCTCATGAACCTTCAATTGTCGGGATGCGTAGGCTGTAACTTTTCCTCTCTGCATTAACACACATCCCAACCCGAGTAGGAAGCATCAGAATAAACCACCAGATCTTTGCTTCCATCAGGTATTGACAAAACAGGAGTTTGAGTCAGCCTCGCTTTTAACTCCTTCATCTCAGTCGGAGCCAACCGATACGGTGCCTTGGCAGCAGGTGGGCACCTGGTATCAGGTCGATCTGAAACTCAACCTCTCGGTCAGGTGGCACTCCTGGCAAGTATTCGGGAAAACACCTCGGGAAAGTCACACAAAACGGGTACATCAGACAGTTGTGGTGTTGGTGTATCCACACCCCTTGCATAGGCCAAGTAAGCACTACATCCATGCCTCATGCACGTTTCCACCACCGCCATTGAGATTACTCTCGGAATCGTCGTGACCCGATCCCCATAAACAGTTACCAAACTCCCGTCAGGCGCTATCAACGAATCATCTTCTCGCGACACGCTATATTGCCTCAAAGTCCACCAACCATCCATCCCAAGAACCAAATCGAAATCACCTAAGGTTATCACAAGTAGTCTAACCGGGTATCCATGACCTTCTAACTCTACCTCGCAGTCTCCTATCATCTCAGAAGTCCTGATAGACTTACCTTGATGGTTTCTACATTGAAGGGCTGATCAATACTTCTACTCATAATGGGCAACTTGGCACAAAAAAACAACAAAAACAAAACTCTTTCTAGCTCCGAATCAAACAACACAGAAGATAGAGTTTGATTACTAGATACATACCTGTCATGATATCGGGGCCCGTCCTAGACTGCTCCGGCATTATCATGAAGGCACTGCGCCCTATGCCCTTGGTTTCTTGCAATCCCTGCTTATGTGACCCGTTCCTCTGCAGTTATAGCACCATACCACCCTACACTCTCTGGCCACGTGACCGTGCTTCCCGCATCGGAAACAGGAATTGGTCCCCAATCTACATTCCCCGGGGTGTTGGCATCCACATATGGAGCAGAGGTTTGGTCTCCATATACGTTCTCCAATGTGCTCTTTGGCACACTTACCACACTTCCTCGTCCCCGCACGGACGAAGTTGCACGCCGGTGCTCCGTCCTGGCCATCTTTTTGTTGAGAGTGGCCCTGCCATGTCTAAACCGCTTTCCAGTTCTTGTCGTCGCTAACCTTTGTGCTTCCTTCAATAGCAGTCGTCTCCTTCACCACCCTAATTACCTCAGACACCATAGATGGCAGAATCGCCTGCATGACCTGTTGGACTCCCTCAACAACAGCCTCTTTCAGGGTGGTCCTCAAACTAGCACTATCATCGCTACCTTCCAGATGAGGGCCTCGGGCTCTTCGAGTGCCATCTCAGCCGCCCTAGCCATACTTCTCTGACACGCGGTTTAGCGCCACGTTCACCACAACCCCATCTGGCGAAACCTTAGGAGATCTACCACTAGCCACCTCTAACACACACTAAAAGATTCAAACACCAACCGGTCATTAAAGGGAACAACTCAGTTTATGTCAAGTATAGTAAGTCCCTAATTACAGTGGCCAGTTGTGATTAGCCACTTACTTTACTCTTCGTACTTCGAGCATTACTTGTCCCGACTACATCAATATCTAAATCTACCAGCAACACATAAACACATAACATGCGCACATAATACCGGTTAACTTTAAGAAATACCTGATGGCACGCAGCTACTCAGATTGGCATCCCTTCCCTTTCCGTCCTATTTTCAGTTTAAGTTTAGGTTTATTTGAAAATTTTACCCATTTCACTTAAACTTTGGCTCTGATACCAACTTGTAAGGCCCCGTTTCCGGGCACCTCATAGTTGGTCATTATTGCACATAAAACATACATTTGCATTAACTTGATAAAATCATGCAGCGGAAACTTCGAATTAACTTTTCAATTTACCATAAATGCTTTTGCCAGTTAATACACCATTCATCAATTACAAATATATATTGTTGTATTACATCACAAAAGCATTATACAAAAGAATGCCATCCCAAGAGAGCTGAGTAGCCACATCGTGCCATCCTCAGCAACACTACCTGCCAACTGGAAACACATAAAAAGTCAGCGTTGCTGAGTGAGTTCTAGTTTTATAAAAAAACATACTTTTCTTCGTTTAACCGTTCTTTACATACATGCGATCACACATCATACGTACACATAGATAATATCATTATTATCTTCATCGTTCGTTCGTTAACTTTCGTTCACTTACGTACATCATTACATTCTCATTCTTTTACTTTCGTTCGTACATTCATCACATTCGTCCGTACGTTCGTTACGTTCATTCATATGTTCATTACTTTCGGTGACATATACAATACCCGAACATTGTGGACGGGTGCTGGTGCTGGACCTGTGGTAATTAATCACGAACATTGTGCATGAGTGCTGATCCAGTCACCTAGGGCACGTACATGCACCACTTATCTTTCATCTTTCATTTTGGATCAATGCCATGCGCTATACCCCGAACATTGTGCACGGGTGCTGGTGCTAGACCTGTGGTAATTAATCACGAACATTGTGCACGAGTGCTGATCCAGTCACCTAGGGTAAGCGGCAAGGATCCGGTACATATGGTCAATCACAAAGACTGGACCCCAGTGTGCATCCTTCGGGGTAGCTAACCCACACACCGTTGAGCTAACACCTTCATAGGGTGTGCACCTCCATACATTTGCTTGCAAGACTTATTACTCTCATTCATTATTAATGCATGCATTCATTCATCATGTTCCTCCTTCATTATCTTTCACTTTACATTTCATAATACTTTCATTACATTTATTAATCATAACGCGTTAAAGCCATGGAAAGATAAACACGTATCGAAACAGGGAACATCGACATTTACCAGTCATCAGTCATCACCATCATACAGGGCTACATCATACATAAACATGCAACACTATCATCATCATACCTAACATCACTTCTAAGGCCTCAACGACCAACTTACATGTACTTACGGGAACTACATCATAGCAACACACAAAGCAAACATAACATAAATAAACATAAACCGCCCCTAGATATCATTTCTTAGCACTTAAATTCTACTTCCTAAAACAAATGTGGACGAACAACAAATGTGGACAAAACAAATGTGGACGAGCAACAACAAATGTGGACGAAAGTCTTTAGAAAATATTCTTCTGAAAATATTCTAATTGTCCAAAGAAATGCTGATGACACTGTAACAAATGTGGATGACACTATAGCAAATGTGGATGACACTGTAGCAAATGCGGATGGAACGTAGCAAATGCGGATGGACTGCAACAAATACGGATGACACTGTAGAAATGTGGATGGAACTGTAGCAAATGCGGATGGAATTGTAGCAAATGCGGATGAGCAATGTGGATGAAAGTCTTCAGGAAAATATTCTAAGTGTCCAAAGAAATGCTAGTATAGCAAATGCGGATGACACTGTAGCAAATGCGGATGACACTGTAGCAAATGCGGATGACACTGTAGCAAATGCGGATGAACAAAAGAAATGCGGATGAACAAAAAGAAATGCGGATGAACAAAAGACTTAGCTGCTGAATGTTCAGCAAATCGCTATACCCCAAACCCAATCTGCCATTTTCGACCTCCAAGCTCACACAAACTCATTCTAAGCCCAAACCAACCATCCTAAACCTTAGGAATGCATACTATGACGCCATTCAAGCACACACAAGCCCTAATCAAACTCCAAACGCACCACACGCAATCACACCCAAATGGGTCAAACACACACACATACAAAAACGGGTTTACTATGTGTTCCAGCCACAAATCAGTTCAAAACAAGTAAAATAGGGGTCCTAGAAACTCACCTTGACTGCTCCCAAGCACAACTCCCTCAAACCCGAGAACCCACTTGAAGGTCCAGCACCTAAAACCCATGAAAGCACACACCTGAACACACATAAACACACATAAGCATATAACCGAGGCATAGGCCGACCAAGAACACCTCAAAACAAAGAATTCTTACCTTGAATCGAATTCCTTCTTCTCTCTAGAAACCGAATTCTCTACTCTTTCTCTCTCTAAAATCGAATGAAATGAAGTATGCAGGAGATTATGGGCAGCCATATCTCCTTTTGCACCAACTTTTTATTCTTTTTGTCCTTTGACACTTTTAACCCCTCAACTTGGTTAAACTGCATTTTCTCCTTTTTATTCGTGTTTATTACTTCTTTCTCGCCTATAAAAATTTCGGGTGTTACAATTACCGTTACCACTACTACCCTTACTACTGCTTCCACAACTACTACTATCAATACTCCTAATACCACTACTACTCCTACCATTTTAGTAACCATAGTAATTGCAACGGAAATAATAGTAAGGATAATAATAGTAACGTTAAAAAGAGCAACGATAATAACAGCAACGATAGTAAGAGCAATGATAATAAGAGAAATGATCATAAGAGAAATGAGAATAAGAGCAACGATAATAAGAGCAACAATAGTAAGAGCAACGATAGTAGAGTAAAGATAGAGTAACGATAGTAAGAGTAACGATAGTAAGAGTAACGATAGTAAGAGTAACGTAAGAAGAGTAACGATAGGACAAGTAACGACAAGACGAGTAACGATAGGACAAGTAACGATAAGACAAGTAACGATAGGAAGAGTAGCGATAGTAAGAGTTACGATAGTAAGAGTAACGATAGTAAGAGTAACGATAGTAAGAGTAACTATAGTAAGAGTAACGATAATAAGAGTGACGATAATAACAGTGACGTAATAACAGTGACGATAATAACAGTGACGATAATAACAGTAACGATAATAACAGTGACGATAATAATAGTGATAATAATAACAGTAATAACAGTGACGATAATAACAGTTACGATAGTAAGAGCAACGATAATAAGAGAAACGATAATAAGAGAAATGAGAATAAGAGCAACAATAGTAGAGCAACGATAATAAGAGCAACGATTGTAAGAGCAACGATTGTAGAGTAACGATAGTAAGAGTAACGATAGTAAGAGTAACGATAGTAAGAATAACGATAAGAAGAGTAACAATAGGACGAGTAACGATAAGACGAGTAACGATAGGAAAGAGTAATGATAGTAAGAGTAACGATATAAGAGTAACGGTAGTAAGATTAACGATAGTAAGTGTAACGATAGTAAGAGTAACGATACTAAGAGTAACGATAATAAGAGTAACGACAATAACAAGTAACGGTAATAACAAGATGATATATAATGAAAATAAGAGTAACGATAATAAGAGTAAGGATAATAATAGTAACGATAATATTTAACGATAATAAAAGTAAGATAATAAGAGCAAAGATAATAAGAGTAACGATAATTACAGTGATGATAATAAGAGTAACGATAATAAGAGTAACGATAATAAGAGTAACGATAATAAGAGTAACGATAATAAGAGTAACGATAATAAGAGTACGATAGTAAGAGTAACGATAATATGAGTAAAGAAATAACAGTAACGATAATAACAGTGATGATAATAAGAGTGACGATAATAACAATGACGATAATAACAGTGATATAATAAGATATATAGGGGTACCCGGTGCATGAAGCTCCCGCTTTGCGTAGGGTCCGGGGAGGGGCCGGATCGCGAAGCGATCTGATGTACGCACCTTTCTTGCACAAACCAGTGATGATAATAAAAATGACGATAATAACAGTGACGATAATAAGAGTGACGATAATAACACTGACGATAGTAACAGTGACGATAATAACACTGACGATAATTACAGTGATGATAATAACAGTAACGATAATAAAAGTGACGATAATAACAGTGACGATAATAACAGTAACGATAATAATAGTGACTATAATAACAGTGACGATAATAACAGTGACAATAATAACAGTGACGATAATAACAGTGACGATAATAACAGTTACGATAGTAAGAGCAACGATAATAGAGAAACGATAATAAGAGAAATGAGAATAAGAGCAACGATAGTAAGAGTAACGATAAAAGAGGAACGATTGTAATAGCTACAATTGTAGAGTAAAGATAGCAAGAGTAACGATAGTAAGAATAACGATAGGAGTGTAACAATAGGACGAGTACAATAAGACGAGTAACGATAGAAGAGTAACGATAGTAAGAGTAACGATAGTAAGAGTAACGGTAGTAAGAGCAACGACAGTAAGTGTAACGATAGTAAGAGTAAGGATACTAAGAGTAACGATAATAAGAGTAACGACAATAACAAGTAACGGTACTAACAAGCAATGATAATATAATGATAATAAGAGTAACGATAATAAGAGTAAGGATAATAAGAGTAACGATAATAATAGTAACGATAATAAGAGTAACGATAATAAGAGTAACGATAAACAGAGTAACGATAATAAGAGTAACGATTAATTAGAGTAACGATAATAAGAGTAACGATAATAAGAGTAACGATAATAAGAGTAACGATAATAAGACTAATGATAATAAGAGTAAAAGATAATAAGAGTAACGATAATAACAGTGACGATAATAAGAGTGACGATAATAACAGTGACCCTAATAACAGTGATGATAATAAGAGTAACGATAATAAGAGTAAAGATAATAAGAGTAAAGATAATAAGAGTAACGATAATAACAGTGACGATAATAAGAGTGACGATAATAAGAGTGACGATAATAACAGTGACGATAATAGAGTGACGATAATAACAGTGACGATAATAACAGTGATGATAATAACAGTGACGTTAATAACATTGACGATAATAAGAGTGACGAGAATAAGAGTGACGATAATAATACTGACGATAATAACAGTGATGATAATAACACTGACGATAATAACAGCGATGATAATACAGTAACAATAATAACAGCGACGACAAACAGTGACGATAAAAACAGTTACGACAACAAACAATGACGATAATAACAATGACAATAATAACAGTGATGATAATAACAGTGATAATAATAACAGTTACGATAGTAAGAGCAACAATAATAAGAGAAACGATATAAGAGAAATGAGAATAAAAGCAACAATAGTAATAGCAATGATAATAAGAGCAACGATTGTAAGAGCAACGATTGTAGGGTAACGGATAGTAAGAGTAACGATAGTAATGTAACGATAGTACGAATAACGATAAGGAGGGTAACAATAGGACGAGTAACGATAAGACAGTAACGATAGGAAGAGTAATGATAGTAAGAGTAACGATATTAAGAGTACGGTAGTAAGAGTAACGATAGTAAGTGTGACGATAGTAAGAGTACGATACTAAGAGTAACGATAATAAGAGTAACGACAATAACAAGTAACGGTAGTAACAAGCAATAATATAATGATAATAAGAGTAACGATATAAGAGTAAGGATAATAAGAGTAACGATAATAATAGTAACGATAATAGAGTAACGATAATAAGAGTAACGATAATAAGAGTAACGATAATAAGAGTTACTATAATAAGAGTAACGATAATAAGAGTAACGATAATAAGACTAACGATAATAAGACTAACGATAATAAGAGTAAAGATAATAAGAGTGACGATAATAACAGTGACGATAATAAGAGTGACGATAATAACAGTGACCTAATAACAGTGACGATAAAAAGAGTAACGAAATAAGAGTAAAGATAATAAGAGTAAAGATAATAAGAGTAACGATAAACAGTGACGATAATAAGAGTGACGGTAATAAAAGTGACGTTAAAAACAGTGACGATAATAAGAGTGACGATAATAACAGTGACGTTAATAACAGTGACGATAATAAAGCGACGATAATAAGAGTGATGTAATAAGAGTGACGATAATAACGATGACGATAATAACAGTGATGATATAACACTGACGATAAACAGTGATGATAATAACAATAAACTAACAATAATAACAATGACCACAATAACAGTGATGGAAAATAACAGTAATGATACTAATAGTGATGATAATAACAGTGACAATAATAACAGTGATGATATAACAGTGACGAAAATAACAGTTACGATAGTAAGAGTACGATAATAAGAATAGTAGAGAAATGAGAATAAGAGCAACAATAGTAAGAGCAATGATGATAAGAGCAACGATTGTAAGAGCAACGATTGTAGAGTAACGATAGTAAGAGTAACGATAGTAAGAGTAACGATAGTAAAATAACGATAAGAGAAGAGTAACAATAGGACGAGTAACGATAAGACGAGTAACGATAGGAAGAGTAATGATAGTAAAGTAACGATAGTAAGAGTAACGGTAGTAAGAGTAACGATAGTAAGTGTAACGATAGTAAGAGTAAAATACTAAGAGTAACGATATTAAGAGTAACGACAATAACAAGTAACTGTAATAACAAGCAATGATAATTAATGATAATAAGAGTAACGATAATAAGAGTAAGGATAATAAGAGAACGATAATATTAGTAACGATAATAAAAGTTAACGTTAATAAAGAGTAACGATAAAACAGTAACGATAATGAGGGTAACGATAATAAGAGTAACGATAATAAGAGTAACGATACTAAGAGTAACGATAATAAGAGTAACGATAATAAGAGTAAAACATAATAAGAGTATCGATAATAAGACTAACGATAATAAGAGTAAAGATAATAAGAGTAACGATAATAACAGTGACGATAATAAGAGTTACGATAATAACGGTGACGATAATAAGAGTGATGATAATAAGAGTGACGATAATAACAGTGCCGTAATAACAGTGACGATAATGACAGTGACGATAATAACAGTGACGATAATAAGAGTGACGATAATAACACTTACGATAATAACAGTGATGATAATAACACTGACGATAATACAGTGACGATACTAATAGTAACGATAATAACAGTGATGACAATAACAGTGACGATAATAACAGGGACCATAAACAACAGTGATGATAAAAAACAGTGACGATAATAATAGTGACGATAATAACAGTTACGATAATACCAGTGACGTGATAAGAGGACGATAATAACACTGACGATAATAACAGTGACGATAATAACACTAACGATAATAAACAGTGACGATAATAACAGTAATGATAATAAGAGCAACGATAATAACGTAGCGATAATAACCGTAACCATAATAACCGTAACGATAATAACTGTAACGATAATACAGTAACGATAATAACCGTAACGATACATAAGTAACGAGAATAACAGTAACGTAATTACAGTAACGATAATAAATGTAACGATAATACACGTAACGATATAAAAGTAACGATTAAGTAACTAGTAAATAACGATAATAACAGTAACGATAATACAGTAACGATAATATAGTACTGAGAGTAACCGATACTAAAGTAACGATAAATAGTACGATATAAATACGATAATAACAGTAACGAATAATAAC